>CM041786.1:63022116-63622116 GCA_023375725.1 Nephotettix cincticeps
TTGTACTTAGTGGGTGTCCGCAGTATTCATCGCCACTGTACCTAACGCACCTCTTTCTAGGAAAGGCCCTCCACTTTCCTAAATTCAAATCTATTTGTTTTCACGTAAAGCGCTGGTCAGCATTGTTGACAGAATGCGGGTAATTTAGAGGATGTGCGGGTAATTTGCAGGTAAAAAAGAAGATTATTGAATTTTGTATGTTTTGAATTTTGCTGTGTATTAACATTGATTATAAATAGAAGTTCTTCTATCATCTATGGTATTAAATTTATTTTTCCATTTTTTGGTTGGTAATTCTGGACCCTAGGAACGATAATTTTAATAGGTAACTCAACAGTCAACACAACGACATGTCACCTTAATTTTCGCTTTTTATGAAATCGGTGGTAGGACTGGTACGGTAGGCGGGTACACCGAGAACGCGGTCTAGTGTTACAAGACATCAAGGCTAATATATCCATAGTATATCAATCGTGATGTACTATTATATTTATTGCACTTAATTGATTATTTTATATATTTAGGGCTAGTATTACAAGACATAAAGGCTGATACAGACTAATATATTGCTACAAGGAATATATTACATAATATATATTACAGATTGGAGCTTGCGGGATTCCTTCCTGAAATCATCGGGCCAAAACTGTATAATAATTTGCCAGATAATATTAAGACCGCACAGTCATCTGGACTATTCAAGTCTAAATTGAAAAAAAAACTTTTAATTGAGGGAGTTTTTTACTCAGTTGGTGAGTTTTTGAATACTTAATCTTTACAACTGTACCACCTTTTTTGTAGTTTGTCTTTTGAATAGTTTTTTTTATATATGTACAAATTTTATAATAATTAGGATATTGTAATAGGTTTGCACTGCTTTTGTATGTTGACGTTTGTAATACAATTTGTTGAATTGTCGCTTACATTAAAGGAATTTGAATTAATAATTAAGATTTTTAGATCGATTGTTTGAATTAAAATAAATGAAGATGTGAATACAAAGTTGTAACATGTTTAAAATAATAAGCCATGTATCAATCTAAATCTTTTTATCACAAAGATTCCTAATAACATTGGATAGATCCAAATGACAAGAACTTTGTTTACCAGTTTCTACATCTCAGTAACTGATTGACATAGAGTGATGATTTAAAATAAGAAATAGCTTGTTTCTATTTGATTCCTGAGGTCATATAAAATATATATGTTTTTAATAAACTATATGTAAAATGCCCAAAAACACCGATTTTGTGGTTCTAAACGCGTTCTGAGAGACTGATTTGCCTGATTTTCTAACACATCTGCTTATATATATATATATATATATATATATATATATATATATATAAATTGGTGGAGTATGTTAGCACTCAATGTTAGACTGGGACGGTGGCGACGTCCTGAAATCCAGCAACTTGGAGGTCATGAATTGTGGATAGTTGTAAGCGATGGTCAGTGGGTGTAGTGTTTTCTGGGGTGGATTGTTCACACTATTGAATACTACGTTAATCCACAAAGACCATCCTCATAATTAGAGCAATTTGTAATTCAGAGGCCGTGGTTCGGATTCCACGTTAAAATGTAGGTCCCTTAGTTGCCACCAGCTGTTGGGCAATTAATTAACAATCCTGTCAGGAACATCCCCCATCTTTTTATCATTCTTTCTATCATCATCTTTTTGTATCCATTTTCTTTTGCAATTTGTTTTATTATACATATCTCTTTTGCAAAATTGTTCTTGTTCATTGGTATTATCATAAGTCTGTTAATTACCGTGTTGAATGTAGAAATCTTGTGTTGTCAGGGATGGTGTAAATTATACGAGATGAGAAGATCTGTTTGTGTTGATTTTCTGTAAATACTAAAATCATGTTTATTCTTTGTATTTTTATTGTTAAATCTAAAAAGCTAACATTTTGTTTTTGTATTTCCAACGTGAATTTAATAGATTTTGAGATTGATATTTTGATATTATAATAATTTGTAGTGTGAATCATCATTGTTGTCATAAATACATAAATGTCATCAACGTATCTATACCAATATATAATGTTTTTCAATCTATACTTACCACAGTTTTATTGTTCAACTCTCAGTCAATATCATACTTCTACTGTATGATTTATGATTCTGTTCATGACATCTTGCGGTTGTATAGATTTGGACGGACAACTCATCATATAACAATTAATTGTGATAATATGAATAAAATTGAAATATTTCGACTTTACAGAAATTTTACCAAAACTAAATGGTGTTTGTTCCATTTGATGAGTTAAAGTTTTTAGTATTTTCAAGGTTAGCATTTTCTGCAAAATAAACAAGTAAAATTGATGTCAAATTTAGATCTATAATTATAATTTTTTTTAAATGTACATAAGTAAACCTTTCTTTTATTTGATGAAGTCAGAACAATCATGTAAGAAGATGACGGTGGAATTAATGAAATTAAATATATTTTTCTTCTAATTGTGGTATTATAGTTACACACATCTGTTAACCAGTTCATGATTATCTTAACTCTAGAACACAAGGCGACTCTCAGATGAGACACGAGGAAGGGACGGTGTGCCAGGTGTCATTTTTACTCCAACCCCTCCCATTCCACCAAAACTCCATGTAGCTGCACTGTCAGTTTCTTTCAGATATGAAATTTGCTCTACTGATAAATAGATTTAGAGATATAAATAGAGATACAAAAACTGATACAAATATCCAGATCCTTTCAAGAGCAGCCCATACATTATACGCTTGTTACACTTTGCAATCAAGCCCTTAAGTCAACAAAACTTTCTTAGAGAAATCCACAGAGATGTTGAAGCAGTGGCGTAACTAACGCCGGTAAATTAGAGTGCAGGCATTAGAGGGGCACAAAAACTGAGTTTCTGAAAAATTTTTAGCAAAAATATATGTTGAAGCAAAACTGCTTGAAGCATATTATACCGAAAATAAATGTAGAAATTGTATTTATTTCCCTTGGGGAAATAGCTTTAATCATAGATATGTATAAAGCTAAAGGGAATGTTTTCAGATAATCTAAACATTTAATGTTGCTGCATATTGTGACTCGTGCTTTGGTCAGTGATGTAATTTGCTTGAGAAATGTAGTCAAAAAAGATATCAAAATTAATAAAATAAGCAAAATCAGCAAGTTGGCTGATAAACTATTAATTAGGATAAGTTTATTGCATCAAGTGTGCCAAACGTATGTACAGCATTCATAATAATTCTTACATTACCTGTAACTGTTGCAGAGGTAGTTAAATGTCTTTTTCTAAACTAAAAATAATACCCCCGTCGCAGCAGACCTGAATACTCAGCGAATTAACAAGTCAATAATATAATACTAATAATATATGACAAGTTTTATAAAAATCTTTCCATAAACATGAGAATTATTTGCCTATTCTCCATAAGATTAACATGGGAAAGAGTGTGCAGGTTAGCTGCAGTGAGGAACACTGAAAGTAGTCATTTGTACCATAAATAATTTTTATCTTAACATTTATACCAACTTTCATCAACATCTGTCCATAAATAAAGGAGTTTGCCTATTCCCTATATGAGATTAATATGGAAAAGAGTATGCAGGTTTGCTGCCATGATAAACACATAAACTATGATTTTAAGCACAAATGGATAGATCTCAACCACATGAAGCTAAATATCAAGTTTTATCCAAAAATATTGATTAATATGGGAAATATTAATTTGTCCCTATCCTCCTTAAGATTACCATTGGAGCCCCACAATACAACGTACTGTGCTTAGATTTTTTAATATCTCAGTAACCGTTAGAGATAGAGAAAAACTTTAAGAAGCTTAAAGTTTTTTTATTATTATGTCTACGAAAAGATTTTTTTTTTATTTTGTTTATAATTCTAACATTAAAAAAATGTGCACAGTTTAATTTGTAATATATTTTGTTGTTTTTTTGGAATAAATCTGATTTTGACTTTGACTTTGACTTTGCTTAGTTTTGTAGTTTTTAAGCCGATTCCAATAATGAAATATAAAATTAGAAATTTTTAAAAATTAGATGTGAAAAACGCAAAAGACCCCATTTTGGGGTACAAAACCTCCCCAAACTACCCATTCCCATTGACCGATATGTCTGGTTTACGAACTCGTCCGAGGATTTGTAGGAATACACGTATCTACCAAATTTGGTCTTGATCGGACCATTTCTACGAGAGTTATCGTGTTCACAGACACATATATAATATATATATATTATATATATAGGCCCTATATATAAATATATACATACATATATATATTAATTTTAACAACTATTGTTTTTGGACACTGGGCACCTAAAGACGAAAAATAACATGGTCCCGGGCTTAAATCTTACCATGAGACCTACGGTAATAGCTTCTTCCCTATGGGAAATTCGCTAATAAAGAACTATGCAATTCTATGTCAAATTCTAGTCTGTGTCTAGTCTGCAAGATAGTTCTCAGAAAGAAAGAGCCGTAGGCACTTTTTCAGGGAATAAAAATTAATTTAGGCCTACAGTGTTGTTACTATTAGCACAGATGATAGAAGAACTTCTATTTAAAATCAATGCTATTAGCTATAGTCAGCTCTTTGACTGTAACAATTATTACAGTAGTAGATGATGCATTAATGCAACATCAAATTCAAATTTTGAGAAAAGGGAACATGAACATTATATTGTAGCTTGTGATATCATGTATGTTATATAGGGCCCTTAATAAAATATAAAATGTTAAGTAAAGTAAGAAGTAGTCTATATTTTATCGTCCCAAAAAGTATGTTAATTAATTGTAATTTTATGTAATGTGATCCTTACCTCAGTTATGTTGATGGTGTTTGAAAATGATTATATAGTAACTTAATTTTTCTTTAAATTAATTTTTTGAATGATAATTCTTTTAATAATTAACTTTAAGATTAGGTACTGAACATAATAAATTATATTTCTTTGAATAATCTTTCTTTAATTAGGGTGAGCTTGTACAGTGTCTCGTGTAGTGAAATTGTATCCAGGAAGTGTGGAAGTACAGAGAAATGTTGTTAGTTTCGTTGGAGGTTAAGGGCAGGCCCGGATTAGCAACTATTTACACCCTAGGCCAGAGTTCTACATTACGCCCCCCCCGGCAGAGGTTTGGGGCTGGCATTTTCGGCATATTAAATGGTGTGCCCTACCTTTCCGTCAAAACTAAAAAAATGTGTGGGAGATTACAAATATCTCAGTTATTATTTAGGTTATCAGTGATCTTACACATTCATTCACAAGAAAATAATTTAAATCGATCAGTCAATAACAGCAAAATTTTAAAATGTGTGAAAAGAAAATACTTACAGAAAAGGTTATGTTGAAAAATAAAACACACTACTTAATTAACACAAACAATACTGTATCATTAAGTAAGTACATTTATTAACACAAAACGGTATTTACTAACAAAAAATGACTTTTTTAACTCATTATTTTAAAACTTAAATACCCCACCCAAGAGAACGCACTAATAAAAACCATTTTCCCATGTTTTACTTCTTGCTTAGAATGTCTGAGATGTTGGTTTAAAGAATTCGGGATACTGATGGTTTTCTCTCAGTACATTGAAGTTGTATCACATCTTAGGAAAACCTATTGAGCCTGCTAAATTTGGGTTCCTCACACGATTATTTAACTAGTAAAAGAAACTAAATTGCTTATCTATCTCATAATCTAAAATTTATTGAAAAAACCCGTCATACGCTAGAGCTAAATACTATAATCGTCTGCCACCTAAAATAGTTAATATTTCTAACGAATTAAACTATAAAATAGCCCCGTCGCAGCAGACATGTGTACTCAGCAAATTTCCAAATCAGTAACATAATAATAATAGTATATGACAAAGTTTATTAATATCTGTTCATATTTGCCTGTTCTCTATAAGATTAACATATGGGAGAGAGTTTGTAGGTTTGCTGTTGTGAGGAACATTGAAAGTAGGCAATTTTAGCATAAACAATTTTTATTTTTACCATTATACCAAGTTTAATTAACATCTGTCTATAGCTAAAGGAGTTTGCCCATTTTCTATATCATTAACATGGGAAAAGAGTATGCAGGTTAGTTGCTGTGATAAACGCATAAACTATGATTTTTAGGCATAAATGGATGGATCTCAACCACATGAAGCTGAATTCCAAGTTTCATCCAAAAATATACATTAATAATTAAAATAATAATTTCTTTTTATTCATAAGAATAACATTGGAACCCCAAAATAAAACGTACTGTGTTTACTTGGTAACCGTTAAAGATAAAGCAATACTAAACTGTGTAGTTTTTTAGCTAATTCTAATGGTAAAAGATAAAATTTGATTTTTTTAAAATTACATATGAAATATTCTTTTTGGCTTATAGGCACCTCAAAACGAAAACGTAATATGATCCTGGGCATAAGTGTTGCCATGAGACCTACGGTAATAGTTTCTTCCCTGAAGGAAATTCGCTAAACTCATTCAGGGCAAAACAATGCACAAAAACTAGGTACCGTACTCCTTCAGATAGAGCTACATGTCTGGTTTTTAAATTCATCCAAATAGATAGAGGATTAAAATATAATTATCCCATTTCATTAGGATTGGACATTTTTGTGTGAGTCATCATTAACAGACACATACCACACACATTATATTGTATATGCATCCATTGAGCCCAAAATAAAAAAAAATTAATGTGGTACCGAGCTTAACTTTTACCATGTTGCCTACGGTAATAGCGTATTCATTAGCATTTTATAATCATTATAGGGAAAATCGGCTTAAAGTTCAAACTAAACTTCCCTGTGGGAAATAGGATAGATCATGGATCTGTCAAAAGGGAATGCTTTCAGTTTATCTAAACAGCTATTCTTATTCTTTTATTTTTAAAATTTAATATGATAGTTCTAGTAGTTTCTATGGAAACCTGTTACATGTTTTTCATCTTAAAAATTACCAACATCCCCCCAGAGCTAAGACATATCCATGTCAAAAAAAAGCACATGTAAAGCATATAAAGCACATTAAACAAACAATAAAAAGTTCTTAAAATAACTATTTTAAAATTTAATGCAAAATTTTATAACAAAACCTTGAATGTAATTATTACTATATAGTGAATATGGATGAAGGTGACCATAGAAATTTTCAGATTAACATTAGAATATGAACAAAACATGAACTGATTATAATGAGGTGTGTAATACTGTACTTCAACAGTTAATCTAGTAGATTTAATTTACTATACACTTATATCTATAATATTTTTTGTTCGTATTATGTTATTTAGCATGTGTCTAGGCATGTAGAGTAGGCCTGCAGTAAAATTAGTACCGTACCTAAAGTAAAGAAAATAAGACAACATTCAAATTTAGCTGATGATTAATTTTATGTTATTGAAAAATTATGGAAATACTACAGAGTAAGTAAACTAATTTTAGAGGAGTAGTTTAATGCTTCATTTTGCTCTACCTGCTAAATAACCATTAATTCCCTCCAGTTGTGGTATTTCAAATTATAAACTGGACTGATGAATACCTTTTGTTTTAAAATTAATTCTTAAGCTGTTGTTGATGTAAAAAATAAAGTTTGTAACTGAGAAAGTGATAAAGAACACACAATATTAATTTAAGACTATTGTAATATTGTTTTCAATTTATTATATCAGTTTTATCATAATGACTATAATGATTGATAAGCTTATAAATGTTCCTCAAAAAGGGGGTCACCTTCAATGTAAATTAGTTTGCATATAAAAAAGAGTCCATATGAAGAAAACTCAAAAAAGTCGCACACTCCCTAAATTTTTAAGACTGTAATTCTGTTTTAAAAATAAAATAATATTACTAAATGTAAGGAATGTTGAGATTACATAAGTGTTAGTTTCAATTTAAAACAATTCTTAACCATAGAAATCTGGGTATCTGTCAATTTAGTTGGATGATTTTGCAAAATTTGTAATTTGTTGTAAAAATGTATATTTTTTATACATTTTGTTTTTAAATTTCCCATAGAGAAGAAGCTATTACCATAAATCTAATGGTAAGACGCCTGGGTCCTTGTTATTTTTATTCTTTAGGTGCCTATAGACAAAAAAAATAGTCTTCAAAATTTATATATATATACATATATATGTATATATATATATATAATGGAGCAAAATTATTATTGTTTATATCTACACTTTTATTTTTATTTCTGTGTTATGTTATGTTAATTTTAATTTTTATACTTTTTTATTGTCACCTGAAGACGCGGAAAGCGAAATATATAGTGATGAAACGTAATTATTTCTAATTTTTTGAGAAATATATATATACATGTGTGTGCCTATACCCCATAAGATTAACATGGGAAAGAGTGTGCAGGTTAGCTGCTGTGAGGAACACAGAAAGTAGTCATTTGTACCATAAATAATTTTATCTTAACATTTATACCAACTTTCATCAACATCTGTCCATAAAAAAAGGAGTTTGCCTATTCCCTATATGATTAATATGGGAAAAGAGTATGCAGGTTTGCTGCCATGATAAACACATAAACTATGATTTTTAAGAACAAATGGATAGATCTCAACCACATGAAGGTAAATATCAAGTTTTATCCAAAAATATTGATTAATATACTTACTTACTGCTGTGGCCACTGGTACCCTAGATGGTACTTGGCCTCTCCAACACACTGCCTCCATAGATCTCTGCTTCTCGAATCTTCCTTTCTTCTCCCTAGCTTCCTTAGGTCTTTCTCCACTTGGTCAAACCATCTAAGTTTCGGTCTTCCAAGGGGTCTTCTACCTTCTGGGTTGTTCTTTAAGACGTTCTTTGATAGGGAGTTGTCGTCTTTCCTTAGAATGTGCCCTGCCCATCTCAACCTTCTGCTCCATACTTCAGCGACAATATCCGGATCCTTAAATAATTCTCTTAGTTCCCAATTATGTCTCAATCTCCATTGCCCATCCTCAAAAATCGGTCCGTACACTTTCCTCAAAATCTTGTTCTCAAATACAATAGTCTTCCTTTCTGACTTCTTGCTTAGTATCCAATTTTCTGAACCATACAGGAAAACTGGTCTGATTATTGTCTTGTAAATCCTGAGTTTGGTGGTATGGGATATTATCTTTGAGCTTAATAAATTTTGACAGGCCGAAAAACTAAAACTTTTCTGTGCTAGGTTTAATCTGTTTTGTATTTCTATATCTTCATCATTATTGCTGGTGAGGATGACTCCCAAATATTTGAAATTTGTTACTTTTCCAATTTTATACTTTTCTATTTCAATGTAGTTTCTAATTGGGTCTGTTTATCCCCGATATGTCTGTTTCACAAACTCGTCCGAGCTTTTGTAGGAATACACGTCTCTACTAAATTTGGTCTTGACCGGACCATTTTTACGAGAGCTATCATGTTCACAGACACACACACACACACACACACACACACACACACACATATATATATATATATATATATATATATTAAATAATTATTCATAACTTAGTACCCTTTTTTGTGTGAGAAATTATTTTATTTAAAAATTCACAACATGTTTCAGAACTCAGTCCATTATCAAATGTGTAACATTTTAAAAAGTCCGAACATGATGTACATACGGACATGGGATTGATCACCCCATAATTACGTATTCAGTTACGAAAAGTGTGCTCGTAACTGTACAGCCCTATCATGGTACGAGAGCGAAAGTGTCGCAGGGTGCCTCTACTGACCTGGTGGACCTGAGATAACACATCGGCGAAATGATAAGACGACACAACTGGAGCTGGACACTCATCGCTAGCCTACAGACCATGTTGGAGTGATTGAGCCTTGTGTTGGACACGTTTTTCCTGTTGGTTGGAGTGCCGGTTAGTGCTTGATCTTCGAGACCTTCTGCCATCCCTATCTTCGTTGGAGACACAATTGGGGATTTTATTGGATTTTGAGGTGAGATGCCCGTTATGTTTAATTTAAAGTTTTCTGAGACATGAACAATTAATTATTAAAACCCGCTAAATTACGCTTTCCACCTTAACCAGGCCGGCTAATGGATAAATAATCATGTTTAGTGAATTAGGGAAAAGTGTATAAAAATCTATAATAGTTAAATTAAATAATCCCAGAAGTTTTATTAGTTAATTATTGGGAACTACATTATTTATCTCAGAAGATACACTTATTTTTTCAATATACGTTTATATCATGCAAACAAAGTAGCGTGCAGCTTGATTTAGCCTGGAGTTTTTAGTAGACTAAGTTTTCCAATATTTGCTTATCGGTATGATTGTGATGGCTTGATATTAACTATTTATTATTATCACTTATTAAATAATTTGCCAGCTGTAGAGTTTAATCAAAGGTCTGGCCCAGTGAAATGTACTTACTCCCTAGATGAGTAACGGCTGTTTTATCAAACTGTACAGTCAAGCCTGGTTACTCTGGAGCCTGGGTTTGGGGATCCCCTTTGCTATTTGTGACAGCAGAGTCAAAAGTAAATCAACAACCTGCGGAAGCGAAGTTTCATCATTCTCACCCCGGTCATCCTCGCAAATGAGGTGGCGTGATTGATCCTACAAATTCTTTCCAAACACCCCGACCCTCTCTGAGCTTAGCCTAGTGTGTTGTTACTGGAGGCAAGTAACAAATTGGTGCCCAACGTGGGGCCCTAAAAGCCATTTAGGCCTTGATGTTGCACTTAGTAAGGAGGAAATTGCATGATAAGATAAGATCTTTATTTCCAGCAGATATTCATTTGAATACATTGGATTCGTCACAAATATTTTACAAAAGTCCTGTAAACAAGGTAAAACAAATAAGATTGGAATAAACAGGATTAAATTACTTAATTAGCTTGCCTATCTTAATGTGAAATGGCTACAAGCCCATTTTCCATTCAAATATTCATCTGGTGAATAAAACGCTTTTTCAAGCAAGAATTGAGTTAAAGCAGTTTTAAATTTAATTATGCCCATGTCTCTAATTGTAAGTGGTAATTTATTGAACAATCTGGTGGCTATTGCAGATGGCTTTTTCATTGTTTTATTTAGTCTAGCATAAGGCAACTTAAAGTTAAATTTTATTCTGGTATTATAATAATGTATATCATTATTAAACATGAGATCAGGTTGATTTTTGATAAATAATAAATTTTGCAGTATGAAGGCAGAGTAAAGAGTCATAATTTTTAAATGGACAAACCATGGTTTACAATGAGCTTTATAATGGACTCCTGCAATGACTCTTACAGCACGCTTTTGTAGGATAAATACATCTTTAGATGCAGAGGCACTGCCCCAAACAATCAAACCATACATTATTTTGGCATGAAATAGTCCAAAATAAGCTATTCTAAGAACATTTTGCGAGACGATGCCACAGTCTTCTTAATGCAAAAATGTCGGAAGCCAATTTCTTACATAATTTTGTAGAGTGATCTGACCAGGAAAGGGTAGGATCCAACAAAACTCCAAGGAACTTAGCCGAAATACCCCCTTCTTCCCCGGTAAGATCTCTCAGGCCGAAGAACAGTGGTGGTTTTCTCTCGGTTTAAAGTTAAGTTGTTGGCATCCAGCCAGCCACTAACCTTATTTAAATTTCCCTGGATGTCAACTTTAGCCAATTCTTTAATTTTGTTTCTTGCGATCAATGTGATGTCGTCTGCATACATAAAAATTCCAGATGATACGTTTAGTTCTAAATCATTAACCAATACTAAAAATAGCAGAGGTCCCAATACAGAGCCCTGTGGCACTCCCTGTGTAACATTTAACATCTTTGAACATTTACCATTTGCAAAAACATATTGGAATCTATTTTCCAGATAACTTTAAAAAAATGACAGTTCCCTGCCTCTTACATTATAAAAACTTTTACATTATAAAAAGTTTTTCCAGCAAGTAATTATGATTGACTCTGTCGAAAGCCTTGCTGAGGTCACAAAATGCGGCCCCAGCAAGTTCTCTCGACTCAAAAGAATCTAAAATTTCCTCAACCAGATCTGTCAAGGCTGTTGTTGTCGAGACACCCTGTCTGTAACCATACTGCCTAGTACTCAGTATGTTGTACTTGTTAAAATGATTTATAAGCTGTTTACTTACAACTAATTCGATTATCTTGGAGAAGACAGGAACTATAGCAATGGGCCTATAGCTATTTACATCCTGTTTAGAACCTTTGTTTTAGCGAATTTCCCATAGGGAAGAAGCTATTACCGTAGGTCTCATGGTGAGACTTAAGCCCGGGACCATGTTATTTTTTCTTCTTTAGGTGCCCAGAGTCCAAAAACAATAGTCGTTAAAATTTATATATATATGTATATATGTATATATATATGTGTCTGTTAGCACGATAACTCTCGTAAAAATGGTCCAATCAAGACCAAATTTGGTAGAGACGTGTATTCCTACAAGTGCTCGGACGAGTTCGTTAACCAGACATATCGGTCAATGGGAACGGGTAGTTTGGGGGGGTTTTGTACCCCAAAATGGGTTTTTTTTGCGTTTTTCACATGTAGTTTTTAAAAATTTCTAATTTTATATTTCACCATTGGAATCAGCTTAAAAAACTACACAATTAAGTTCCTTAAAGTTTTTCTCTATCTCCAACGGTTACCGAGATATTAAAAAATCTAAACGCAGTACGTTGTATTGTGGGGCTCCAATGTTAATCTTATGGAGGATAGGGAAAAATTAATATTTCCCTTATTAATGAATATTTTTGGATAAAACTTGATATTTAGCTTCATGTGGTTGAGATTTATCCATTTATGCTTAAAAATCATAGTTTATGTGTTTATCATGGCAGCAAACCTGCATGCTCTTTTCCTATAATAATCATATAGGGAATAGGCAAACTCCTTTATTTATGGACAGATGTTGATGAAAGTTGGTATAAATGTTAAGATAAAAATTATTTAAGGTAGAAATGCCTAATTTCAGTGTTCCTCACAGCAGCAAACCTGCACACTCTTTGCCATGTTAATCTTCTGGAGAATAGGCAAATAATTCTCATGTTTATGGACAGATTTTTTTTTAAACTTGTCATATATTATTGATTTGGAAATTCGCTGAGTACGCAGGTCTGCTGCGACGGGGGTATTTATATATGGGATGAACCTTGCTGACTTTCAAAACGCTTGGGAAAGTCCCTTCACACATACATTTATTAACTAAAGTGACTAGAGTATCCATAAAACAGGCTGCTGTATCTTTAACAAGGTTGTTAGAGAATCCGAAATGATCTTTGCTAGTTTTACAAGAAAATTTTTGACACCATCAAAGTTTATACATTTAAATTTAAAACAATTAAAATCATTAGCTACAAAGTCATGTTTATTTAATAATATCGTCATTGAAGTGGGTATAATCATATCTGATTGATATTTGTCAGCAGTAATAGTTTCAACCACGGTTGGGCTATTCAAGTCAGCATTATGTACAACAGGTTTTTTATTAATACTTAAATTACTTACAAAAAAATTATTGAAATGATCAGGGGATAAAACTACTTCATTCTTGTTTATATTAGATTTTGTTGTTTCTTTAACAATCTGCCAAATACACTTTACGGTATTTTTTGACTTTCTTATTAAAATATCATTAGCATTTTTCTTTGCAGATTTTATTTTTGATCTGTATGCTTTTTTTAATACCCTGTAAGCATTTTTTATTGTGTCATCAGAGCCTAAATTTTTATTACAGAGGAAGTAAAGAAAATCTAACCTGCTCTTATTCAACACTAGCTCGGTTGTGTACCAACCTTTAGTTTTATTGACCTTTAAATCAAACCTAGGCTTAAATTTCTTAAGAGGGAAGCATATCTTAAAGTAGTAAACCAAAGTGTCCATGAAGGCTTTGAAGTTTCCGTCAATATTGCTATGGAAAAGTTCCATCTTCCAATCAACCTTGTTAATCATAAACTTGAAGGTACAGATGTTATCTTCATTTATTAAATGATAAAAATGTTGTGTTTTGTTCAGTTCACTTCTCTTTGAGCTCTCGTCATGCAAATAAAATTCAATTAACTGACCCAGATGGTCACTGAGGTGTAGGTTGATTACTTTGGTACTAAATACAGAAGTGCCAGATACTAATATATTGTCCAGACAATTACTCTCGCGAGTAGGCTCATTTGCAGTTACTTCAAACCCATACACAGAGCACAAGTTCAGAAATTTATTGGTTGTGTTATTTGGAATATTAAATTTAATATTAAAATCCCCACACACGATGGAAACTATTCCTAGTCTGTCAAAAAACTCAAAAACTGAATTAATAAAATAAAAAAAACATATCTATGTCAGCAGATGGAGGTTGGTAAATCAAAACTATGGCCAAATTGTTATTAATTTGTAAGCCTATCAGTTCACACACAAAAGGGAAAGTAAATTGTGAAAATTTGTCAATTACCTTGTAATTAATGTTGTTTTTTACATAAATGGCAAGTCCACCATGCTTGCGTTGATCCCGGCATAGACTAGCAGCCAGCTGAAAATCATTTATAGAGAAGCACTGTAAATGGAGGTGAGGGGTTAGCGAGAGCGCCCCAGGCAGAAGTGTATGCCTCACACTTGCGTGAGGGGACTCTGCAAGACCGCTGTGAAGTGGCCTGTCCCTCTATCGGCTGGCCCACTGTGTGCTATGCGCACAGCCTACACGGGGTGCCTCTGTTTTGCTAAAGGCAGCGGATCTAGACCCAGCAGTCGATAAAGTGCTCGTGAACTGGGTTGCAGCGGTTTCACGTACCGACCATGGGGCGTAGTGTAGGTGTACACAGATCGGCCCGGGTTGGTTTAGCGGTGGGCGAGATGTAGGTGTACGTTAGACCGGCCACCGCAATGCTTCTGTAACAGGTATGTGTGCAGCTGTTACAGTACCGTGCCGGAGACAAGGAGAGGTGCAACCTTGAACGGGTCCAGCATGGATAGTGACATCGTCATACTGCTAACTTGTGATGTTTTGTGGTTAGAAAATGGCTGATGATAAACAAACGGATCTACCCCAGGTGGGTCGCTGCTCCGACAATCAATCCCACTCCTCTTCGGAGGACATGCCTGTGGATTCTGGGGAGGGCAAATCTCAGCTATCAACTGACGTTGTCGTTATGTCACAGGAGATGGAGACAGGGTCGGGTGAGTTGAACGCGTTCGCGCAGAGCTCACTCACTCATATATATATATATATATATATATATATATATATATGTTATTCATAACTTAGTACCCTTTTTTGTGTGAGAAATTATTTTATTTAAAAATTCACAACATGTTTCAGAACTCAGTCCATTATCAAATGTGTAACATTTTAAAAAGTCCGAACATGATGTACATACGGACATGGGATTGATCACCCCATAATTACGTATTCAGTTACGAAAAGTGTGCTCGTAACTGTACAGCCCTATCATGGTACGAGAGCGAAAGTGTCGCAGGGTGCCTCTACTGACCTGGTGGACCTGAGATAACACATCGGCGAAATGATAAGACGACACAACTGGAGCTGGACACTCATCGCTAGCCTACAGACCATGTTGGAGTGATTGAGCCTTGTGTGTTTTTTGTTTTGCTTGATTTAGTGCTTGATCTTCTTTTATTTTTTTTTATTTTTGAGGTGAGATGCCGTTATTGTTTTTTGAGGTTTTTATTAATTATTAAATTATTTTTAAATTTTTTAGTTTATAATTAAATTGTGTATTTATAATAGTTTTTATATATTTTATTTTTATTATTATTTTTTATTCAGATACATTATTTTTAATATTTATTTTAATATTAAGTTTTATAATTTATGATTTTTTTTATTATTAATATTTATAATTATTTTTTAATTTTGATATTAAAATTTATTATTATCACTTATTATAATTTGCCAAGTAGAGTGTAAGTCAAAGTACTGTACTTTTGGGATTTGTTTATATTAAAGTGTTTTATTAATAAAAAAAAATGATTGATTTAATTCTAAAAAAAAATGAGGTATGTTCATTTGTCATTTGCAAATTACAAATTCTTTGGAAATAAGTTTTTTAGCAGATATTTTTTGTAAGGAGGAAATTGCATTTAAGATTTTTTAATATTTGTGATAATTAAGGTTTATTGGATTTTAATTTGTGGATTGTTTAATTTTTTATTTAAAATATTTTTTGATTAAAAAATTTTTTATGATGTTTTAAATTAATTATATTTATTTTTTTGGTAATTTATTAACAATCTTATTTTTTGTTTTATTTAGTCTAGCATAATAATTTAAAGTTAATTTATTCTGTATTATAATAATGTATATATCATTATTAAACATGAGATCAGGTTGATTTTTGATAAATAATAAATTTTGCAGTATGAAGGCAGAGTAAAGAGTCATAATTTTTAAATGGACAAACCATGGTTTACAATGAGCTTTATAATGGACTCCTGCAATGACTCTTACAGCACGCTTTTGTAGGATAAATACATCTTTAGATGCAGAGGCACTGCCCCAAACAATCAAACCATACATTATTTTGGCATGAAATAGTCCAAAATAAGCTATTCTAAGAACATTTTGCGAGACGATGCCACAGTCTTCTTAATGCAAAAATGTCGGAAGCCAATTTCTTACATAATTTTGTAGAGTGATCTGACCAGGAAAGGGTAGGATCCAACAAAACTCCAAGGAACTTAGCCGAAATACCCCCTTCTTCCCCGGTAAGATCTCTCAGGCCGAAGAACAGTGGTGGTTTTCTCTCGGTTTAAAGTTAAGTTGTTGGCATCCAGCCAGCCACTAACCTTATTTAAATTTCCCTGGATGTCAACTTTAGCCAATTCTTTAATTTTGTTTCTTGCGATCAATGTGATGTCGTCTGCATACATAAAAATTCCAGATGATACGTTTAGTTCTAAATCATTAACCAATACTAAAAATAGCAGAGGTCCCAATACAGAGCCCTGTGGCACTCCCTGTGTAACATTTAACATCTTTGAACATTTACCATTTGCAAAAACATATTGGAATCTATTTTCCAGATAACTTTAAAAAAAATGACAATTCCCTGCCTCTTACATTATAAAAACTTTTACATTATAAAAAGTTTTTCCAGCAAGTAATTATGATTGACTCTGTCGAAAGCCTTGCTGAGGTCACAAAATGCGGCCCCAGCAAGTTCTCTCGACTCAAAAGAATCTAAAATTTCCTCAACCAGATCTGTCAAGGCTGTTGTTGTCGAGACACCCTGTCTGTAACCATACTGCCTAGTACTCAGTATGTTGTACTTGTTAAAATGATTTATAAGCTGTTTACTTACAACTAATTCGATTATCTTGGAGAAGACAGGAACTATAGCAATGGGCCTATAGCTATTTACATCCTGTTTAGAACCTTTGTTTTAGCGAATTTCCCATAGGGAAGAAGCTATTACCGTAGGTCTCATGGTGAGACTTAAGCCCGGGACCATGTTATTTTTTCTTCTTTAGGTGCCCAGAGTCCAAAAACAATAGTCGTTAAAATTTATATATATATATGTATATATGTATATATATATGTGTCTGTTAGCACGATAACTCTCGTAAAAATGGTCCAATCAAGACCAAATTTGGTAGAGACGTGTATTCCTACAAGTGCTCGGACGAGTTCGTTAACCAGACATATCGGTCAATGGGAACGGGTAGTTTGGGGGGGTTTTGTACCCCAAAATGGGTTTTTTTGCGTTTTTCACATGTAGTTTTTAAAAATTTCTAATTTTATATTTCACCATTGGAATCAGCTTAAAAAACTACACAATTAAGTTCCTTAAAGTTTTTCTCTATCTCCAACGGTTACCGAGATATTAAAAAATCTAAACGCAGTACGTTGTATTGTGGGGCTCCAATGTTAATCTTATGGAGGATAGGGAAAAATTAATATTTCCCTTATTAATGAATATTTTTGGATAAAACTTGATATTTAGCTTCATGTGGTTGAGATTTATCCATTTATGCTTAAAAATCATAGTTTATGTGTTTATCATGGCAGCAAACCTGCATGCTCTTTTCCTATAATAATCATATAGGGAATAGGCAAACTCCTTTATTTATGGACAGATGTTGATGAAAGTTGGTATAAATGTTAAGATAAAAATTATTTAAGGTAGAAATGCCTAATTTCAGTGTTCCTCACAGCAGCAAACCTGCACACTCTTTGCCATGTTAATCTTCTGGAGAATAGGCAAATAATTCTCATGTTTATGGACAGATTTTTTTTTAAACTTGTCATATATTATTGATTTGGAAATTCGCTGAGTACGCAGGTCTGCTGCGACGGGGGTATTTATATATGGGATGAACCTTGCTGACTTTCAAAACGCTTGGGAAAGTCCCTTCACACATACATTTATTAACTAAAGTGACTAGAGTATCCATAAAACAGGCTGCTGTATCTTTAACAAGGTTGTTAGAGAATCCGAAATGATCTTTGCTAGTTTTACAAGAAAATTTTTGA
This sequence comes from Nephotettix cincticeps, assembly GCA_023375725.1. NCBI lineage: Eukaryota > Metazoa > Arthropoda > Insecta > Hemiptera > Cicadellidae > Nephotettix > Nephotettix cincticeps. The sequence goes on from CM041786.1 coordinate 63,040,562, forward strand.
CACCATCAAAGTTTATACATTTAAATTTAAAACAATTAAAATCATTAGCTACAAAGTCATGTTTATTTAATAATATCGTCATTGAAGTGGGTATAATCATATCTGATTGATATTTGTCAGCAGTAATAGTTTCAACCACGGTTGGGCTATTCAAGTCAGCATTATGTACAACAGGTTTTTTATTAATACTTAAATTACTTACAAAAAAATTATTGAAATGATCAGGGGATAAAACTACTTCATTCTTGTTTATATTAGATTTTGTTGTTTCTTTAACAATCTGCCAAATACACTTTACGGTATTTTTTGACTTTCTTATTAAAATATCATTAGCATTTTTCTTTGCAGATTTTATTTTTGATCTGTATGCTTTTTTTAATACCCTGTAAGCATTTTTTATTGTGTCATCAGAGCCTAAATTTTTATTACAGAGGAAGTAAAGAAAATCTAACCTGCTCTTATTCAACACTAGCTCGGTTGTGTACCAACCTTTAGTTTTATTGACCTTTAAATCAAACCTAGGCTTAAATTTCTTAAGAGGGAAGCATATCTTAAAGTAGTAAACCAAAGTGTCCATGAAGGCTTTGAAGTTTCCGTCAATATTGCTATGGAAAAGTTCCATCTTCCAATCAACCTTGTTAATCATAAACTTGAAGGTACAGATGTTATCTTCATTTATTAAATGATAAAAATGTTGTGTTTTGTTCAGTTCACTTCTCTTTGAGCTCTCGTCATGCAAATAAAATTCAATTAACTGACCCAGATGGTCACTGAGGTGTAGGTTGATTACTTTGGTACTAAATACAGAAGTGCCAGATACTAATATATTGTCCAGACAATTACTCTCGCGAGTAGGCTCATTTGCAGTTACTTCAAACCCATACACAGAGCACAAGTTCAGAAATTTATTGGTTGTGTTATTTGGAATATTAAATTTAATATTAAAATCCCCACACACGATGGAAACTATTCCTAGTCTGTCAAAAAACTCAAAAACTGAATTAATAAAATAAAAAAAACATATCTATGTCAGCAGATGGAGGTTGGTAAATCAAAACTATGGCCAAATTGTTATTAATTTGTAAGCCTATCAGTTCACACACAAAAGGGAAAGTAAATTGTGAAAATTTGTCAATTACCTTGTAATTAATGTTGTTTTTTACATAAATGGCAAGTCCACCATGCTTGCGTTGATCCCGGCATAGACTAGCAGCCAGCTGAAAATCATTTATAGAGAAGCACTGTAAATGGAGGTGAGGGGTTAGCGAGAGCGCCCCAGGCAGAAGTGTATGCCTCACACTTGCGTGAGGGGACTCTGCAAGACCGCTGTGAAGTGGCCTGTCCCTCTATCGGCTGGCCCACTGTGTGCTATGCGCACAGCCTACACGGGGTGCCTCTGTTTTGCTAAAGGCAGCGGATCTAGACCCAGCAGTCGATAAAGTGCTCGTGAACTGGGTTGCAGCGGTTTCACGTACCGACCATGGGGCGTAGTGTAGGTGTACACAGATCGGCCCGGGTTGGTTTAGCGGTGGGCGAGATGTAGGTGTACGTTAGACCGGCCACCGCAATGCTTCTGTAACAGGTATGTGTGCAGCTGTTACAGTACCGTGCCGGAGACAAGGAGAGGTGCAACCTTGAACGGGTCCAGCATGGATAGTGACATCGTCATACTGCTAACTTGTGATGTTTTGTGGTTAGAAAATGGCTGATGATAAACAAACGGATCTACCCCAGGTGGGTCGCTGCTCCGACAATCAATCCCACTCCTCTTCGGAGGACATGCCTGTGGATTCTGGGGAGGGCAAATCTCAGCTATCAACTGACGTTGTCGTTATGTCACAGGAGATGGAGACAGGGTCGGGTGAGTTGAACGCGTTCGCGCAGAGCTCACTCACTCATATATATATATATATATATATATATATGAGTGATAATAAATAATTATTCATAACTTAGTACCCTTTTTTGTGTGAGAAATTATTTTATTTAAAAATTCACAACATGTTTCAGAACTCAGTCCATTATCAAATGTGTAACATTTTAAAAAGTCCGAACATGATGTACATACGGACATGGGATTGATCACCCCATAATTACGTATTCAGTTACGAAAAGTGTGCTCGTAACTGTACAGCCCTATCATGGTACGAGAGCGAAAGTGTCGCAGGGTGCCTCTACTGACCTGGTGGACCTGAGATAACACATCGGCGAAATGATAAGACGACACAACTGGAGCTGGACACTCATCGCTAGCCTACAGACCATGTTGGAGTGATTGAGCCTTGTGTTGGACACGTTTTTCCTGTTGGTTGGAGTGCCGGTTAGTGCTTGATCTTCGAGACCTTCTGCCATCCCTATCTTCGTTGGAGACACAATTGGGGATTTTATTGGATTTTGAGGTGAGATGCCCGTTATGTTTAATTTAAAGTTTTCTGAGACATGAACAATTAATTATTAAAACCCGCTAAATTACGCTTTCCACCTTAACCAGGCCGGCTAATGGATAAATAATCATGTTTAGTGAATTAGGGAAAAGTGTATAAAAATCTATAATAGTTAAATTAAATAATCCCAGAAGTTTTATTAGTTAATTATTGGGAACTACATTATTTATTTATCTCAGAAGATACACTTATTTTTTCAATATACGTTTATATCATGCAAACAAAGTAGCGTGCAGCTTGATTTAGCCTGGAGTTTTTAGTAGACTAAGTTTTCCAATATTTGCTTATCGGTATGATTGTGATGGCTTGATATTAACTATTTATTATTATCACTTATTAAATAATTTGCCAGCTGTAGAGTTTAATCAAAGGTCTGGCCCAGTGAAATGTACTTACTCCCTAGATGAGTAACGGCTGTTTTATCAAACTGTACAGTCAAGCCTGGTTACTCTGGAGCCTGGGTTTTGGGGATCCCCTTTGCTATTTGTGACAGCAGAGTCAAAAGTAAATCAACAACCTGCGGAAGCGAAGTTTCATCATTCTCACCCCGGTCATCCTCGCAAATGAGGTGGCGTGATTGATCCTACAAATTCTTTCCAAACACCCCGACCCTCTCTGAGCTTAGCCTAGTGTGTTGTTACTGGAGGCAAGTAACAAATTGGTGCCCAACGTGGGGCCCTAAAAGCCATTTAGGCCTTGATGTTGCACTTAGTAAGGAGGAAATTGCATGATAAGATAAGATCTTTATTTCCAGCAGATATTCATTTGAATACATTGGATTCGTCACAAATATTTTACAAAAGTCCTGTAAACAAGGTAAAACAAATAAGATTGGAATAAACAGGATTAAATTACTTAATTAGCTTGCCTATCTTAATGTGAAATGGCTACAAGCCCATTTTCCATTCAAATATTCATCTGGTGAATAAAACGCTTTTTCAAGCAAGAATTGAGTTAAAGCAGTTTTAAATTTAATTATGCCCATGTCTCTAATTGTAAGTGGTAATTTATTGAACAATCTGGTGGCTATTGCAGATGGCTTTTTCATTGTTTTATTTAGTCTAGCATAAGGCAACTTAAAGTTAAATTTTATTCTGGTATTATAATAATGTATATCATTATTAAACATGAGATCAGGTTGATTTTTGATAAATAATAAATTTTGCAGTATGAAGGCAGAGTAAAGAGTCATAATTTTTAAATGGACAAACCATGGTTTACAATGAGCTTTATAATGGACTCCTGCAATGACTCTTACAGCACGCTTTTGTAGGATAAATACATCTTTAGATGCAGAGGCACTGCCCCAAACAATCAAACCATACATTATTTTGGCATGAAATAGTCCAAAATAAGCTATTCTAAGAACATTTTGCGAGACGATGCCACAGTCTTCTTAATGCAAAAATGTCGGAAGCCAATTTCTTACATAATTTTGTAGAGTGATCTGACCAGGAAAGGGTAGGATCCAACAAAACTCCAAGGAACTTAGCCGAAATACCCCCTTCTTCCCCGGTAAGATCTCTCAGGCCGAAGAACAGTGGTGGTTTTCTCTCGGTTTAAAGTTAAGTTGTTGGCATCCAGCCAGCCACTAACCTTATTTAAATTTCCCTGGATGTCAACTTTAGCCAATTCTTTAATTTTGTTTCTTGCGATCAATGTGATGTCGTCTGCATACATAAAAATTCCAGATGATACGTTTAGTTCTAAATCATTAACCAATACTAAAAATAGCAGAGGTCCCAATACAGAGCCCTGTGGCACTCCCTGTGTAACATTTAACATCTTTGAACATTTACCATTTGCAAAAACATATTGGAATCTATTTTCCAGATAACTTTAAAAAAATGACAGTTCCCTGCCTCTTACATTATAAAAACTTTTACATTATAAAAAGTTTTTCCAGCAAGTAATTATGATTGACTCTGTCGAAAGCCTTGCTGAGGTCACAAAATGCGGCCCCAGCAAGTTCTCTCGACTCAAAAGAATCTAAAATTTCCTCAACCAGATCTGTCAAGGCTGTTGTTGTCGAGACACCCTGTCTGTAACCATACTGCCTAGTACTCAGTATGTTGTACTTGTTAAAATGATTTATAAGCTGTTTACTTACAACTAATTCGATTATCTTGGAGAAGACAGGAACTATAGCAATGGGCCTATAGCTATTTACATCCTGTTTAGAACCTTTGTTTTAGCGAATTTCCCATAGGGAAGAAGCTATTACCGTAGGTCTCATGGTGAGACTTAAGCCCGGGACCATGTTATTTTTTCTTCTTTAGGTGCCCAGAGTCCAAAAACAATAGTCGTTAAAATTTATATATATATATGTATATATGTATATATATGTGTGTCTGTTAGCACGATAACTCTCGTAAAAATGGTCCAATCAAGACCAAATTTGGTAGAGACGTGTATTCCTACAAGTGCTCGGACGAGTTCGTTAACCAGACATATCGGTCAATGGGAACGGGTAGTTTGGGGGGGTTTTGTACCCCAAAATGGGTTTTTTTGCGTTTTTCACATGTAGTTTTTAAAAATTTCTAATTTTATATTTCACCATTGGAATCAGCTTAAAAAACTACACAATTAAGTTCCTTAAAGTTTTTCTCTATCTCCAACGGTTACCGAGATATTAAAAAATCTAAACGCAGTACGTTGTATTGTGGGGCTCCAATGTTAATCTTATGGAGGATAGGGAAAAATTAATATTTCCCTTATTAATGAATATTTTTGGATAAAACTTGATATTTAGCTTCATGTGGTTGAGATTTATCCATTTATGCTTAAAAATCATAGTTTATGTGTTTATCATGGCAGCAAACCTGCATGCTCTTTTCCTATAATAATCATATAGGGAATAGGCAAACTCCTTTATTTATGGACAGATGTTGATGAAAGTTGGTATAAATGTTAAGATAAAAATTATTTAAGGTAGAAATGCCTAATTTCAGTGTTCCTCACAGCAGCAAACCTGCACACTCTTTGCCATGTTAATCTTCTGGAGAATAGGCAAATAATTCTCATGTTTATGGACAGATTTTTTTTTAAACTTGTCATATATTATTGATTTGGAAATTCGCTGAGTACGCAGGTCTGCTGCGACGGGGGTATTTATATATGGGATGAACCTTGCTGACTTTCAAAACGCTTGGGAAAGTCCCTTCACACATACATTTATTAACTAAAGTGACTAGAGTATCCATAAAACAGGCTGCTGTATCTTTAACAAGGTTGTTAGAGAATCCGAAATGATCTTTGCTAGTTTTACAAGAAAATTTTTGACATCATCAAAGTTTATACATTTAAATTTAAAACAATTAAAATCATTAGCTACAAAGTCATGTTTATTTAATAATATCGTCATTGAAGTGGGTATAATCATATCTGATTGATATTTGTCAGCAGTAATAGTTTCAACCACGGTTGGGCTATTCAAGTCAGCATTATGTACAACAGGTTTTTTATTAATACTTAAATTACTTACAAAAAAATTATTGAAATGATCAGGGGATAAAACTACTTCATTCTTGTTTATATTAGATTTTGTTGTTTCTTTAACAATCTGCCAAATACACTTTACGGTATTTTTTTGACTTTCTTATTAAAATATCATTAGCATTTTTCTTTGCAGATTTTATTTTTGATCTGTATGCTTTTTTTAATACCCTGTAAGCATTTTTTTATTGTGTCATCAGAGCCTAAATTTTTATTACAGAGGAAGTAAAGAAAATCTAACCTGCTCTTATTCAACACTAGCTCGGTTTGTACCAACCTTTAGTTTTATTGACCTTTAAATCAAAACCTAGGCTTAAATTTCTTAAGAGGGAAGCATATCTTAAAGTAGTAAACCAAAGTGTCCATGAAGGCTTTGAAGTTTCCGTCAATATTGCTATGGAAAAGTTCCATCTTCCAATCAACCTTGTTAATCATAAACTTGAAGGTACAGATGTTATCTTCATTTATTAAATGATAAAAATGTTGTGTTTTGTTCAGTTCACTTCTCTTTGAGCTCTCGTCATGCAAATAAAATTCAATTAACTGACCCAGATGGTCACTGAGGTGTAGGTTGATTACTTTGGTACTAAATACAGAAGTGCCAGATACTAATATATTGTCCAGACAATTACTCTCGCGAGTAGGCTCATTTGCAGTTACTTCAAACCCATACACAGAGCACAAGTTCAGAAATTTATTGGTTGTGTTATTTGGAATATTAAATTTAATATTAAAATCCACACACACACGATGGAAACTATTCCTAGTCTGTCAAAAAACTCAAAAACTGAATTAATAAAATAAAAAAAACATATCTATGTCAGCAGATGGAGGTTGGTAAATCAAAACTATGGCCAAATTGTTATTAATTTGTAAGCCTATCAGTTCACACACAAAAGGGAAAGTAAATTGTGAAAATTTGTCAATTACCTTGTAATTAATGTTGTTTTTTACATAAATGGCAAGTCCACCATGCTTGCGTTGATCCCGGCATAGACTAGCAGCCAGCTGAAAATCATTTATAGAGAAGCACTGTAAATGGAGGTGAGGGGTTAGCGAGAGCGCCCCAGGCAGAAGTGTATGCCTCACACTTGCGTGAGGGGACTCTGCAAGACCGCTGTGAAGTGGCCTGTCCCTCTATCGGCTGGCCCACTGTGTGCTATGCGCACAGCCTACACGGGGTGCCTCTGTTTTGCTAAAGGCAGCGGATCTAGACCCAGCAGTCGATAAAGTGCTCGTGAACTGGGTTGCAGCGGTTTCACGTACCGACCATGGGGCGTAGTGTAGGTGTACACAGATCGGCCCGGGTTGGTTTAGCGGTGGGCGAGATGTAGGTGTACGTTAGACCGGCCACCGCAATGCTTCTGTAACAGGTATGTGTGCAGCTGTTACAGTACCGTGCCGGAGACAAGGGAGGTGCAACCTTGAATGGGTCCAGCATGGATAGTGACATCGTCATACTGCTAACTTGTGATGTTTTGTGGTTAGAAAATGGCTGATGATAAACAAACGGCAGATCTTACCCAGGTGGGTCGCTGCTCCGAGAATCAATCCACTCCTCCTCGCGAGGACAATCTGTGGATTCACAAGGGAGGGCAAATACTCAACTCTGAGTTTCTCTCACAGGAGATGGTAGGCCTACCCAAGAGGCAGAGCCTCACCGAGACCCCTCCTGGAAAGATGGTTCCTCTCCGGACCATCAACTTCTGGTGGTCTGTCCAGGTTCTTCTTGAGACCAGAGAACTGTTTCCCAAGGGGCACAGATGCTGAGGGCTTTCTGAGTGGTTGCCAGAACGAACCCAGGTTACACCAAAGACCTTGGTGAGAAGTGCCAAAGGGAGGAAGACCAATTTCATACTCTTGCCACCGTGAGACCCAGAGGCAGAAGCATTGGTGAGAAACAGGGGTGAAGGCACCCTGGTGCAACGAAGGTTTCCTTTAGGTGCCGGGTCCAACTCCGTCTCCCAAGACAATGACAAAGGGTAATTTCAGGTAAGACCTCTCCAACACAGAAGGCTGCGGAGTCTTCTGTGATATCACAAGACATGCTGTTAATTACGCCCTAACAAGGAGCCTTGGTAAGGGCTGCAACGAATCTCAGGTTTCGGGGTCCTCTAGGGGACAGTATTCTCAGCCTGCAACAAATACCCCAAGGGCTTGCGTCTGGGTCAAACAAGGACTCAGATGCGAGCCACTGTGGAAAATTCTGCTCTAGGATCAGCGGTTTGGTGAGGCCCAACAGAGATCTAGGGCAGACCTCTGATCTTCGCGACATTCATGCCTAGGGACACACCGCCTGAGCTCCGCCCACGACTGCTCTTCTGGTCAGTTTACATGCTGAGGGACATCCGGGTCTCCTTCTCTTAGAGCTTGGACTGAAAGGCATGGTCTCCTAGAGTTCGGACTAGCCGAGATCTTGATCAAGTGGCGGTCCGTCTTCGGGGAGACGATAGTCTCCGCCTTTGATGGGTGTTGTCCGCTCTCGGATAGGGCAGGGGAGGGAGAGTGAATTGGTGGACCTCTGAACTGACCAACATGAGAAGGAAGGTCAGAGCAAACTTCAGCAAAGCTAAGCGTAGTAAAAATTGGGACCGCTATCATAGCTTGCTGACAGAATATAATCTCGCAGTCAGGTGAGCCAAGAGACTCTCCTGGAGAAACTTGTACACCCTGGAAGGTGTTAAGGATACCTCTAGGTTGTTCAAACTCCTTTCTAAGGACAACTCCTCTTGCCTTGGAACTCTAGTGGAACCTGACGGTAAGATATTACACAGCCCCCATGAAAGTCTTGGATCTCATGGCCAGAACGCATTTTCCAGGGTGCGTTGTTCTCGACCAATCTGAGGGGGACTGGACACAACGAATGCTTCCCACCGCGCCTCTATTACCCGGTGGATGGAGGCGGGGGCATCGTGACGTTCAGCAGGATCAGGTGGGCTATTAATTCACTCAGTCCGTTTAAGTCACCAGGCCCTGATGGCATCAGACCTGTCTGTCTACAGAAAGGGATTGAGGAAATTCTGCCTTTGCTGTGTAAGCTCTTCAGAGCCAGTCTGGCTCTGGGCTGGGTGCCAGCGGTGTGGAGTCGCTCTAGAGTGGTTTTCATTCCGAAGCCCGGCAAGGCAAGGTACAACGGACCAAAGTCATTCCGTCCTATCTCTCTGTCTTCATTCCTGTTGAAGACTCTAGAGAAGTTGATCCTAAGGTATGTATGGGATGGTGCTCTCAGGCATCACCCACTACATAGGAACCAGCATGCCTACATTCCTGGTAAGTCATGTAAGTCTGCCCTCCATCACCTTGTAGGCAGGATAGAGAAGACACTGGAGGATGGAGAGATAGCACTGGGTGCTTTTCTGGACATCCAAGGGGCCTTCGACAACAACCTCCATGAATGCGGTGGTGAATGCCGCTAGGGCCCATGGGCTTAGCGGAGTTATATGCGGCTGGAACCGAGGCATTACTGAGCAACAGGAAAGTGGTTTCTTTCACTTCAAGGTGAGGAATTAGTCGCTCTGACCACAAGAGGTTGCCCTCAGGGGGGGTTCTCTGCCCCCTGCTGTGGAATCTCGTAGCTGATGATCTCATCAGGCGTCTCAATGATTCTGGTGTCCTAGCTTTGGGCTACGCTGATGACATTGCAATTCTGGTTATTGGTAAGTTCACCAACACGATCAGAGAACTTATGAACAGAGCACTGGACCTGGTGGGGGACTGGTGCAAGGAGGTGGGTCTTGCCATCAACCCCTCCAAGGTAGTGGTGGTGCCATTCACAAGAAGGAGGAACCTGCTTCGGGCTGGAACCTTTGAATCTGCAGGGCACAGAGGTAAATCTGCAGAACGAGGTCAAGTACTTGGGAGTGGTACTTGATAAGACACTGAGGTGGGAACCGCAGCTGCAAAGGGTGATTGATCGAGGTAAGTGGTCACTCATGACTTGCAGACGAATGGTTGGCACTACATGGGGACTGCATCCTAGGCTTTTGCACTGGTTGTATGTTGCTGTGGTGAGACCGGCCATGACCTATGGTTCACTAGTCTGGTGGCCAAAGACTAACTTCGGTGCATCAGAGCGGGGGCTTGCGGCGGTCCAGAGGTTGGTTTGTTCATGATTTCTGGGGCCATGAGTTCCTGCCCTGGAGTATCCTTGGATTGTATGCTCAATATCCTGCCCATAGATGTCTACATCAGAATGGTTGCTAGGAAATGTGCATATCGCCTCCGATGTGAGAATCTCTGGATGACTTTCAATGTACCCTCGGTAGGTCACACCAGAATTGAGCAGGTGGACAGAAGTGAGGCCCTTGACATGCCTTCTGACCACCTTCACACTAGATACGCCTTCGGTAAGTCATTTTCAGTGGTGATTCCACCAAGGATTGACTGGCAAGATGGTGGCAGACCTCTTCATCCCTGTGAGTCAGAATGGTACACGGATGGCTCTAAGGGAAGTAAGGGAACTGGAGCTGGAATACTGGGGGTGCAAGATAAGATAAAGCTCTGCGTTCCCATGGGGGATCTCCCCACAGTGTTCCAGGCAGAAGTGGCAGCCATTAAGGAATGTGCTCTGTTCAATCTCAACAGAGGTGTCAGGAACAAGAACATTACCATTTTCTCAGATAGTCAAGCCACCCTCAAGGCTCTGGACTCCTGTACCTTCGACTCCAAGTTAGTGTGGGAATGCCGCAACGCGGTGTCTTCTCTTGGCAGTCACAACAACGTTACCCTTTGCTGGGTCCCAGGACACTCAGGTATTATGGGCAATGAAATAGCTGATCGTCTGGCGAACGATGGCGCTTTGATCCCATTCGTGGGTCCACAACCCTTCTGCGGCATCTCCAGGGCGCATGAGGATCGAGAGATAAACACGTGGGTACGTGAGTGTCACCGCAGGAGATGGGCGGAGCTGCCCCTACTGAGAGTAAGTAAACTGTATCTCAGCTCCCCCTCTTCAAGGATCGCTGAGGATCTTCTACAGTTAGGTAGGTCCGAACTCAGACTCATTGTAGGTCTCATGTAGGGGACATGGACATATGAGGAAACATCTTGCTCGAATGGGACTCTTCCCCGGAGATCCAATCTGCAGGAAGTGTGGGCAGTCCGAGGAGACTGCTGATCATCTGCTGTATGACTGCACCGAGCTTGCCGGGGTGAGAGCTGCCACTCTCGGCGTCATGGAGAGGGGTCGTCACCTTCCCCGGGAGGAGCTTGTGGGAAGACTACGGCAGTTTGTCAGGTTTTTAAACTTGGAAGGTCCGTGAAACATTCAATCAACAGGGGTGCACAAAAAAGCCACTTGGCTGACGTGCTATAGGAACTCTGTTCCGCCCCTTTGTGTAATGTAATGTAATAAAAAGCACTGTAAATTTTCTTCTGTTTGCCAATGTTCGGATATGGCAATAAAATCTATGTTCAGATCTGACACAACCCGTTCTAGTTCCTGCAATTTAAAAATAATCAATATTGGCAATGTTCTGATGTAGAAGTTTAAGTCCCACAACATCAAAGCCTTGATCATTAGTTTTTGCTATCTCATTAGAATTAGAAGACAATTTAATTAAATGTTCATTTTTCCCATCAAATCTAAATCTTCTTCATGCCAAAAAGCTGACATTAACGAGTTGCAGGGCTTTAAGTTGTTTTCCAGTGGAATCTGAGCTCTCTCGTTTAAAGAGTTCTTTTTCTTGAATATAAACCTTGTGACATAAGTGTCCCTAGGCCAAAATTCAGCAATGAAAACTTCACTCATTATGTGATTGGGTATTCCTACCTTAAATGACGAATAGTCTTTGGGATATTTGGACATCGATTTGGACGAGTGAAGACCTTGACGTTTTTCAGTTGTTGCATGTCCTTGTCTATTTGGTTTTTTAATTTAGTTCTTACCATGGCTGGTAACGCTTATTTATTGAGAAAAAGTGAGGTTCAATATGAACTCCGGATTAGAGGGATATCTGCTGAGGGCAGTGATAACGAGCTGCGGAAGAAGTTGTCTCAATGTTTCTCAACCAACACCCCTGTCGATCCTCGAGGTTGTCAACACTTTGACCTCTGCTACTGAGCTAGAGGAATGTGAGGAGAAGTATTCTGTCTTGTATTCATTAACTGAAGACTATGATTAGATCGTACGTAGGGGAAAATCATCAAGACTGGGATCTACAACTGCCTCAAATTGGATTTGCCCTCCGGACGGCCATTCACGAGTCAACTGGATTTTCTCCGGCTTTTCTAACATTTGGTCGTGAGCCTTTGGCATCAGGTGATGGATTTGATATTCTTCGATGTGAAGAATTGCCAGAAGTAGAGGACGCAACCAAGTACAGTGAAAGGCTGAAGAACCTGCGACTACTGTTTCAGGATGTCTCAATTAGACTAAGGGAGGGTCATCAGAGAAGTGCTCAAAGATACAATCTCCGAAGAAGACCTCTAGAGTTCAAGGTTCAAGATCGGGTGTGGAAGAAGAACTATCAGCAGTCAAACGCAGTGAACTTCTTTTCTGCCAAGCTCGCTCCAAAATTTGTGGGTCCCTACAGAATAGTGTATTAATAAGAACCAATTGTATATATCAATTTTAACGACTATTGTTTTTGGACTCTGGGCACCTAAAGACGAAAAATAACATGGTCCCGGGCTTAAGTCTTACCATGAGACCAATGGTAATACCTTCTTCCCTAAGGGAAATTTGCTAAAATGGTCAGATCAAAACCAAATTTGGTAGAGACGTGTATTTCTGCATTTGCTCCGACGAGTTCGTAAACCAGACATATCGGTCAGTCGGGGGTAACTAACTACCTACCCCCCAGGTAGGTAGTAGGTACCTAAATCCCAGGTTTTGTAGGTTTGGTTGTAAGTACCTGGTGACCGAGCTTTGCTCGGATAGAATAAGACATGTTTTTACAAGTTAATTAGCAAAATTAAAACAAATTTACTGCCTAATGAAAACATTTATGTGGTTGAAATAAAACCGATTTAATACACCATAATTAATATAGCACTGAAGAAAAAGTATCGCCCCTGGTGGGAATGGAACTCGCGGCCTATAGTTCTTGAGGCCGACACGCTACAACTCGGCTACGACGTTAGTCAATTGAGCGATGCCGTTAAACGTCTTTTAGCCAAAGCCGATAATTTACTGTTTAATTATCCATACCGTTATTATTAGCCTGTGATCAACTGATTTTGTTATAAACGGAATGAGGATTGAAAAGCAAAAGAGAAATTTAATTTACATAAATTAATTGGTTTGTTACAGTGGCTTCAAGCAATACAACGAATACGTTTTCTATCAAAACACGGAAGATTTTGGAAATACTTTTTTCTGCTTTAATTTCGCACAGCTATCCTTAAGTTCCTTAAACCCTTAAGTTTTTACAAATTGTTTAGTAACCTGATAATTTTGCATTTATTTAATTCATAAAATAAATATTAATGCATAACCTCTATATTGTTCCCCGCAGTCTTCAATCAAGAACTGTCAAACGGTTATAAATAGCTGTTTTGGTTTGTATTGTTTACATTTTATTCTCCATAAGCGTAATGTTAAATTTTTAGATTTTAAACTTAATATTACAAGAAAACACGAATTTTCCTGGACATTAGACCTATCTAGAACTTATTTTCTACTCGGAAATTAGTTATTTCCAAAATTTAAAGAAATTCCTCGGCGCCGTTTTCGAGATCCGTGTGCAAATATATATACAGGGTGTTCATTAAAGTCGGGGACAAACTTCAAGGGGTGATAGTACTCATCAAAATAAACAAAAAAATCACCTATAACCATTTGTCTAAAAATCCTTCGTTTAGCCGCTAGCCGCCATTTTGTATTTTTTACAAAAAATCTTATATATCAAGAACTATTTATGATACAGAAACCAAACTTTGTACATATATTTATTGGTCAAAGAGAAAAATATTTTCTAAGTTTCATTTAATTTGCATTTATATTTTCAAAATGGCGGCGGTTAAAAATATTTTAATTAAAATAACAAAAAAACCATTAACTTTATAAAATTTTTACAAGATACAAAAAAGATTGCAATTTTAATTTCAAATCGAATGATACTTTGGTGAACGAAATCCGTCCACGGATAACCGATAAAATGCACTTTTAACGTTAGATTACAGGGCCCGTGCGTCACCGCGGCGCGGCCGTGGCTAAGAAGCGGAGTTCAGCTGGTACATCGCGGCTTCTTAGCCACAGCCGCGCCGCGGTGACGCACGGGCCCTGTAATCTAACGTTAAAAGTGCATTTTATCGGTTATCCGTGGACGGATTTCGTTCACCAAAGTATCATTCGATTTGAAATTAAAATTGCAATCTTTTTTGTATCTTGTAAAAATTTTATAAAGTTAATGGTTTTTTTGTTATTTTAATTAAAATATTTTTAACCGCCGCCATTTTGAAAATATAAATGCAAATTAAATGAAACTTAGAAAATATTTTTCTCTTTGACCAATAAATATATGTACAAAGTTTGGTTTCTGTATCATAAATAGTTCTTGATATATAAGATTTTTTGTAAAAAATACAAAATGGCGGCTAGCGGCTAAACGAAGGATTTTTAGACAAATGGTTATAGGTGATTTTTTGTTTATTTTGATGAGTACTATCACCCCTTGAAGTTTGTCCCCGACTTTAATGAACACCCTGTATATATATTTGCACACGGATCTCGAAAACGGCGCCGAGGAATTTCTTTAAATTTTGGAAATAACTAATTTCCGAGTAGAAAATAAGTTCTAGATAGGTCTAATGTCCAGGAAAATTCGTGTTTTCTTGTAATATTAAGTTTAAAATCTAAAAATTTAACATTACGCTTATGGAGAATAAAATGTAAACAATACAAACCAAAACAGCTATTTATAACCGTTTGACAGTTCTTGATTGAAGACTGCGGGGAACAATATAGAGGTTATGCATTAATATTTATTTTATGAATTAAATAAATGCAAAATTATCAGGTTACTAAACAATTTGTAAAAACTTAAGGGTTTAAGGAACTTAAGGATAGCTGTGCGAAATTAAAGCAGAAAAAAGTATTTCCAAAATCTTCCGTGTTTTGATAGAAAACGTATTCGTTGTATTGCTTGAAGCCACTGTAACAAACCAATTAATTTATGTAAATTAAATTTCTCTTTTGCTTTTCAATCCTCATTCCGTTTATAACAAAATCAGTTGATCACAGGCTAATAATAACGGTATGGATAATTAAACAGTAAATTATCGGCTTTGGCTAAAAGACGTTAAACGGCATCGCTCAATTGACTAACGTCGTAGCCGAGTTGTAGCGTGTCGGCCTCAAGAACTATAGGCAGCGAGTTCCATTCCCACCAGGGGCGATACTTTTTCTTCAGTGCTATATTAATTATGGTGTATTAAATCGGTTTTATTTCAACCACATAAATGTTTTCATTAGGCAGTAAATTTGTTTTAATTTTGCTAATTAACTTGTAAAAACATGTCTTATTCTATCCGAGCAAAGCTCGGTCACCAGGTACTTACAACCAAACCTACAAAACCTGGGATTTAGGTACCTACTACCTACCTGGGGGGTAGGTAGTACCCCCGACTGACCGATATGTCTGGTTTACGAACTCGTCGGAGCAAATGCAGAAATACACGTCTCTACCAAATTTGGTTTTGATCTGACCATTTTAGCAAATTTCCCTTAGGGAAGAAGGTATTACCATTGGTCTCATGGTAAGACTTAAGCCCGGGACCATGTTATTTTTCGTCTTTAGGTGCCCAGAGTCCAAAAACAATAGTCGTTAAAATTGATATATACAATTGGTTCTTATTAATACACTATTGTGTAGGGACCCACAAATTTTGGAGCGAGCTTGGCAGAAAAGAAGTTCACTGCGTTTGACTGCTGATAGTTCTTCTTCCACACCCGATCTTGAACTTTGAACTCTAGAGGTCTTCTTCGGAGATTGTATCTTTGGGCACTTCTTTGATGACCCTCCCTTAGTCTAATTGAGACATCCTGAAACAGTAGTCGCAGGTTCTTCAGCCTTTCACTGTACTTGGTTGCGTCCTCTACTTCTGGCAATTCTTCACATCGAAGAATATCAAATCCATCACCTGATGCCAAAGGCTCACGACCAAATGTTAGAAAAGCCGGAGAAAATCCAGTTGACTCGTGGATGGCCGTCCGGAGGGCAAATCCAATTTGAGGCAGTTGTAGATCCCAGTCTTGATGATTTTCCCCTATGTACGATCTAATGATAGTCTTCAGTTAATGAATACAAGACAGAATACTTCTCCTCACATTCCTCTAGCTCAGTAGCAGAGGTCAAAGTGTTGACAACCTCGAGGATCGACAGGGGTGTTGGTTGAGAAACATTGAGACAACTTCTTCCGCAGCTCGTTATCACTGCCCTCAGCAGATATCCCTCTAATCCGGAGTTCATATTGAACCTCACTTTTTCTCAATAAATAAGCGTTACCAGCCATGGTAAGAACTAAATTAAAAAACCAAATAGACAAGGACATGCAACAACTGAAAAACGTCAAGGTCTTCACTCGTCCAAATCGATGTCCAAATATCCCAAAGACTATTCGTCATTTAAGGTAGGAATACCCAATCACATAATGAGTGAAGTTTTCATTGCTGAATTTTGGCCTAGGGACACTTATGTCACAAGGTTTATATTCAAGAAAAAGAACTCTTTAAACGAGAGAGCTCAGATTCCACTGGAAACAACTTAAAGCCCTGCAACTCGTTAATGTCAGCTTTTTGGCATGAAGAAGATTTAGATTTGATGGGAAAAATGAACATTTAATTAAATTGTCTTCTAATTCTAATGAGATAGCAAAAACTAATGATCAAGGCTTTGATGTTGTGGGACTTAAACTTCTACATCAGAACATTGCCAATATTGATTATTTTAAAATGCAGGAACTAGAACGGGTTGTGTCAGATCTGAACATAGATTTTATTGCCATATCCGAACATTGGCAAACAGAAGAAAATTTACAGTGCTTTTTATTACATTACATTACACAAAGGGGCGGAACAGAGTTCCTATAGCACGTCAGCCAAGTGGCTTTTTGTGCACCCCTGTTGATTGAATGTTTCACGGACCTTCCAAGTTTAAAAACCTGACAAACTGCCGTAGTCTTCCCACAAGCTCCTCCCGGGGAAGGTGACGACCCCTCTCCATGACGCCGAGAGTGGCAGCTCTCACCCCGGCAAGCTCGGTGCAGTCATACAGCAGATGATCAGCAGTCTCCTCGGACTGCCCACACTTCCTGCAGATTGGATCTCCGGGGAAGAGTCCCATTCGAGCAAGATGTTTCCTCATATGTCCATGTCCCGTGATGAGACCTACAATGAGTCTGAGTTCGGACCTACCTAACTGTAGAAGATCCTCAGCGATCCTTGAAGAGGGAGAGCTGAGATACAGTTTACTTACTCTCAGTAGGGGCAGCTCCGCCCATCTCCTGCGGTGACACTCACGTGCCCACGTGTTTATCTCTCGATCCTCATGCGCCCTGGAGATGCCGCAGAAGGGTTGTGGACCCACGAATGGGATCAAAGCGCCATCGTTCGCCAGACGATCAGCTATTTCATTGCCCATAATACCTGAGTGTCCTGGGACCCAGCAAAGGGTAACGTTGTTGTGACTGCCAAGAGAAGACACCGCGTTGCGGCATTCCCACACTAACTTGGAGTCGAAGGTACAGGAGTCCAGAGCCTTGAGGGTGGCTTGACTATCTGAGAAAATGGTAATGTTCTTGTTCCTGACACCTCTGTTGAGATTGAACAGAGCACATTCCTTAATGGCTGCCACTTCTGCCTGGAACACTGTGGGGAGATCCCCCATGGGAACGCAGAGCTTTATCTTATCTTGCACCCCCAGTATTCCAGCTCCAGTTCCCTTACTTCCCTTAGAGCCATCCGTGTACCATTCTGACTCACAGAGATGAAGAGGTCTGCCACCATCTTGCCAGTCAATCCTTGGTGGAATCACCACTGAAAATGACTTACCGAAGGCGTATCTAGTGTGAAGGTGGTCAGAAGGCATGTCAAGGGCCTCACTTCTGTCCACCTGCTCAATTCTGGTGTGACCTACCGAGGGTACATTGAAAGTCATCCAGAGATTCTCACATCGGAGGCGATATGCACATTTCCTAGCAACCATTCTGATGTAGACATCTATGGGCAGGATATTGAGCATACAATCCAAGGATGCTCCAGGGCAGGAACTCATGGCCCCAGAAATCATGAGGCAAGCCAACCTCTGGACCGCCGCAAGCCCCCGCACTGATGCACCGAAGTTAGTCTTTGGCCACCAGACTAGTGAACCATAGGTCATGGCCGGTCTCACCACAGCAACATACAACCAGTGCAAAAGCCTAGGATGCAGTCCCCATGTAGTGCCAACCATTCGTCTGCAAGTCATGAGTGACCACTTACCTCGATCAATCACCCTTTGCAGCTGCGGTTCCCACCTCAGTGTCTTATCAAGTACCACTCCCAAGTACTTGACCTCGTTCTGCAGATTTACCTCTGTGCCCTGCAGATTCAAAGGTTCCAGCCCGAGCAGGTTCCTCCTTCTTGTGAATGGCACCACCACTACCTTGGAGGGGTTGATGGCAAGACCCACCTCCTTGCACCAGTCCCCCACCAGGTCCAGTGCTCTGTTCATAAGTTCTCTGATCGTGTTGGTGAACTTACCAATAACCAGAATTGCAATGTCATCAGCGTAGCCCAAAGCTAGGACACCAGAATCATTGAGACGCCTGATGAGATCATCAGCTACGAGATTCCACAGCAGGGGGCAGAGAACCCCCCCTGAGGGCAACCTCTTGTGGTCAGAGCGACTAATTCCTCACCTTGAAGTGAAAGAACCACTTTCCTGTTGCTCAGTAATGCCTCGGTCCAGCCGCATATAACTCCGCTATGGGCCCTAGCGGCATTCACCACCGCATTCATGGAGGTGTTGTCGAAGGCCCCTTGGATGTCCAGAAAAGCACCCAGTGCTATCTCTCCATCCTCCAGTGTCTTCTCTATCCTGCCTACAAGGTGATGGAGGGCAGACTCACATGACTTACCAGGAATGTAGGCATGCTGGTTCCTATGTAGTGGGTGATGCCTGAGAGCACCATCCCATACATACCTTAGGATCAACTTCTCTAGAGTCTTCAACAGGAATGAAGACAGAGAGATAGGACGGAATGACTTTGGGTCCGTGTACCTTGCCTTGCCGGGCTTCGGAATGAAAACCACTCTAGAGCGACTCCACACCGCTGGCACCCAGCCCAGAGCCAGACTGGCTCTGAAGAGCTTACACAGCAAAGGCAGAATTTCCTCAATCCCTTTCTGTAGACAGACAGGTCTGATGCCATCAGGGCCTGGTGACTTAAACGGACTGAGTGAATTAATAGCCCACCTGATCCTGCTGAACGTCACGATGCGCCCCGCCTCCATCCACCGGGTAATAGAGGCGCGGTGGGAAGCATTCGTTGTGTCCAGTCCCTCAGATTGGTCGAGAACAACGCACCCTGGAAAATGCGTTCTGGCCATGAGATCCAAGACTTCATGGGGGCTGTGTAATATCTTACCGTCAGGTTCCACTAGAGTTCCAAGGCAAGAGGAGTTGTCCTTAGAAAGGAGTTTGAACAACCTAGAGGTATCCTTAACACCTTCCAGGGTGTACAAGTTTCTCCAGGAGAGTCTCTTGGCTCACCTGACTGCGAGATTATATTCTGTCAGCAAGCTATGATAGCGGTCCCAATTTTTACTACGCTTAGCTTTGCTGAAGTTTGCTCTGACCTTCCTTCTCATGTTGGTCAGTTCAGAGGTCCACCAATTCACTCTCCCTCCCCTGCCCTCCGAGAGCGGACAACACCCATCAAAGGCGGAGACTATCGTCTCCCCGAGACGGACCGCCACATGATCAAGATCCTGGCAGTCCCGAACTCTAGGAGACCAGCCTTCTAGTCCAGCTCTAAGAGAAGAGCGACCCGGATTCCCTCGCATACTCCACCAGAAGAGCAAGCTCGTGCGGCGGAGCTCGCGGTGTGTCCCCAGGCATGTAAACTGACGCGAAGATCAGAGGTCTGCCGGTAGATCTACAGTTGGGCCTCACCACCGCCTGATCCCTAGAGCAGAATTTCCACAGTGGCTCGCATCTGAGTCCATTTTTGACCCAGACGCAAGCCCTTGGGGTATTAGTGCAGGCCGAGAATAACTGTCCCCTAGAGGACCCCAAACCTGAGATTTTGTCGCCCCTTACCCAAGGCTCTTGAATTAGGGCGTAATTAACAGCATGTTTGACTGAATATTCACAGAAGACTGCCGAGGCAGCCTTACTGTGTTGGAGGTTTACCTGAATTACCTTTGTCATTGTCTTGAGCTGAGCCAGAGTTGGACCCCGAAAGCACCCTAAAGGAAACCTTCGTTGCAGCCAGGAATGCCTTCCACCCCTGTTTACTCAACACAAGTGCACTGGCCTTGTCAATCACGAGGACAAGAGTCTGAAATTGGTCTTCCTGCCTCCTATTGACGATCCGCCAGTCTTTGGTGATAACACCTGGGTTCTGTTTCTGCAGACCCACGAAGACCCTCTTCGGATCTAAGTGCTCTGCCTTGGGAAACAGTTTGTCTATTCTCAAGATTACCTTGACAGAGGTCTCACCAGAAGTTGATGGTCCCGGAGAGGTCTTCTCCGGAGGGGTCTCGCTGGGCTTCTGCCTCTTGGGGTCCGGCCTACGCATGGGAGAAACTCCCGAGTTAGTACCCTCCCCTTGTGGCACTCCACCAGATTGTCTTTTGCGCTTGGGGCGCTTCGTTACCTTCCTCCACTCAGCTGGCGAAAGCCATCTGCCAGCTATCATCAGCCATTTTCTAACCACAAAACATCACAAGTTAGCAGTATGACGATGTCACTATCCATGCTGGACCCTTTCAAGGTTGCACCTCTCCTTGTCTCCGGCACGGTACTGTAACAGCTGCACACATACCTGTTACAGAAGCATTGCGGTGGCCGGTCTAACGTACACCTACATCTCGCCCACCGCTAAACCAACCCGGGCCGATCTGTGTACACCTACACTACGCCCCATGGTCGGTACGTGAAACCGCTGCAACCCAGTTCACGAGCACTTTATCGACTGCTCGGTCTAGATCCGCTGCCTTTAGCAAAACAGAGGTACCCCGTGTAGGCTGTGCGCATAGCACACAGTGGGCCAGCCGATAGAGGGACAGGCCACTTCACAGCGGTCTTGCAGAGTCCCCTCACGCAAGTGTGAGGCATACACTTCTGCCTGGGGCGCTCTCGCTAACCCCTCACCTCCATTTACAGTGCTTCTCTATAAATGATTTTCAGCTGGCTGCTAGTCTATGCCGGGATCAACGCAAGCATGGTGGACTTGCCATTTATGTAAAAAACAACATTAATTACAAGGTAATTGACAAATTTTCACAATTTACTTTCCCTTTTGTGTGTGAACTGATAGGCTTACAAATTAATAACAATTTGGCCATAGTTTTGATTTACCAACCTCCATCTGCTGACATAGATATGTTTTTTTTATTTTATTAATTCAGTTTTTGAGTTTTTTGACAGACTAGGAATAGTTTCCATCGTGTGTGGGGATTTTAATATTAAATTTAATATTCCAAATAACACAACCAATAAATTTCTGAACTTGTGCTCTGTGTATGGGTTTGAAGTAACTGCAAATGAGCCTACTCGCGAGAGTAATTGTCTGGACAATATATTAGTATCTGGCACTTCTGTATTTAGTACCAAAGTAATCAACCTACACCTCAGTGACCATCTGGGTCAGTTAATTGAATTTTATTTGCATGACGAGAGCTCAAAGAGAAGTGAACTGAACAAAACACAACATTTTTATCATTTAATAAATGAAGATAACATCTGTACCTTCAAGTTTATGATTAACAAGGTTGATTGGAAGATGGAACTTTTCCATAGCAATATTGACGGAAACTTCAAAGCCTTCATGGACACTTTGGTTTACTACTTTAAGATATGCTTCCCTCTTAAGAAATTTAAGCCTAGGTTTGATTTAAAGGTCAATAAAACTAAAGGTTGGTACACAACCGAGCTAGTGTTGAATAAGAGCAGGTTAGATTTTCTTTACTTCCTCTGTAATAAAAATTTAGGCTCTGATGACACAATAAAAAATGCTTACAGGGTATTAAAAAAAGCATACAGATCAAAAATAAAATCTGCAAAGAAAAATGCTAATGATATTTTAATAAGAAAGTCAAAAAATACCGTAAAGTGTATTTGGCAGATTGTTAAAGAAACAACAAAATCTAATATAAACAAGAATGAAGTAGTTTTATCCCCTGATCATTTCAATAATTTTTTTGTAAGTAATTTAAGTATTAATAAAAAACCTGTTGTACATAATGCTGACTTGAATAGCCCAACCGTGGTTGAAACTATTACTGCTGACAAATATCAATCAGATATGATTATACCCACTTCAATGACGATATTATTAAATAAACATGACTTTGTAGCTAATGATTTTAATTGTTTTAAATTTAAATGTATAAACTTTGATGATGTCAAAAATTTTCTTGTAAAACTAGCAAAGATCATTTCGGATTCTCTAACAACCTTGTTAAAGATACAGCAGCCTGTTTTTATGGATACTCTAGTCACTTTAGTTAATAAATGTATGTGTGAAGGGACTTTCCCAAGCGTTTTGAAAGTCAGCAAGGTTCATCCCATATATAAATACCCCCGTCGCAGCAGACCTGCGTACTCAGCGAATTTCCAAATCAATAATATATGACAAGTTTAAAAAAAAATCTGTCCATAAACATGAGAATTATTTGCCTATTCTCCAGAAGATTAACATGGCAAAGAGTGTGCAGGTTTGCTGCTGTGAGGAACACTGAAATTAGGCATTTCTACCTTAAATAATTTTTATCTTAACATTTATACCAACTTTCATCAACATCTGTCCATAAATAAAGGAGTTTGCCTATTCCCTATATGATTATTATAGGAAAAGAGCATGCAGGTTTGCTGCCATGATAAACACATAAACTATGATTTTTAAGCATAAATGGATAAATCTCAACCACATGAAGCTAAATATCAAGTTTTATCCAAAAATATTCATTAATAAGGGAAATATTAATTTTTCCCTATCCTCCATAAGATTAACATTGGAGCCCCACAATACAACGTACTGCGTTTAGATTTTTTAATATCTCGGTAACCGTTGGAGATAGAGAAAAACTTTAAGGAACTTAATTGTGTAGTTTTTTTAAGCTGATTCCAATGGTGAAATATAAAATTAGAAATTTTTAAAAACTACATGTGAAAAACGCAAAAAAAACCCATTTTGGGGTACAAAACCCCCCCAAACTACCCGTTCCCATTGACCGATATGTCTGGTTAACGAACTCGTCCGAGCACTTGTAGGAATACACGTCTCTACCAAATTTGGTCTTGATTGGACCATTTTTACGAGAGTTATCGTGCTAACAGACACACATATATATATACATATATATATATATATAAATTTTAACGACTATTGTTTTTGGACTCTGGGCACCTAAAGAAGAAAAAATAACATGGTCCCGGGCTTAAGTCTCACCATGAGACCTACGGTAATAGCTTCTTCCCTATGGGAAATTCGCTAAAACAAAGGTTCTAAACAGGATGTAAATAGCTATAGGCCCATTGCTATAGTTCCTGTCTTCTCCAAGATAATCGAATTAGTTGTAAGTAAACAGCTTATAAATCATTTTAACAAGTACAACATACTGAGTACTAGGCAGTATGGTTACAGACAGGGTGTCTCGACAACAACAGCCTTGACAGATCTGGTTGAGGAAATTTTAGATTCTTTTGAGTCGAGAGAACTTGCTGGGGCCGCATTTTGTGACCTCAGCAAGGCTTTCGACAGAGTCAATCATAATTACTTGCTGGAAAAACTTTTTATAATGTAAAAGTTTTTATAATGTAAGAGGCAGGGAACTGTCATTTTTTTAAAGTTATCTGGAAAATAGATTCCAATATGTTTTTGCAAATGGTAAATGTTCAAAGATGTTAAATGTTACACAGGGAGTGCCACAGGGCTCTGTATTGGGACCTCTGCTATTTTTAGTATTGGTTAATGATTTAGAACTAAACGTATCATCTGGAATTTTTATGTATGCAGACGACATCACATTGATCGCAAGAAACAAAATTAAAGAATTGGCTAAAGTTGACATCCAGGGAAATTTAAATAAGGTTAGTGGCTGGCTGGATGCCAACAACTTAACTTTAAACCGAGAGAAAACCACCACTGTTCTTCGGCCTGAGAGATCTTACCGGGGAAGAAGGGGGTATTTCGGCTAAGTTCCTTGGAGTTTTGTTGGATCCTACCCTTTCCTGGTCAGATCACTCTACAAAATTATGTAAGAAATTGGCTTCCGACATTTTTGCATTAAGAAGACTGTGGCATCGTCTCGCAAAATGTTCTTAGAATAGCTTATTTTGGACTATTTCATGCCAAAATAATGTATGGTTTGATTGTTTGGGGCAGTGCCTCTGCATCTAAAGATGTATTTATCCTACAAAAGCGTGCTGTAAGAGTCATTGCAGGAGTCCATTATAAAGCTCATTGTAAACCATGGTTTGTCCATTTAAAAATTATGACTCTTTACTCTGCCTTCATACTGCAAAATTTATTATTTATCAAAAATCAACCTGATCTCATGTTTAATAATGATATACATTATTATAATACCAGAATAAAATTTAACTTTAAGTTGCCTTATGCTAGACTAAATAAAACAATGAAAAAGCCATCTGCAATAGCCACCAGATTGTTCAATAAATTACCACTTACAATTAGAGACATGGGCATAATTAAATTTAAAACTGCTTTAACTCAATTCTTGCTTGAAAAAGCGTTTTATTCACCAGATGAATATTTGAATGGAAAATGGGCTTGTAGCCATTTCACATTAAGATAGGCAAGCTAATTAAGTAATTTAATCCTGTTTATTCCAATCTTATTTGTTTTACCTTGTTTACAGGACTTTTGTAAAATATTTGTGACGAATCCAATGTATTCAAATGAATATCTGCTGGAAATAAAGATCTTATCTTATCATGCAATTTCCTCCTTACTAAGTGCAACATCAAGGCCTAAATGGCTTTTAGGGCCCCACGTTGGGCACCAATTTGTTACTTGCCTCCAGTAACAACACACTAGGCTAAGCTCAGAGAGGGTCGGGGTGTTTGGAAAGAATTTGTAGGATCAATCACGCCACCTCATTTGCGAGGATGACCGGGGTGAGAATGATGAAACTTCGCTTCCGCAGGTTGTTGATTTACTTTTGACTCTGCTGTCACAAATAGCAAAGGGGATCCCCAAACCCAGGCTCCAGAGTAACCAGGCTTGACTGTACAGTTTGATAAAACAGCCGTTACTCATCTAGGGAGTAAGTACATTTCACTGGGCCAGACCTTTGATTAAACTCTACAGCTGGCAAATTATTTAATAAGTGATAATAATAAATAGTTAATATCAAGCCATCACAATCATACCGATAAGCAAATATTGGAAAACTTAGTCTACTAAAAACTCCAGGCTAAATCAAGCTGCACGCTACTTTGTTTGCATGATATAAACGTATATTGAAAAAATAAGTGTATCTTCTGAGATAAATAATGTAGTTCCCAATAATTAACTAATAAAACTTCTGGGATTATTTAATTTAACTATTATAGATTTTTATACACTTTTCCCTAATTCACTAAACATGATTATTTATCCATTAGCCGGCCTGGTTAAGGTGGAAAGCGTAATTTAGCGGGTTTTAATAATTAATTGTTCATGTCTCAGAAAACTTTAAATTAAACATAACGGGCATCTCACCTCAAAATCCAATAAAATCCCCAATTGTGTCTCCAACGAAGATAGGGATGGCAGAAGGTCTCGAAGATCAAGCACTAACCGGCACTCCAACCAACAGGAAAAACGTGTCCAACACAAGGCTCAATCACTCCAACATGGTCTGTAGGCTAGCGATGAGTGTCCAGCTCCAGTTGTGTCGTCTTATCATTTCGCCGATGTGTTATCTCAGGTCCACCAGGTCAGTAGAGGCACCCTGCGACACTTTCGCTCTCGTACCATGATAGGGCTGTACAGTTACGAGCACACTTTTCGTAACTGAATACGTAATTATGGGGTGATCAATCCCATGTCCGTATGTACATCATGTTCGGACTTTTTAAAATGTTACACATTTGATAATGGACTGAGTTCTGAAACATGTTGTGAATTTTTAAATAAAATAATTTCTCACACAAAAAAGGGTACTAAGTTATGAATAATTATTTATTATCACTCATATATATATATATATATATATATATATATATATATGAGTGAGTGAGCTCTGCGCGAACGCGTTCAACTCACCCGACCCTGTCTCCATCTCCTGTGACATAACGACAACGTCAGTTGATAGCTGAGATTTGCCCTCCCCAGAATCCACAGGCATGTCCTCCGAAGAGGAGTGGGATTGATTGTCGGAGCAGCGACCCACCTGGGGTAGATCCGTTTGTTTATCATCAGCCATTTTCTAACCACAAAACATCACAAGTTAGCAGTATGACGATGTCACTATCCATGCTGGACCCGTTCAAGGTTGCACCTCTCCTTGTCTCCGGCACGGTACTGTAACAGCTGCACACATACCTGTTACAGAAGCATTGCGGTGGCCGGTCTAACGTACACCTACATCTCGCCCACCGCTAAACCAACCCGGGCCGATCTGTGTACACCTACACTACGCCCCATGGTCGGTACGTGAAACCGCTGCAACCCAGTTCACGAGCACTTTATCGACTGCTGGGTCTAGATCCGCTGCCTTTAGCAAAACAGAGGCACCCCGTGTAGGCTGTGCGCATAGCACACAGTGGGCCAGCCGATAGAGGGACAGGCCACTTCACAGCGGTCTTGCAGAGTCCCCTCACGCAAGTGTGAGGCATACACTTCTGCCTGGGGCGCTCTCGCTAACCCCTCACCTCCATTTACAGTGCTTCTCTATAAATGATTTTCAGCTGGCTGCTAGTCTATGCCGGGATCAACGCAAGCATGGTGGACTTGCCATTTATGTAAAAAACAACATTAATTACAAGGTAATTGACAAATTTTCACAATTTACTTTCCCTTTTGTGTGTGAACTGATAGGCTTACAAATTAATAACAATTTGGCCATAGTTTTGATTTACCAACCTCCATCTGCTGACATAGATATGT
Organism: Nephotettix cincticeps; assembly: GCA_023375725.1. Classification (NCBI taxonomy): domain Eukaryota; kingdom Metazoa; phylum Arthropoda; class Insecta; order Hemiptera; family Cicadellidae; genus Nephotettix; species Nephotettix cincticeps. The sequence continues at coordinate 63,067,765 of CM041786.1, forward strand.
TTTTTTTATTTTATTAATTCAGTTTTTGAGTTTTTTGACAGACTAGGAATAGTTTCCATCGTGTGTGGGGATTTTAATATTAAATTTAATATTCCAAATAACACAACCAATAAATTTCTGAACTTGTGCTCTGTGTATGGGTTTGAAGTAACTGCAAATGAGCCTACTCGCGAGAGTAATTGTCTGGACAATATATTAGTATCTGGCACTTCTGTATTTAGTACCAAAGTAATCAACCTACACCTCAGTGACCATCTGGGTCAGTTAATTGAATTTTATTTGCATGACGAGAGCTCAAAGAGAAGTGAACTGAACAAAACACAACATTTTTATCATTTAATAAATGAAGATAACATCTGTACCTTCAAGTTTATGATTAACAAGGTTGATTGGAAGATGGAACTTTTCCATAGCAATATTGACGGAAACTTCAAAGCCTTCATGGACACTTTGGTTTACTACTTTAAGATATGCTTCCCTCTTAAGAAATTTAAGCCTAGGTTTGATTTAAAGGTCAATAAAACTAAAGGTTGGTACACAACCGAGCTAGTGTTGAATAAGAGCAGGTTAGATTTTCTTTACTTCCTCTGTAATAAAAATTTAGGCTCTGATGACACAATAAAAAATGCTTACAGGGTATTAAAAAAAGCATACAGATCAAAAATAAAATCTGCAAAGAAAAATGCTAATGATATTTTAATAAGAAAGTCAAAAAATACCGTAAAGTGTATTTGGCAGATTGTTAAAGAAACAACAAAATCTAATATAAACAAGAATGAAGTAGTTTTATCCCCTGATCATTTCAATAATTTTTTTGTAAGTAATTTAAGTATTAATAAAAAACCTGTTGTACATAATGCTGACTTGAATAGCCCAACCGTGGTTGAAACTATTACTGCTGACAAATATCAATCAGATATGATTATACCCACTTCAATGACGATATTATTAAATAAACATGACTTTGTAGCTAATGATTTTAATTGTTTTAAATTTAAATGTATAAACTTTGATGGTGTCAAAAATTTTCTTGTAAAACTAGCAAAGATCATTTCGGATTCTCTAACAACCTTGTTAAAGATACAGCAGCCTGTTTTATGGATACTCTAGTCACTTTAGTTAATAAATGTATGTGTGAAGGGACTTTCCCAAGCGTTTTGAAAGTCAGCAAGGTTCATCCCATATATAAATACCCCCGTCGCAGCAGACCTGCGTACTCAGCGAATTTCCAAATCAATAATATATGACAAGTTTAAAAAAAAATCTGTCCATAAACATGAGAATTATTTGCCTATTCTCCAGAAGATTAACATGGCAAAGAGTGTGCAGGTTTGCTGCTGTGAGGAACACTGAAATTAGGCATTTCTACCTTAAATAATTTTTATCTTAACATTTATACCAACTTTCATCAACATCTGTCCATAAATAAAGGAGTTTGCCTATTCCCTATATGATTATTATAGGAAAAGAGCATGCAGGTTTGCTGCCATGATAAACACATAAACTATGATTTTTAAGCATAAATGGATAAATCTCAACCACATGAAGCTAAATATCAAGTTTTATCCAAAAATATTCATTAATAAGGGAAATATTAATTTTTCCCTATCCTCCATAAGATTAACATTGGAGCCCCACAATACAACGTACTGCGTTTAGATTTTTTAATATCTCGGTAACCGTTGGAGATAGAGAAAAACTTTAAGGAACTTAATTGTGTAGTTTTTTAAGCTGATTCCAATGGTGAAATATAAAATTAGAAATTTTTAAAAACTACATGTGAAAAACGCAAAAAAAACCCATTTTGGGGTACAAAACCCCCCCAAACTACCCGTTCCCATTGACCGATATGTCTGGTTAACGAACTCGTCCGAGCACTTGTAGGAATACACGTCTCTACCAAATTTGGTCTTGATTGGACCATTTTTACGAGAGTTATCGTGCTAACAGACACATATATATATACATATATACATATATATATAAATTTCAACGACTATTGTTTTTGGACTCTGGGCACCTAAAGAAGAAAAAATAACATGGTCCCGGGCTTAAGTCTCACCATGAGACCTACGGTAATAGCTTCTTCCCTATGGGAAATTCGCTAAAACAAAGGTTCTAAACAGGATGTAAATAGCTATAGGCCCATTGCTATAGTTCCTGTCTTCTCCAAGATAATCGAATTAGTTGTAAGTAAACAGCTTATAAATCATTTTAACAAGTACAACATACTGAGTACTAGGCAGTATGGTTACAGACAGGGTGTCTCGACAACAACAGCCTTGACAGATCTGGTTGAGGAAATTTTAGATTCTTTTGAGTCGAGAGAACTTGCTGGGGCCGCATTTTGTGACCTCAGCAAGGCTTTCGACAGAGTCAATCATAATTACTTGCTGGAAAAACTTTTTATAATGTAAAAGTTTTTATAATGTAAGAGGCAGGGAACTGTCATTTTTTTAAAGTTATCTGGAAAATAGATTCCAATATGTTTTTGCAAATGGTAAATGTTCAAAGATGTTAAATGTTACACAGGGAGTGCCACAGGGCTCTGTATTGGGACCTCTGCTATTTTTAGTATTGGTTAATGATTTAGAACTAAACGTATCATCTGGAATTTTTATGTATGCAGACGACATCACATTGATCGCAAGAAACAAAATTAAAGAATTGGCTAAAGTTGACATCCAGGGAAATTTAAATAAGGTTAGTGGCTGGCTGGATGCCAACAACTTAACTTTAAACCGAGAGAAAACCACCACTGTTCTTCGGCCTGAGAGATCTTACCGGGGAAGAAGGGGGTATTTCGGCTAAGTTCCTTGGAGTTTTGTTGGATCCTACCCTTTCCTGGTCAGATCACTCTACAAAATTATGTAAGAAATTGGCTTCCGACATTTTTGCATTAAGAAGACTGTGGCATCGTCTCGCAAAATGTTCTTAGAATAGCTTATTTTGGACTATTTCATGCCAAAATAATGTATGGTTTGATTGTTTGGGGCAGTGCCTCTGCATCTAAAGATGTATTTATCCTACAAAAGCGTGCTGTAAGAGTCATTGCAGGAGTCCATTATAAAGCTCATTGTAAACCATGGTTTGTCCATTTAAAAATTATGACTCTTTACTCTGCCTTCATACTGCAAAATTTATTATTTATCAAAAATCAACCTGATCTCATGTTTAATAATGATATACATTATTATAATACCAGAATAAAATTTAACTTTAAGTTGCCTTATGCTAGACTAAATAAAACAATGAAAAAGCCATCTGCAATAGCCACCAGATTGTTCAATAAATTACCACTTACAATTAGAGACATGGGCATAATTAAATTTAAAACTGCTTTAACTCAATTCTTGCTTGAAAAAGCGTTTTATTCACCAGATGAATATTTGAATGGAAAATGGGCTTGTAGCCATTTCACATTAAGATAGGCAAGCTAATTAAGTAATTTAATCCTGTTTATTCCAATCTTATTTGTTTTACCTTGTTTACAGGACTTTTGTAAAATATTTGTGACGAATCCAATGTATTCAAATGAATATCTGCTGGAAATAAAGATCTTATCTTATCATGCAATTTCCTCCTTACTAAGTGCAACATCAAGGCCTAAATGGCTTTTAGGGCCCCACGTTGGGCACCAATTTGTTACTTGCCTCCAGTAACAACACACTAGGCTAAGCTCAGAGAGGGTCGGGGTGTTTGGAAAGAATTTGTAGGATCAATCACGCCACCTCATTTGCGAGGATGACCGGGGTGAGAATGATGAAACTTCGCTTCCGCAGGTTGTTGATTTACTTTTGACTCTGCTGTCACAAATAGCAAAGGGGATCCCCAAACCCAGGCTCCAGAGTAACCAGGCTTGACTGTACAGTTTGATAAAACAGCCGTTACTCATCTAGGGAGTAAGTACATTTCACTGGGCCAGACCTTTGATTAAACTCTACAGCTGGCAAAATTATTTAATAAGTGATAATAATAAATAGTTAATATCAAGCCATCACAATCATACCGATAAGCAAATATTGGAAAACTTAGTCTACTAAAAACTCCAGGCTAAATCAAGCTGCACGCTACTTTGTTTGCATGATATAAACGTATATTGAAAAAATAAGTGTATCTTCTGAGATAAATAATGTAGTTCCCAATAATTAACTAATAAAACTTCTGGGATTATTTAATTTAACTATTATAGATTTTTATACACTTTTCCCTAATTCACTAAACATGATTATTTATCCATTAGCCGGCCTGGTTAAGGTGGAAAGCGTAATTTAGCGGGTTTTAATAATTAATTGTTCATGTCTCAGAAAACTTTAAATTAAACATAACGGGCATCTCACCTCAAAATCCAATAAAATCCCCAATTGTGTCTCCAACGAAGATAGGGATGGCAGAAGGTCTCGAAGATCAAGCACTAACCGGCACTCCAACCAACAGGAAAAAACGTGTCCAACACAAGGCTCAATCACTCCAACATGGTCTGTAGGCTAGCGATGAGTGTCCAGCTCCAGTTGTGTCGTCTTATCATTTCGCCGATGTGTTATCTCAGGTCCACCAGGTCAGTAGAGGCACCCTGCGACACTTTCGCTCTCGTACCATGATAGGGCTGTACAGTTACGAGCACACTTTTCGTAACTGAATACGTAATTATGGGGTGATCAATCCCATGTCCGTATGTACATCATGTTCGGACTTTTTAAAATGTTACACATTTGATAATGGACTGAGTTCTGAAACATGTTGTGAATTTTTAAATAAAATAATTTCTCACACAAAAAAGGGTACTAAGTTATGAATAATTATTTATTATCACTCATATATATATATATATATATATATGAGTGAGTGAGCTCTGCGCGAACGCGTTCAACTCACCCGACCCTGTCTCCATCTCCTGTGACATAACGACAACGTCAGTTGATAGCTGAGATTTGCCCTCCCCAGAATCCACAGGCATGTCCTCCGAAGAGGAGTGGGATTGATTGTCGGAGCAGCGACCCACCTGGGGTAGATCCGTTTGTTTATCATCAGCCATTTTCTAACCACAAAACATCACAAGTTAGCAGTATGACGATGTCACTATCCATGCTGGACCCGTTCAAGGTTGCACCTCTCCTTGTCTCCGGCACGGTACTGTAACAGCTGCACACATACCTGTTACAGAAGCATTGCGGTGGCCGGTCTAACGTACACCTACATCTCGCCCACCGCTAAACCAACCCGGGCCGATCTGTGTACACCTACACTACGCCCCATGGTCGGTACGTGAAACCGCTGCAACCCAGTTCACGAGCACTTTATCGACTGCTGGGTCTAGATCCGCTGCCTTTAGCAAAACAGAGGCACCCCGTGTAGGCTGTGCGCATAGCACACAGTGGGCCAGCCGATAGAGGGACAGGCCACTTCACAGCGGTCTTGCAGAGTCCCCTCACGCAAGTGTGAGGCATACACTTCTGCCTGGGGCGCTCTCGCTAACCCCTCACCTCCATTTACAGTGCTTCTCTATAAATGATTTTCAGCTGGCTGCTAGTCTATGCCGGGATCAACGCAAGCATGGTGGACTTGCCATTTATGTAAAAAACAACATTAATTACAAGGTAATTGACAAATTTTCACAATTTACTTTCCCTTTTGTGTGTGAACTGATAGGCTTACAAATTAATAACAATTTGGCCATAGTTTTGATTTACCAACCTCCATCTGCTGACATAGATATGTTTTTTTTATTTTATTAATTCAGTTTTTGAGTTTTTTGACAGACTAGGAATAGTTTCCATCGTGTGTGGGGATTTTAATATTAAATTTAATATTCCAAATAACACAACCAATAAATTTCTGAACTTGTGCTCTGTGTATGGGTTTGAAGTAACTGCAAATGAGCCTACTCGCGAGAGTAATTGTCTGGACAATATATTAGTATCTGGCACTTCTGTATTTAGTACCAAAGTAATCAACCTACACCTCAGTGACCATCTGGGTCAGTTAATTGAATTTTATTTGCATGACGAGAGCTCAAAGAGAAGTGAACTGAACAAAACACAACATTTTTATCATTTAATAAATGAAGATAACATCTGTACCTTCAAGTTTATGATTAACAAGGTTGATTGGAAGATGGAACTTTTCCATAGCAATATTGACGGAAACTTCAAAGCCTTCATGGACACTTTGGTTTACTACTTTAAGATATGCTTCCCTCTTAAGAAATTTAAGCCTAGGTTTGATTTAAAGGTCAATAAAACTAAAGGTTGGTACACAACCGAGCTAGTGTTGAATAAGAGCAGGTTAGATTTTCTTTACTTCCTCTGTAATAAAAATTTAGGCTCTGATGACACAATAAAAAATGCTTACAGGGTATTAAAAAAAGCATACAGATCAAAAATAAAATCTGCAAAGAAAAATGCTAATGATATTTTAATAAGAAAGTCAAAAAATACCGTAAAGTGTATTTGGCAGATTGTTAAAGAAACAACAAAATCTAATATAAACAAGAATGAAGTAGTTTTATCCCCTGATCATTTCAATAATTTTTTTGTAAGTAATTTAAGTATTAATAAAAAACCTGTTGTACATAATGCTGACTTGAATAGCCCAACCGTGGTTGAAACTATTACTGCTGACAAATATCAATCAGATATGATTATACCCACTTCAATGACGATATTATTAAATAAACATGACTTTGTAGCTAATGATTTTAATTGTTTTAAATTTAAATGTATAAACTTTGATGATGTCAAAAATTTTCTTGTAAAACTAGCAAAGATCATTTCGGATTCTCTAACAACCTTGTTAAAGATACAGCAGCCTGTTTTATGGATACTCTAGTCACTTTAGTTAATAAATGTATGTGTGAAGGGACTTTCCCAAGCGTTTTGAAAGTCAGCAAGGTTCATCCCATATATAAATACCCCCGTCGCAGCAGACCTGCGTACTCAGCGAATTTCCAAATCAATAATATATGACAAGTTTAAAAAAAAATCTGTCCATAAACATGAGAATTATTTGCCTATTCTCCAGAAGATTAACATGGCAAAGAGTGTGCAGGTTTGCTGCTGTGAGGAACACTGAAATTAGGCATTTCTACCTTAAATAATTTTTATCTTAACATTTATACCAACTTTCATCAACATCTGTCCATAAATAAAGGAGTTTGCCTATTCCCTATATGATTATTATAGGAAAAGAGCATGCAGGTTTGCTGCCATGATAAACACATAAACTATGATTTTTAAGCATAAATGGATAAATCTCAACCACATGAAGCTAAATATCAAGTTTTATCCAAAAATATTCATTAATAAGGGAAATATTAATTTTTCCCTATCCTCCATAAGATTAACATTGGAGCCCCACAATACAACGTACTGCGTTTAGATTTTTTAATATCTCGGTAACCGTTGGAGATAGAGAAAAACTTTAAGGAACTTAATTGTGTAGTTTTTTAAGCTGATTCCATGGTGAAATATAAAATTAGAAATTTTTAAAAAACTATTTTTTTTTTTTTTTTTTTTTTTTTTTTTTTTTTTGTTTTTTTTTTTTTTTTTTTTTTTCATTGTGAAAAACGCAAAAAAAACCCATTTTGGGGTACAAAACCCCCCCAAACTACCCGTTCCCATTGACCGATATGTCTGGTTAACGAACTCGTCCGAGCACTTGTAGGAATACACGTCTCTACCAAATTTGGTCTTGATCGGACCATTTTTACGAGAGTTATCGTGCTAACAGACACATATATATATACATATATACATATATATATAAATTTAACGACTATTGTTTTTGGACTCTGGGCACCTAAAGAAGAAAAAATAACATGGTCCCGGGCTTAAGTCTCACCATGAGACCTACGGTAATAGCTTCTTCCCTATGGGAAATTCGCTAAAACAAAGGTTCTAAACAGGATGTAAATAGCTATAGGCCCATTGCTATAGTTCCTGTCTTCTCCAAGATAATCGAATTAGTTGTAAGTAAACAGCTTATAAATCATTTTAACAAGTACAACATACTGAGTACTAGGCAGTATGGTTACAGACAGGGTGTCTCGACAACAACAGCCTTGACAGATCTGGTTGAGGAAATTTTAGATTCTTTTGAGTCGAGAGAACTTGCTGGGGCCGCATTTTGTGACCTCAGCAAGGCTTTCGACAGAGTCAATCATAATTACTTGCTGGAAAAAACTTTTTATAATGTAAAAGTTTTTATAATGTAAGAGGCAGGGAACTGTCATTTTTTTAAAGTTATCTGGAAAATAGATTCCAATATGTTTTTGCAAATGGTAAATGTTCAAAGATGTTAAATGTTACACAGGGAGTGCCACAGGGCTCTGTATTGGGACCTCTGCTATTTTTAGTATTGGTTAATGATTTAGAACTAAACGTATCATCTGGAATTTTTATGTATGCAGACGACATCACATTGATCGCAAGAAACAAAATTAAAGAATTGGCTAAAGTTGACATCCAGGGAAATTTAAATAAGGTTAGTGGCTGGCTGGATGCCAACAACTTAACTTTAAACCGAGAGAAAACCACCACTGTTCTTCGGCCTGAGAGATCTTACCGGGGAAGAAGGGGGTATTTCGGCTAAGTTCCTTGGAGTTTTGTTGGATCCTACCCTTTCCTGGTCAGATCACTCTACAAAATTATGTAAGAAATTGGCTTCCGACATTTTTGCATTAAGAAGACTGTGGCATCGTCTCGCAAAATGTTCTTAGAATAGCTTATTTTGGACTATTTCATGCCAAAATAATGTATGGTTTGATTGTTTGGGGCAGTGCCTCTGCATCTAAAGATGTATTTATCCTACAAAAGCGTGCTGTAAGAGTCATTGCAGGAGTCCATTATAAAGCTCATTGTAAACCATGGTTTGTCCATTTAAAAATTATGACTCTTTACTCTGCCTTCATACTGCAAAATTTATTATTTATCAAAAATCAACCTGATCTCATGTTTAATAATGATATACATTATTATAATACCAGAATAAAATTTAACTTTAAGTTGCCTTATGCTAGACTAAATAAAACAATGAAAAAGCCATCTGCAATAGCCACCAGATTGTTCAATAAATTACCACTTACAATTAGAGACATGGGCATAATTAAATTTAAAACTGCTTTAACTCAATTCTTGCTTGAAAAAGCGTTTTATTCACCAGATGAATATTTGAATGGAAAATGGGCTTGTAGCCATTTCACATTAAGATAGGCAAGCTAATTAAGTAATTTAATCCTGTTTATTCCAATCTTATTTGTTTTACCTTGTTTACAGGACTTTTGTAAAATATTTGTGACGAATCCAATGTATTCAAATGAATATCTGCTGGAAATAAAGATCTTATCTTATCATGCAATTTCCTCCTTACTAAGTGCAACATCAAGGCCTAAATGGCTTTTAGGGCCCCACGTTGGGCACCAATTTGTTACTTGCCTCCAGTAACAACACACTAGGCTAAGCTCAGAGAGGGTCGGGGTGTTTGGAAAGAATTTGTAGGATCAATCACGCCACCTCATTTGCGAGGATGACCGGGGTGAGAATGATGAAACTTCGCTTCCGCAGGTTGTTGATTTACTTTTTGACTCTGCTGTCACAAATAGCAAAGGGGATCCCCAAACCCAGGCTCCAGAGTAACCAGGCTTGACTGTACAGTTTGATAAAACAGCCGTTACTCATCTAGGGAGTAAGTACATTTCACTGGGCCAGACCTTTGATTAAACTCTACAGCTGGCAAATTATTTAATAAGTGATAATAATAAATAGTTAATATCAAGCCATCACAATCATACCGATAAGCAAATATTGGAAAACTTAGTCTACTAAAAACTCCAGGCTAAATCAAGCTGCACGCTACTTTGTTTGCATGATATAAACGTATATTGAAAAAATAAGTGTATCTTCTGAGATAAATAATGTAGTTCCCAATAATTAACTAATAAAACTTCTGGGATTATTTAATTTAACTATTATAGATTTTTATACACTTTTCCCTAATTCACTAAACATGATTATTTATCCATTAGCCGGCCTGGTTAAGGTGGAAAGCGTAATTTAGCGGGTTTTAATAATTAATTGTTCATGTCTCAGAAAACTTTAAATTAAACATAACGGGCATCTCACCTCAAAATCCAATAAAATCCCCAATTGTGTCTCCAACGAAGATAGGGATGGCAGAAGGTCTCGAAGATCAAGCACTAACCGGCACTCCAACCAACAGGAAAAACGTGTCCAACACAAGGCTCAATCACTCCAACATGGTCTGTAGGCTAGCGATGAGTGTCCAGCTCCAGTTGTGTCGTCTTATCATTTCGCCGATGTGTTATCTCAGGTCCACCAGGTCAGTAGAGGCACCCTGCGACACTTTCGCTCTCGTACCATGATAGGGCTGTACAGTTACGAGCACACTTTTCGTAACTGAATACGTAATTATGGGGTGATCAATCCCATGTCCGTATGTACATCATGTTCGGACTTTTTAAAATGTTACACATTTGATAATGGACTGAGTTCTGAAACATGTTGTGAATTTTTAAATAAAATAATTTCTCACACAAAAAAGGGTACTAAGTTATGAATAATTATTTAATATATATATATATATATATATATATATATATATATATATATGTGTGTGTGTGTGTGTGTGTGTGTGTGTGTGTGTGTGTGTCTGTGAACATGATAGCTCTCGTAAAAATGGTCCGGTCAAGACCAAATTTAGTAGAGACGTGTATTCCTACAAAAGCTCGGACGAGTTTGTGAAACAGACATATCGGGGATAAACAGACCCAATTAGAAACTACATTGAAATAGAAAAGTATAAAATTGGAAAAGTAACAAATTTCAAATATTTGGGAGTCATCCTCACCAGCAATAATGATGAAGATATAGAAATACAAAACAGATTAAACCTAGCACAGAAAAGTTTTAGTTTTTCGGCCTGTCAAAATTTATTAAGCTCAAAGATAATATCCCATACCACCAAACTCAGGATTTACAAGACAATAATCAGACCAGTTTTCCTGTATGGTTCAGAAAATTGGATACTAAGCAAGAAGTCAGAAAGGAAGACTATTGTATTTGAGAACAAGATTTTGAGGAAAGTGTACGGACCGATTTTTGAGGATGGGCAATGGAGATTGAGACATAATTGGGAACTAAGAGAATTATTTAAGGATCCGGATATTGTCGCTGAAGTATGGAGCAGAAGGTTGAGATGGGCAGGGCACATTCTAAGGAAAGACGACAACTCCCTATCAAAGAACGTCTTAAAGAACAACCCAGAAGGTAGAAGACCCCTTGGAAGACCGAAACTTAGATGGTTTGACCAAGTGGAGAAAGACCTAAGGAAGCTAGGGAGAAGAAAGGAAGATTCGAGAAGCAGAGATCTATGGAGGCAGTGTGTTGGAGAGGCCAAGTACCATCTAGGGTACCAGTGGCCACAGCAGTAAGTAAGTATATTAATCAATATTTTTGGATAAAACTTGATATTTACCTTCATGTGGTTGAGATCTATCCATTTGTTCTTAAAAATCATAGTTTATGTGTTTATCATGGCAGCAAACCTGCATACTCTTTTCCCATATTAATCATATAGGGAATAGGCAAACTCCTTTTTTTATGGACAGATGTTGATGAAAGTTGGTATAAATGTTAAGATAAAATTATTTATGGTACAAATGACTACTTTCTGTGTTCCTCACAGCAGCTAACCTGCACACTCTTTCCCATGTTAATCTTATGGGGTATAGGCACACACATGTATATATATATTTCTCAAAAAATTAGAAATAATTACGTTTCATCACTATATATTTCGCTTTCCGCGTCTTCAGGTGACAATAAAAAAGTATAAAAATTAAAATTAACATAACATAACACAGAAATAAAAATAAAAGTGTAGATATAAACAATAATAATTTTGCTCCATTATATATATATATACATATATATGTATATATATAAATTTTGAAGACTATTTTTTTTGTCTATAGGCACCTAAAGAATAAAAATAACAAGGACCCAGGCGTCTTACCATTAGATTTATGGTAATAGCTTCTTCTCTATGGGAAATTTAAAAACAAAATGTATAAAAAATATACATTTTTACAACAAATTACAAATTTTGCAAAATCATCCAACTAAATTGACAGATACCCAGATTTCTATGGTTAAGAATTGTTTTAAATTGAAACTAACACTTATGTAATCTCAACATTCCTTACATTTAGTAATATTATTTTATTTTTAAAACAGAATTACAGTCTTAAAAATTTAGGGAGTGTGCGACTTTTTTGAGTTTTCTTCATATGGACTCTTTTTTATATGCAAACTAATTTACATTGAAGGTGACCCCCTTTTTGAGGAACATTTATAAGCTTATCAATCATTATAGTCATTATGATAAAACTGATATAATAAATTGAAAACAATATTACAATAGTCTTAAATTAATATTGTGTGTTCTTTATCACTTTCTCAGTTACAAACTTTATTTTTTACATCAACAACAGCTTAAGAATTAATTTTAAAACAAAAGGTATTCATCAGTCCAGTTTATAATTTGAAATACCACAACTGGAGGGAATTAATGGTTATTTAGCAGGTAGAGCAAAATGAAGCATTAAACTACTCCTCTAAAATTAGTTTACTTACTCTGTAGTATTTCCATAATTTTTCAATAACATAAAATTAATCATCAGCTAAATTTGAATGTTGTCTTATTTTCTTTACTTTAGGTACGGTACTAATTTTACTGCAGGCCTACTCTACATGCCTAGACACATGCTAAATAACATAATACGAACAAAAAATATTATAGATATAAGTGTATAGTAAATTAAATCTACTAGATTAACTGTTGAAGTACAGTATTACACACCTCATTATAATCAGTTCATGTTTTGTTCATATTCTAATGTTAATCTGAAAATTTCTATGGTCACCTTCATCCATATTCACTATATAGTAATAATTACATTCAAGGTTTTGTTATAAAATTTTGCATTAAATTTTAAAATAGTTATTTTAAGAACTTTTTAATGTTTGTTTAATGTGCTTTATATGCTTTACATGTGCTTTTTTTTGACATGGATATGTCTTAGCTCTGGGGGGATGTTGGTAATTTTTAAGATGAAAAACATGTAACAGGTTTCCATAGAAACTACTAGAACTATCATATTAAATTTTAAAAATAAAAGAATAAGAATAGCTGTTTAGATAAACTGAAAGCATTCCCTTTTGACAGATCCATGATCTATCCTATTTCCCACAGGGAAGTTTAGTTTGAACTTTAAGCCGATTTTCCCTATAATGATTATAAAATGCTAATGAATACGCTATTACCGTAGGCAACATGGTAAAAGTTAAGCTCGGTACCACATTAATTTTTTTTTATTTTGGGCTCAATGGATGCATATACAATATAATGTGTGTGGTATGTGTCTGTTAATGATGACTCACACAAAAATGTCCAATCCTAATGAAATGGGATAATTATATTTTAATCCTCTATCTATTTGGATGAATTTAAAAACCAGACATGTAGCTCTATCTGAAGGAGTACGGTACCTAGTTTTTGTGCATTGTTTTGCCCTGAATGAGTTTAGCGAATTTCCTTCAGGGAAGAAACTATTACCGTAGGTCTCATGGCAACACTTATGCCCAGGATCATATTACGTTTTCGTTTTGAGGTGCCTATATGCCAAAAAGAATATTTCATATGTAATTTTAAAAAAATCAAATTTTATCTTTTACCATTAGAATTAGCTAAAAAACTACACAGTTTAGTATTGCTTTATCTTTAACGGTTACCAAGTAAACACAGTACGTTTTATTTTGGGGTTCCAATGTTATTCTTATGAATAAAAAGAAATTATTATTTTAATTATTAATGTATATTTTTGGATGAAACTTGGAATTCAGCTTCATGTGGTTGAGATCCATCCATTTATGCCTAAAAATCATAGTTTATGCGTTTATCACAGCAACTAACCTGCATACTCTTTTCCCATGTTAATGATATAGAAAATGGGCAAACTCCTTTAGCTATAGACAGATGTTAATTAAACTTGGTATAATGGTAAAAATAAAAATTGTTTATGCTAAAATTGCCTACTTTCAATGTTCCTCACAACAGCAAACCTACAAACTCTCTCCCATATGTTAATCTTATAGAGAACAGGCAAATATGAACAGATATTAATAAACTTTGTCATATACTATTATTATTATGTTACTGATTTGGAAATTTGCTGAGTACACATGTCTGCTGCGACGGGGCTATTTTATAGTTTAATTCGTTAGAAATATTAACTATTTTAGGTGGCAGACGATTATAGTATTTAGCTCTAGCGTATGACGGGTTTTTTCAATAAATTTTAGATTATGAGATAGATAAGCAATTTAGTTTCTTTTACTAGTTAAATAATCGTGTGAGGAACCCAAATTTAGCAGGCTCAATAGGTTTTCCTAAGATGTGATACAACTTCAATGTACTGAGAGAAAACCATCAGTATCCCGAATTCTTTAAACCAACATCTCAGACATTCTAAGCAAGAAGTAAAACATGGGAAAATGGTTTTTATTAGTGCGTTCTCTTGGGTGGGGTATTTAAGTTTTAAAATAATGAGTTAAAAAAGTCATTTTTTGTTAGTAAATACCGTTTTGTGTTAATAAATGTACTTACTTAATGATACAGTATTGTTTGTGTTAATTAAGTAGTGTGTTTTATTTTTCAACATAACCTTTTCTGTAAGTATTTTCTTTTCACACATTTTAAAATTTTGCTGTTATTGACTGATCGATTTAAATTATTTTCTTGTGAATGAATGTGTAAGATCACTGATAACCTAAATAATAACTGAGATATTTGTAATCTCCCACACATTTTTTTAGTTTTGACGGAAAGGTAGGGCACACCATTTAATATGCCGAAAATGCCAGCCCCAAACCTCTGCCGGGGGGGGCGTAATGTAGAACTCTGGCCTAGGGTGTAAATAGTTGCTAATCCGGGCCTGCCCTTAACCTCCAACGAAACTAACAACATTTCTCTGTACTTCCACACTTCCTGGATACAATTTCACTACACGAGACACTGTACAAGCTCACCCTAATTAAAGAAAGATTATTCAAAGAAATATAATTTATTATGTTCAGTACCTAATCTTAAAGTTAATTATTAAAAGAATTATCATTCAAAAAATTAATTTAAAGAAAAATTAAGTTACTATATAATCATTTTCAAACACCATCAACATAACTGAGGTAAGGATCACATTACATAAAATTACAATTAATTAACATACTTTTTGGGACGATAAAATATAGACTACTTCTTACTTTACTTAACATTTTATATTTTATTAAGGGCCCTATATAACATACATGATATCACAAGCTACAATATAATGTTCATGTTCCCTTTTCTCAAAATTTGAATTTGATGTTGCATTAATGCATCATCTACTACTGTAATAATTGTTACAGTCAAAGAGCTGACTATAGCTAATAGCATTGATTTTAAATAGAAGTTCTTCTATCATCTGTGCTAATAGTAACAACACTGTAGGCCTAAATTAATTTTTATTCCCTGAAAAAGTGCCTACGGCTCTTTCTTTCTGAGAACTATCTTGCAGACTAGACACAGACTAGAATTTGACATAGAATTGCATAGTTCTTTATTAGCGAATTTCCCATAGGGAAGAAGCTATTACCGTAGGTCTCATGGTAAGATTTAAGCCCGGGACCATGTTATTTTTCGTCTTTAGGTGCCCAGTGTCCAAAAACAATAGTTGTTAAAATTAATATATATATGTATGTATATATTTATATATAGGGCCTATATATATAATATATATATATTATATATGTGTCTGTGAACACGATAACTCTCGTAGAAATGGTCCGATCAAGACCAAATTTGGTAGATACGTGTATTCCTACAAATCCTCGGACGAGTTCGTAAACCAGACATATCGGTCAATGGGAATGGGTAGTTTGGGGAGGTTTTGTACCCCAAAATGGGGTCTTTTGCGTTTTTCACATCTAATTTTTAAAAATTTCTAATTTTATATTTCATTATTGGAATCGGCTTAAAAACTACAAAACTAAGCAAAGTCAAAGTCAAAGTCAAAATCAGATTTATTCCAAAAAAAACAACAAAATATATTACAAATTAAACTGTGCACATTTTTTTAATGTTAGAATTATAAACAAAATAAAAAAAAAATCTTTTCGTAGACATAATAATAAAAAAACTTTAAGCTTCTTAAAGTTTTTCTCTATCTCTAACGGTTACTGAGATATTAAAAAATCTAAGCACAGTACGTTGTATTGTGGGGCTCCAATGGTAATCTTAAGGAGGATAGGGACAAATTAATATTTCCCATATTAATCAATATTTTTGGATAAAACTTGATATTTAGCTTCATGTGGTTGAGATCTATCCATTTGTGCTTAAAATCATAGTTTATGTGTTTATCATGGCAGCAAACCTGCATACTCTTTTCCATATTAATCTCATGTAGGGAATAGGCAAACTCCTTTATTTATGGACAGATGTTGATGAAAGTTGGTATAAATGTTAAGATAAAAATTATTTATGGTACAAATGACTACTTTCAGTGTTCCTCACTGCAGCTAACCTGCACACTCTTTCCCATGTTAATCTTATGGAGAATAGGCAAATAATTCTCATGTTTATGGAAAGATTTTTATAAAACTTGTCATATATTATTAGTATTATATTATTGACTTGTTAATTCGCTGAGTATTCAGGTCTGCTGCGACGGGGGTATTATTTTTAGTTTAGAAAAAGACATTTAACTACCTCTGCAACAGTTACAGGTAATGTAAGAATTATTATGAATGCTGTACATACGTTTGGCACACTTGATGCAATAAACTTATCCTAATTAATAGTTTATCAGCCAACTTGCTGATTTTGCTTATTTTATTAATTTTGATATCTTTTTTGACTACATTTCTCAAGCAAATTACATCACTGACCAAAGCACGAGTCACAATATGCAGCAACATTAAATGTTTAGATTATCTGAAAACATTCCCTTTAGCTTTATACATATCTATGATTAAAGCTATTTCCCCAAGGGAAATAAATACAATTTCTACATTTATTTTCGGTATAATATGCTTCAAGCAGTTTTGCTTCAACATATATTTTTGCTAAAAATTTTTCAGAAACTCAGTTTTTGTGCCCCTCTAATGCCTGCACTCTAATTTACCGGCGTTAGTTACGCCACTGCTTCAACATCTCTGTGGATTTCTCTAAGAAAGTTTTGTTGACTTAAGGGCTTGATTGCAAAGTGTAACAAGCGTATAATGTATGGGCTGCTCTTGAAAGGATCTGGATATTTGTATCAGTTTTTGTATCTCTATTTATATCTCTAAATCTATTTATCAGTAGAGCAAATTTCATATCTGAAAGAAACTGACAGTGCAGCTACATGGAGTTTTGGTGGAATGGGAGGGGTTGGAGTAAAAATGACACCTGGCACACCGTCCCTTCCTCGTGTCTCATCTGAGAGTCGCCTTGTGTTCTAGAGTTAAGATAATCATGAACTGGTTAACAGATGTGTGTAACTATAATACCACAATTAGAAGAAAAATATATATTTAATTTAATTAATTCCACCGTCATCTTCTTACATGATTGTTCTGACTTCATCAAATAAAAGAAAGGTTTACTTATGTACATTTAAAAAAAATTATAATTATAGATCTAAATTTGACATCAATTTTACTTGTTTATTTTGCAGAAAATGCTAACCTTGAAAATACTAAAAACTTTAACTCATCAAATGGAACAAACACCATTTAGTTTTGGTAAAATTTCTGTAAAGTCGAAATATTTCAATTTTATTCATATTATCACAATTAATTGTTATATGATGAGTTGTCCGTCCAAATCTATACAACCGCAAGATGTCATGAACAGAATCATAAATCATACAGTAGAAGTATGATATTGACTGAGAGTTGAACAATAAAACTGTGGTAAGTATAGATTGAAAAACATTATATATTGGTATAGATACGTTGATGACATTTATGTATTTATGACAACAATGATGATTCACACTACAAATTATTATAATATCAAAATATCAATCTCAAAATCTATTAAATTCACGATGGAAATACAAAAACAAAATGTTAGCTTTTTAGATTTAACAATAAAAATACAAAGAATAAACATGATTTTAGTATTTACAGAAAATCAACACAAACAGATCTTCTCATCTCGTATAATTTACACCATCCCTGACAACACAAGATTTCTACATTCAACACGGTAATTAACAGACTTATGATAATACCAATGAACAAGAACAATTTTGCAAAAGAGATATGTATAATAAAACAAATTGCAAAAGAAAATGGATACAAAAAGATGATGATAGAAAGAATGATAAAAAGATGGGGGATGTTCCTGACAGGATTGTTAATTAATTGCCCAACAGCTGGTGGCAACTAAGGGACCTACATTTTAACGTGGAATCCGAACCACGGCCTCTGAATTACAAATTGCTCTAATTATGAGGATGGTCTTTGTGGATTAACGTAGTATTCAATAGTGTGAACAATCCACCCCAGAAAACACTACACCCACTGACCATCGCTTACAACTATCCACAATTCATGACCTCCAAGTTGCTGGATTTCAGGACGTCGCCACCGTCCCAGTCTAACATTGAGTGCTAACATACTCCACCAATTTATATATATATATATATATATATATATATATATATATATATATATATATATATATATATATATATATAAGCAGATGTGTTAGAAAATCAGGCAAATCAGTCTCTCAGAACGCGTTTAGAACCACAAAATCGGTGTTTTTGGGCATTTTACATATAGTTTATTAAAAACATATATATTTTATATGACCTCAGGAATCAAATAGAAACAAGCTATTTCTTATTTTAAATCATCACTCTATGTCAATCAGTTACTGAGATGTAGAAACTGGTAAACAAAGTTCTTGTCATTTGGATCTATCCAATGTTATTAGGAATCTTTGTGATAAAAAGATTTAGATTGATACATGGCTTATTATTTTAAACATGTTACAACTTTGTATTCACATCTTCATTTATTTTAATTCAAACAATCGATCTAAAAATCTTAATTATTAATTCAAATTCCTTTAATGTAAGCGACAATTCAACAAATTGTATTACAAACGTCAACATACAAAAGCAGTGCAAACCTATTACAATATCCTAATTATTATAAAATTTGTACATATATAAAAAAAACTATTCAAAAGACAAACTACAAAAAAGGTGGTACAGTTGTAAAGATTAAGTATTCAAAAACTCACCAACTGAGTAAAAAACTCCCTCAATTAAAAGTTTTTTTTCAATTTAGACTTGAATAGTCCAGATGACTGTGCGGTCTTAATATTATCTGGCAAATTATTATACAGTTTTGGCCCGATGATTTCAGGAAGGAATCCCGCAAGCTCCAATCTGTAATATATATTATGTAATATATTCCTTGTAGCAATATATTAGTCTGTATCAGCCTTTATGTCTTGTAATACTAGCCCTAAATATATAAAATAATCAATTAAGTGCAATAAATATAATAGTACATCACGATTGATATACTATGGATATATTAGCCTTGATGTCTTGTAACACTAGACCGCGTTCTCGGTGTACCCGCCTACCGTACCAGTCCTACCACCGATTTCATAAAAAGCGAAAATTAAGGTGACATGTCGTTGTGTTGACTGTTGAGTTACCTATTAAAATTATCGTTCCTAGGGTCCAGAATTACCAACCAAAAAATGGAAAAATAAATTTAATACCATAGATGATAGAAGAACTTCTATTTATAATCAATGTTAATACACAGCAAAATTCAAAACATACAAAATTCAATAATCTTCTTTTTTACCTGCAAATTACCCGCACATCCTCTAAATTACCCGCATTCTGTCAACAATGCTGACCAGCGCTTTACGTGAAAACAAATAGATTTGAATTTAGGAAAGTGGAGGGCCTTTCCTAGAAAGAGGTGCGTTAGGTACAGTGGCGATGAATACTGCGGACACCCACTAAGTACAAGAAGAGAGGAACGGATTATAAGTTCTATCCTATCCTTCTTTACTATATTTACTATCCTATACTAAGTTTCTTTACTATCCGTTCATCTATGGTACAAGTTTTCTAGAAAATAGTACCAACCCGGTCGTTTCGAACGGTATGTGAGTCCTCACGGGATATGGAGAAAGCATAGTTTTGGTCAAAACCAGTGAGTATAAAGTACTCAATGTCAGAACTTTTAAATTTGAGTTTAGAGTGGATATATCCATTTTGAGGCTCCCTGAACACAGTCAAGTGGTTTTCGGACTGATTTTTGCCTGTCTTTTTGCACCATGCCGTAGTTAAAAAATCTATTTAAGACGAGCTTACATGACAACAGGATTAGACGACCTTACTTTTCGCCAGGATATAATTCGACTGGATGTACCGCACCAATTTATCGTGTTAGAGGGAAAAGGTGTTTTCTTTTGACATGAATATGTCTCTCAGCTCTGTAGGGAGTGGTATCTAGCAATTTTCAAGACTAAAAAAATATAATGCGAATGATATAAAATGGTTATGAGAACAGCTGTTTAGAGGAACTGAAAGCACTCCCCACAGATGTATTACATGATATAAGCATAGATGGTCCTATAGAGAAGTAGATACACTGTTTTCGGCTTACTCTTTGCCATTTGAGTAGCTCGCGTGTATCTCATCTGGAGGGCTGTCTGCTACTTAAATATTTATAGGTTATGTTATAACCTATACTGGTCTCTATTGTAGTTAGTAAAATTTCTAATTCACTCACGTTTTTTTATATGTGCATTACGAAAGAGTGCACTTCGACTTTTGGAATTCGCTGATGTGAAAGAATCAGACTATCGTAGTCAAGAAATCCTAGTAGCTGTAGACTACAACGGTGGGTTCAATGAATATAAATAAAAATTATTAGCAAGAGACCATATCTTCTAATCCATATGGTGTTTTGATTGAGGGCTAAACAAAGTAATTGTATGTGACGACACTCTTAATCTTGATCTGATAACTTAAATTAATAGTTATAAGTTTTACAATATGATATTATATTACAGTTTTAGCGATTCCTTATAATGTTCTAATGATTTTTTCTAAATATTTTAAACCTTCTATTCAAGTCGAAGGTTGTTTATTTTTTTGACAAAACTCGGCCTACCTTTAAACAATATTTAATTTACGCTGTATTAGATTACAATAGTTCAATGTTTGATATCTTTGCCAACAATAATAACTCAAATAGAGGCTGGTAATTATTTACGGTACTATTTTTATCAATTTTATAATTTTCCTGCAATATGAACTTCTACAGACCAAAAACCTTTTATTCATGGCTGTCTTCAATTTTTATTTTAAATCAGGTATCTCAGACTTTAATATAGCCTATCTATTGAAATATATAGTTATATATATATATATTCATATATATACATATATATATATATACCTGAGTTTGAAATAAAGGTAGGCCTTGTCTATTATTACCAAATTATTTTAAAACTAATGTTTATTGTGTATTGTTTTTCCAGCTGGATGATAATCTGGCTCCTGCAGAGGAGTGGGCCACTGCTTGATACTTGTATATTCTGTACAATGGCTGTATAACATATTTTCATAAAGTGTACCAATATATATATATATATGCATAAGTTATTCAATAGAAATATAACATGTTACACATACTTATTTACTCTACATTTAAACCTTTTGCTAAGAAAGGGATTTTATACTAACATGGGCATTCTCCCCATGTCTCTTGTAGTAATAACGGTACTGTAAATAGTAAGACAATAATCAAACACGTCAAGAACCAGAGCCCGGACGAGCCGAAACTAAGCCTCCTGAGGTAACATAGCTTAATGCCTACACAATACTCTTAAAGAGGAAACAGATTTTTTGCATATGACACTCACATGGCTGAAAAAATTGAGGCCATTATCAAATACAGTGGAACATGGATAATTCGAACATCTGTAATTCGAAAATTTCTTTAATTCGAAGTTTTGTCTTGGTCCCTAGAATTTTTTACAAAAACAATGTTAAAATATCCTGGTTAATTCGAATAATTATTTGGATAATTCAAATTTTTTGCAGCGTAAATCTATAAAGAGAACAAATCATTATGTGCGATTTTCCCGGAAATGACGTTCGGGCTTCCTGTCTGTAGACTATTTTTAGGTAAATCATCGTACGCACCCACGCCAACACCTCACAGCATGTACACCTGCTGTTGACTGGTCACATGATACCCCTCCCCCTCACCAGTCCACTACTGCTCATAAATAATTTACGAGCAGTAGTGGACTTTTTACAATTATTGTAAAAAACATTGACATCTCTAGTCTGTCACTACACGGCGCCGGCGCAGTTCAGTACCGTGTGTATCATTGATGGTGGTTTGTTCTGATATCCGTCGTCTTTGTTTCGTGTTGGCATTTGTGACTTCGTCTGCGTTCATGTTAATCTATATGTAACTTATGAACCAGTTCATACACACGTTGTGCGTATGAACTGGTTCGCTTTGTCAAAGCGAACCTACAAATCTCTGACATTGCAAGAATAAATAGCGGCAATCAAGGAGGTAGAGAAGGGATTTAAGAACAAGTTTGAAATAGCTAAAGTTTCAGGTTCCCTCCAAACACATTATCGACATTTAATAAAAATTAGGATTTTTAATCAATAATATCTTCATAACCCTAACTTTTTCAATATACAATGTTAAAATATGATGTTTTACTGTTTATTTCAACCACTTGCACAAACTTTTCTAATTCGAATTTTTGGATGATTCGAATTTTGTTCTGGTCCCTTGAGGTTCGAATTATCTTCTACTGTACAACGCAAAGTAATTTGCCTGAGTCGACTGCCTTCAAAGCTTTCCCTCCAATAGATACACTCTATCACACTCAAACCCAAACCAGCTCACTCATTCACTCACTCACTTACTCACTCATTCACTCACACTCTCTTACTCTTCTCACTTAATCACTCTCACTGTTTGGTTTATAAGTTAAAAGAAATTTCCTCATTAGCATGTTCACAAGTTTTGATTTTTGTTTTCTTTTTAGCGAATTTCCCATAAGAAAGCAGCTATTACTGTAGTTCTTATGGGAAGACTTAAGTTCGGGACCATGTTACTTTTTCGTTTTGAGGTGCCTAAAAATAAAAAACAAAAAAATTTATAGGCTTTTATCAAATAAGTGTCTGTGAACACAATAACTTTCATATAAGGTCCAAATACTTCCAAACTTGGTAGATATGTGTATTCCTATGATTACTCGGACAAGTTTGTAATCCAGATATATCGGTCAACCGGAACATGTAGTTTGGAGGGGGTTTGTATCCCAAAACTGGGGGTTTTGCGTTTTTCATTTGTAATTACAAATTTTTATTTTTTATTTTACCATTATAATCAGCTTAAAAGAGTACACAATTTAGTAATAATTTTTTAGATTTTGCTCTAT
The DNA here is from genome assembly GCA_023375725.1 of Nephotettix cincticeps. Taxonomy (NCBI): domain Eukaryota; kingdom Metazoa; phylum Arthropoda; class Insecta; order Hemiptera; family Cicadellidae; genus Nephotettix; species Nephotettix cincticeps. Next base: position 63,091,330 of record CM041786.1, read on the forward strand.
CTCTAGTGGTTACTGATATTATAAAAAAGCTAAACAGTACGTTGTAAATAGGGGCTCCAATGTTAATCTTATAGAGGATAAGAAAAAATTAATATCTCACTTATTAACCTATATTTTTGGATGACATTTGGTAATTGAAACTTCATGTGTGGTAGAGATCCTCCCATTTATGCTTAAAAATCATAGGTTATTAGTTTGTCATGGCAGCTCCTTTATTTATGGACAGATGTTCATGAAATTTGGTATATTGTCAAAATAAAAATAGTGTAGTAAAAGTACTTTTGGTGTTCCTCACTTTAATTCCTGAGTCTCCCGCATATTCTTTCCCACGTTAATCTTATGGAGAGTAGGCAAACTCTTATAAATCAATAGATATTGATAAAACTTATCATTTATTATTGATTTGGAAATGTGCTGGTCTGCTGTGGCGGGGTATCGGTCATTGTAAACTGACAAAATTCAAATTCCAAAAACAATAGTCGCTAAAATTTATATATATATATATATATATATATATATATATATATGTGTGTGTCTGTGAACACGATAACTCGTAAAAATGGTCTGATCGAGACAAAATTCGGTAGAGACGTGTACTCCTACATTTGCTCGGACGAGTTCATAAACCAGACATATCGGTCAATCGGAACGGGTAGTTTGGGGGGGGGTTTGTACCTCAAAAATGGGATTTTTGCTTTTTTCCAATGTAATTTTAAAAATTTCATATTTTATCTTCCACTATTAGAATCAGCTAAAAAAACTACACAATTTAGTTCTTTAAGGTTTTTCACTATCTCCAATGGTTACCGAGATATAGTTTTGGATGAAACTTTGTATCAAAGCAGCAAACTGCATATTTCCCATGATAATGTTACAGAGAATAGGCAAATACTCTTATTTATCAACAGGTATTGATTGATCAATCTTGTCACGTACTTGTATTTTTATTACCATATGTTTGAGGTGGAAATTCGTTGAGCGTGTGTGTACTCATCGAATTTCCACTGAGCATGCATTTTCGCAGGTCTGCTGCGACAGGGGTATTTTGTTACATGTTTGGCTACTTAATATTAGATTGGTGTTTTTTAATGTTTTGGAGACTATGATAGCCTCATTGATAACAATGATTACTGATGAGATTGATTGTCTATTCTAGATTAAGATGCATACATCAATGACAGCTAAAGAAGTTAGGAGTGGATACATCAACTTCTTCAAGGACAAGAAGGACCATGTGTACTGGCACTCATCATCCGTCATACCTTTGGATGACCCAACTATACTTTTTGCCAATGCAGGGATGAACCAAGTATGTGTTAAGATATTCTATTATAAATTAATTCCGTATTTAAAAACTCACTCGGAATAAAAACAAACTTTATACAAATCAAGAGTTAAAAAAAAGCTTGAATTCATAATGGTATCATTACAAGGGAGTTTCACATTTTTTTCCAGTATAAACCTATATTCTTGGGAACAGTGGATCCTTCAACTGACATGGCAAAATTAGTTCGAGCTGTCAACACCCAAAAGTGTATTCGAGCTGGAGGAAAACACAATGACTTGGATGATGTAGGGAAGGACGTTTATCACCATACATTTTTTGAAATGATGGGAAACTGGTCATTTGGAGATTATTTTAAGGTAAATATAAAAAAACCTTTTATTTTTGTTTGCGTAAGCGTTTAAGTACAGTAAGATGTAAATATATCCTCAATGATAAATTACATTACATTACATTACACAAAGGGGCGGAACAAAGTTCCTATAGCACGTCAGCCATGTGGCTTTTTGCGCACCCCTGTTGATTGAATGTTTCACGGACCTTCCAGGTTTAAAAACCTGACAAACTGCCGTAGTCTCCCCACTAGCTCCTCCCGGGGAAGGTGACAACCCCTCTCCATGATGCCGAGAGTGGCGGCTCTCACCCCGGCAAGCTCGGTGCAGTCATACAGCAGATGATCAGCAGTCTCCTCGGACTGCCCACACTTCCTGCAGATTGGATCTCCGGTGAAGAGTCCCATTCGAGCAAGATGTTTCCTCATATGTCCATGTCCCGTGATGAGACCTACAATGAGTCTGAGTTCGGACCTACCTAACTGTAGAAGATCCTCAGCGATCCTTGAAGAGGGAGAGCTGAGAGACAGTTTACTTACTCTCAGTAGGGGCAGCTCCGCCCATCTCCTGCGGTGACACTCACGTGCCCACGTGTTGATCTCTCGATCCACATGCGCCCTGGAGATGCCGCAGAAGGGTTGTGGACCCACGAAAGGGATCAAAGCGCTATCGTTCGCCAGACGATCCGCTATTTCATTGCCCATAATACCTGAGTGTCCTGGGACCCAGCAAAGGGTAACGTTGTTGTGACTGCCAATTATCATTCATAATAATTATTAATTATTATGAATGATCAATTATCAACATACAAGAGTAAATTAGGTTATTTTTAATTTAGCCCTATATTTTGATTAGAAGAGCTAGATTATGAACAATTTTGGAATTTTGATAGTGAATTAAGCCTACAACTGGTAGGTGTTTTAGCCTCAACTAAATTAAAATATCTCGGGCCCATAAAACAGATAATATAAATTAAGAAAATCTCTATGCAACTTTCCTATTCATAATCAGTATAAACGAAAAAACACAAAATGTGCCCCACCCCTTAGTTACAACAATGCAATAAAAGAAAACAGGGGTTCACTGCAAACCCAAATAAGCCAAAAAATGCCGTCAAATTCCACCCAAGCTGGTCACTGTTTACAGTGGTGGGCCCTCCCACCAATGTACTTGCACCACATTTGCAAGCCAAATTGGGATTGCTCATGGTGGGGATTCGACCCTGTGTACTTCCGTTTTACTTCCATGTCTCGCTCGTCAGCGAAGCGCCTCGACTGGATATGCTAAGTACCACCGTTTGAAAAAGCGTTCAAGTGGCTATAAAACCTACTCTAGTGGCAGAGTATCAAACTTAATAAGTTAATTCCAGCTTTAGCTCACAAGTGGCGGTGAGTCTGCTAAACGGCCCAGCGACTAAAAAGTTCACAAAATTGTCGATAGAAGGCACCACCTGCTTGTACCCTCCTTGATGTTTGACCGTGGCAAAAGCAATGGTCACCAGTTGTTGGGTTAAGTAATGCATAAATTTAAAAATAAAAAATAATTTTATTTGTTACTAAAAAACTATTTAAAAAAATAATTTTTTTAAAGACATTACTGTATTAAGAAATCAAACAGTTTGCACTCAGCAGATGTTAAAGATACAGTGATTCTTAGATAATTATACCTCAAGGTAAATTACACCGTGAACGTAAACAATGAACGATCACTTATGAGTAAAATAGCCTCAGAGCTCGATCTATTAAGTAAATCAAATCAAGAAATGCCTAAAACAGTTGCCAAACTGGGAAACAAGTCTAAAGCCATAAAGTTACTACTGAATGAAGTTGCTCAGGAGCTTCACATCAAGAATTGTTGTTCTCCTGGATTGGCTACTGAGAACAAGACAACTTCTTAGACTAGTTCAACGGACGAGGACTTGGCTTCTAGTATCGTGATTAACATTGAATAAACTCAAACAGAATTTATGAACCTAGACGAGGTTTCAAGGACTCCAATGCTAGCCGAAATCGTAAAAAGCACGAATAAACAAAAGACGAACTCTAATTTATTACTAAGTGAGACTGGCAATAGGCCTGAATCCCGTCAATTGACTTGCCTAGGCCAGGATAAATCTGATAAGCATACGATCAAACCAAGTGAAACTGTCAAGGGAAGTAGTGATGAATTCCCGTCAGCGAGGAATGATAAAGACAGTGAAACATGGGAGGAAATCAAACCTAGACCAAGAAACAAAAATGCCAAGCATAAAAATACTGCCAATATTCCAAAATCCCCACTTAGGCCTAAATCTAAAGTGCAAATATCAAGTGATAAACAAATTGCGAGTGAGCTAATGAACAATGGAAACAAAGACCTCAAGATGAATAAAAACCCAATTCTTGTAGATACTGACGCATCAAATTCCCTAGGAATCAGTGGAGCAAAGAGGCTTGCTTCCATATAGGTAAAATGGCTCAAGGGCCCAAGGAAGAGGATGTCCTTAAATTTGTAGCAGAAACTTTTCCCAATATTGATTTCAGTGTCAAAAAACTAGAACGTAAAGGTATGAATAAAAGCTTCAAACTTTGCGTGGAATTGACACTGTTTTGATGTTCTACACAAGGTTGAAGTAATGGACTGTTTTCGTTGTAACTTGTTCTGTTCGTAACTGGATGCAACACCCAGCAAAGACGTTTATGAACTTGAGCCCCCTCGACCAAACTTCGGAGTTTGTACGGCGTTGGAGCGCTGGGACTCAGGGAACCTCCAGATGCCTGAGTCCGACTGGCGTGTCCCGTACGACAATCACAACGAGTAGTTGGAACACCTTCTCGTTTGCAATTAAAACAACTCAACACTTTGGGGCGACTGCAATCGCGGAATGAGTGTCCTTTAGCGTCACAGTTCTAGCAAACCACCGCCCGTGTTGTGGCACCTCGAGACGCGGGAGTAGGAGGTTGGTCAGGCATTTGCCTTCATTTTTATTGCCCTGCCTCGATGGGTTAGTCTCGGCCGGGTACTGTCGTGGTTGTCCAGTGGGGCCAACTACCGATCACCGCAACGTTAAACAACGGATCCCCCTTCCCTTCCCTTGCCTTTTGTACGCTGTCTCGGATACCAAAGCTTGAGAGGCTGGGCGGGGAGGACGAAAGGTTTTCCTCTCTCGCAAAACCTCTTCATAGTCCTCTACTCGCTCAAGGAGTTCTGCCAAGGGATTGAAGTCCTGACGACGAATAACAAATTTATATTCCAGTCGCATGTTGTTATACACCAACTCGATCTTCTGGTGGTTGCTGAACTACGGCGGTGAGTTCAGTAACCACGCTAAAATGGTGTTTATAACATTACTTGTCCTAAGCAACAAAGAGTTTAAGCATCAGAGGTTCTATAGTTTTAGTAAATTATCTAAATGACAATTACTTATTTTATTAATTGCCTATAGTGGCCCTAGTTAAAGGAGGGTAATAGGTATTATGTAGTCAAATAATTTACTTTTGTTACTATGGTTTAACACATTATCAACAAGTTTCTTATCTTAAAACATTCTTGAAATTCTATAAAATAAATACAGTAGTTTTTTGTAAATAATATAACGGGATGTATGCTGTTGTGATCGAGTGATCAGTGAGCAGTGAGCACTACTTCCAATATACCTGTCCAGCTCTGAATCCCTATTGCCAATACTTTTGTTGTTATATTTGGTATGAAACATAATTTGTTAGGGTTTCAACTCTTTAGATAAAGTTTACAATTGATTTAAGTTTATATAGTTTTTGTTGTGACCGTGACACCTTAATAATTGTTAATTACATTTGTGACTTGTCAAAAACTTATACAAATGCCTTGAAGTGTCGTTGTAATCATTCAGTTAGATACAGGAATTAGATTTGTTCAATCCATCTTATTCACCAGAACTAATTCATATTAAAACATGTATAGTAGTACTCTTTTAGCAAATTTCTAATAGGGGAGAAACTATTACCATAGGTCTCATGGCAAGACTTAAGGCCGGGACCATGTTACCTTTTTGTTTTGAGGTGCCCAAAGGCCAAAAACAATAGTCGTTAAAAATTGTGTGTGTAAATATATATATATATCTCAATGAATTAGAAATAATTACATATCATCACTATATTTCACTTTCCGTGTCTTCAGTAGACAATAAAAAAGTACAAAAATTAAAATCAAAATGAACTTAACATAACACAGGAATAAAAAAAAAAAATGTATATATATATATATATATATATAATAGTCGTTAAAAATTGTGTGTGTAAATATATATATATATATCTCTCAATGAATTAGAAATTATTACATATCATCACTATATTTCGCTTTCCGTGTCTTCAGTTGACAATAAAAAAGTACAAAAATTAAAATCAAAATGAACTTAACATAACACAGGAATAAAAATAAAAAAATGTATATATATATATATATTATATATATATATATTAAATATATATATGTATTATATATATATATTATATATATATATACATATATATATATCTATATCTGTATCTGATATATATCTGTGCATCTTATGGTATGTGTCTGTGACCACGATAACTCTTGTAAAAATGGTCCAACTTTTGTAGAGATATGTAATCCTACAGGTATTCTGACGAGTTCGTAATCCAGACATATAAGTTAATTAGAAGGGGTTTTTTGGGGGGGTTTTGTACCCCAAAATTGTGTTTTTTCATCTTTTACCATTAGAATGAGCTAAAAATACTACACAATTTATCTCTTTAAACTCCTGCTCTATTTCCAATGGTTGGCAAGATATTAAAAAATCTAAACACAGTACATCGTATTCTGAGGCTCCAATGTTCATCATATGGAGGATAAGAAAAAATTAATGTATCACTTATTAATTTATATTTTTGGATGAAACTTGGTACTGTATTTAGCTTCATGTGGTTGGATCCAACTATTTGTGCTTAAAAATCATAGTTTATGTGTTTATCATTGCAGCTAACCTGCACACTCTTTTCCCATGTTAACCATATAGGGAATAGGCAAACTTCTCTATTTATGGACAGATGTTGATGTAAAAAAAAGGTAAAAATAAATAGTACATTTCATCACTAGGACCAAAAACGGGCGTTTTTGATACAAGTACAACTTTAATAGCCGAGTCGTGGCGAGGCTGTTAAACTTGCAAAAAAATGAAACAAACTCATAATACAAAATTATTGCCTGATTTAGTATCAATAGTTGTCGACCTTTTTTGTCGCTTTAGACTTCTCAGCTGTTATGTTACTTAGGTTATAGCAGTTCCTTCTTGATTACTGATTGGTTGTTTAGGTTATATCAGTGTTAGTTATTATTATCAATAGTTTGATCTCAAACATTCAACAGATCGATTAAATAGTCAATTACCAGTTTCACAATATTGTCTGTGATTGTTGCAGTTACTTTATTGATTATTAACAATCGAATGCTGACCTTGAATCAAAAGTATGATCAACAATGATCTTTTGCGGCCTAGGACTAAAAAAATGAATTATTTTAATAGGTTTCATCCTAGGAAAAAAAAGAACAACTTTTACTCTTCTTCACATGTACACTAAAACCTCGTTTAACCGGTTTTGATAGGACCAGGGACATTTTGGATAAGCGAATTTTCAGATAAACCGTTTTCCCTTTTTTTGGAAGAAAAGCTAAATAAATGCCTTGAGTTTTTTTTATACCGTACCCGTAATATGGGAGCGCATTACAGTTGCGTTTCTTTGATTACAGTGTTTATATACAATTGACTTTTTTCGACCGAAAGTATTTTGAACGGTTGGCTGAAACGCCGCGCAGTACCAGCCGAAAACAGTCCACGTTGTTTCAAATCACACTGTACTTTTCTAGCAAAATTTTTTTTTCTCTTGGAACCATTTCGGATAAACTGGAATTTTGGATACTCGAGTACTGGATAAACGAGGTTTTAGTGTATTAAAACAGCTGTGTTTGAATCATTACGACGAAAAATTGTTTAGATTAAATTAGATTGTTTATGTAATGATGTTATGATGTTTAAATAATTATAGTAGAAATTACCATATTTTTTTTTCAGTGTTCCTCACAGCAGCAAACCTGTATACTTTTTCCCATGTTATTAATCTTATGGAGAATTCTCATATTTATCGACAAATATTGATCAAACTTGTCATATATTATTATTACTATATTATTGCTTTGGAAATTCACTGAGTACGCAGATATGCTGCGACAAAAGTATTGTATTTTTGTTATTATAAGTTTAAAACTGATATTAAATTACATCAAATACTTGTGTCTGCACTTCCGAAAAACGGCTTTATAGATGTTGGGTATTTTGTTTTCTAATTAAAGCTCCCATGTAGGACATCTCAAATAGTTAGGTCTAAACACTTTAAACTTACAGTAGATATATAGTTTATAGTGTGTGGTAGTTTATGTAATTTTAACTTTTCAACTCATGATGACTTATGAGTTGTGCTACTACAGATGTTGTAAATAATGAATAATTATGATTTAAAATTTGAATAATAATAATTTCACTTCAAGGTAACCACACTAGGTATTGATTTGTCATAAATATTAAAAGATATAACATATTTTGCATATTAATAATTTTGTTTGCATTAAACCTACCAGTTGTTTGTATAACCAAAATTATTCTTCATTGTGAAGCTATTTAAACTGTAAATATTTCACAGAAAGAAATATGTGCTTGGGCTTGGGAGCTGTTAACAGATGTATTCAAGCTACCTGCGGATCGTCTTTATGTTACCTACTTTGGTGGCAGCAAAGCTGCAGGTCTGGAACCTGATGAAGAGTGCAAACAGATCTGGCTTAATTTGGGGTCAGTACATTCATTTTTTCTACCATTCTATTTACATTTCTCCTCGCCAATTTATGTAGACCACCAAATTGATTGTGACAGGAGTTGATCAACCAAGACTTAAGATAGAAAATATGAAAAAGTTTTTTGATAAAAGTTTTTGCACTACCACTCTCAGACTTAGATTAAACCCTGGTTAATTCATATTCATATTCATATTCAGATATCTTTATTCATCATACACAAATACAATATATATGAATGGCGTCACAATACATCTATGAAAAAGACTAAAACTAATTAAAATATTTAAAATATAAAATAGTTTCAAAACATCAACATTAAAATATTTATAGTACAAATTATTTACAAGTAAAACAAACATTAAAATATTTAAAATATAGATGTATTAAACAAAGAAAAAAAAATCAACAATTAAACTTTTTAACGACCTGGTGGTATTCATCGAAGGAGTAAATGGGGTGTTCGATTAAAAATGTGAACAAATCTCTTCTGAACCTGACTTCAGAATGTTTTATGAAAGGAGGCAGACAGTTAAAAAACTTTGTACCTGCATATAAGGGTTGTCTTGAAAAAAGTTCTGTCCTATGTTTTCCAACTATATAATTTTCCCGATTTCTTGTGTTATATGCATGCAGATCCTTTGATTTAGAAATGTTTAGTTTATTTTTATTCATGTATAGAATAGTTTGATAAATGTACATATTATAAACGGTTAAGATTTTAAGTTCTTTGAACTTTTGTTTACAAGATTCATCATTTTTCATATTTAACATTACTCTAATTGCTCTCTTTTGTAATTTTATTATTCTATTCAAGTTAATTTTTGATGTGCCACCATATAATAAAAGACCAAATTGTATGTATGACTGTATATTTGAAAAATAAACGATAAGTAATGTATTTAACGGACAGTAAAAAGACAATCTACGCAAAGCAAATAAACCAGAACTTATTTTATTGCACACAAAGTCAACATGTTCATTCCACGAAAGCTGGTCATCAATTATTAAACCAAGAAAGTTTGTACTTTTTTTTCTTTCCAAAGAGTCATTTTGTAATGAAACATGAAAGTTGTTCATTGAGAGTGATTGAGAATATTTACTTTTTAGATCAAAAATGATATAATTTGTTTTAGAGCTATTCAACTTTAAGTTTTTACTTTGGAGGAAATCTAAAGTAATATCAAGGTAAAGTTCGGAAAAAAACTGAAGTGACCAGAAATCTGATTCGGAGATTTTAAGTGTTGAGTCATCTGCATACATATAAACCAGGTTTTTTTTTTAATCTTTGTCAGTTCATTATTAAGACCTCGAAAGTAACAAATGAAAAGAAGGGGTCCCAGAATTGAACCTTGAGGGACAGAAAATTTAATTTCTTTTAGTTGAGATTTGTTTATAACTACAAAATTTTGTACAATAGACGAGATTTCCACATATTGCATCCTTCCTTTGATGAAAGACTCAAGCCACTTTAAATTCAATCCCTGAACCCCACATTTCATTAACTCTGAGATTAATATATTGTGACAGACTCTATCAAAGGCTTTTGATAGGTCCATCAGAATTGCCAAGACTTTTTTTTTCGCATCTATGTCTTTAATTACATCTTCAACAAAACTTACTGCCGCAGTTGTAACCGACCTACCCCGCCTAAATCCATGCTGGTTTTCATCAAACATATTATTTTGTTCAAAAAAGTTTTCTAGCCTATTGTACATACATTTTTCAAAAATCTTAGAAATAGTTGGCTGAATAGATATTGGTCGATAGTTCATGATTTCCTGTGGGTTACCTTTTTTATATACTGGGATAACCTTTGAAATTTTTAATTTTTGAGGAAAAATTCCTGTTATGAATGAAGCGTTAATAACATGAACAAGAGGTTTTAGTAAAAAATGTATAGTTGCTTTAATTACAGATATTGGAACCTCATCATAGCCACTCGACTTTTTGTTGTTTAATTTTTGAACGATTTTTAGTATTTCATCCTCATTAACTGGATTACAACGGAACTTAGGCAAGCCAGGCTCAACAAAAGGTTGCAAACCACCAACATTCTGTTGATTAATTTCTGATGGATCTATTACATTTACAAAATAGTTATTAAAGCTATTTGCAACAACTTCAGGTTCTGACTCAATTTTACCATTACAAAAAATTTCAAGTTTTTTAATAGTATTACTTTTGTTTTTTCCCAGATCTTGATTTATAATTTGCCAGGTTGTCTTACTTTTATTACTAGAGTGGTCAATTAAATGTGTATAATAATTTTTCTTAGCTTTAATAATTGATCTCCTGTAGTTATTTTTTTTACATCTATAATGCTTCTGAAATTCAATTTCATCTCCATTTTTTAACTCTCTACAAAGATAAATTAAATTTTGTCTATCTCTTTTTATATTATCATTCATCCAATTTAAACTGTTTCTATTACTACTATATCTAGCCCTAACCTTTGGAAAAGATAAGTCAAAATAGTACATAAAAGTCTTGTAAAATTCATCAAATTTAGCATGACTTTGAGCAAAATACAAATTCTCCCATGATTCCTTTAGTAAAAGTTGCCTAAAACATTCTATATTATGCCTACTGAATTTTCTCTTATACACAGTTAAATATTTACATTCTTTCTTTTTACTTTTACTTACAGGATAAACATTTAACAAGATACCATCATGGTCAGATAAGGCTGTGATAAGACTACTGGCTTTACAGTATTTTCCATCTATGTTGGTTAAAAAATTATCAATGGCTGAGGCAGATGTGGCTGAGACCCTTGTTGGCACATTTATTAAGTGTCTCAATCCAAAACTGTTAACAATATTTAAGAACTCACCTACGTATCTGTTATCATCTAAAACATTTATGTTGAAATCACCAGTTATAATAATTTTGCCTTTAAATTTACTCAAAATACAAAGTAACTCATAAAATTTATCCATAAATGTAACTAGAAGATGTTTTTTAGGTGATCTATAGATTGCACAAACAAGGAATGTGTTATTTTCATATTTAAATTCAGCAGCGCAAAATTCCAAAATTTTTTCAGCAAGTATTGTTTGTATTTCAGGCACAATAATTTCTTTATAATCTAAACCTTCTTTAGCGTATATTACAACTCCCCCGCCAGTTGTATGTTCTCGAGCATAGTATGTTACTAGATTAAAACCATTCAGATTCCTTGTTTTTATGTCATTATTTACACATTTATGTTCACTTAAAACTACAATATGTGGATTTAACTCTTCAATTGTAATTAACAAAGGATCAATACTTGAATCTAAATGTCCTATATTCTGGTGAAAAATATCTAACTGGGAATTTATGCTATTTTTAAAGTATTCTAAGTTGTTACCGAGACATTTGGTTTTACAATGTTTTTTTCTACATTTTTATCCTTACAGCAGTTTGTTTTTAGTTTAGTTCCTATATTTTTTGTTAATGCTAGTTTACGATTAAGTTCCGACACCTCAGGAGTTGAAAATCCAAGGAATGGTGATTTTATTGATGATTCAAAGGTCGATGGGTGTAGAGGTGTTGATACAAAGCTAGTGGTATGGTGAGGTGTCTGCAATCGGCTACTTTCAGGGCTGAAACCGCCTGTGCATTCACTAGTAGGTGACAAACCTACAAAGGTCTCTTCCACATTACACTGCTGAGCAAAGTTCTTCTTGATAGTATTACCCGTTGGAATGTGGACTTGCTGAGCTGATAAACTGTTATCTTCACTGTTTACAAACATTGGTTCCTCCCTAGTTTGATTTATTTTCACAGTTTCTTCTTCCGGCATTGAAACTATTACATTTTTTATTTTATCTTTAATCATAGTTGCTATCCTCGATTTACCATGATGATTAAAATGTAAACCATGTCTAGTATACATATGCCTTGGTAGTTCATTAACTGATAGAAACATTGCGTGTTTAGTCCTTTTTACCATATATTCTAGTTCAAAATTAATGTAGTCCACACTGTCAACTTCCCATGGTTGAGTATGTTTCAGTGGGAGAGCAGAAATGATAACATTAGTGTGTTGAGTGTTTCTTAATACTTCTTTGAACCTGCTTAGCAGCTTATCCTCCCTCCCGATGTTAATTATTAATAATTATCTGATCATGCTTCTCATCCTAATGGTTATTGTTTTCTGAAGTAAGCTATTTAACCTAAAACAATTGCAAATAATAAAATAGCAGTAAAAGAGAAAAACTGGCAGAGATTTTCATATGTAACATTCAGTTGAATAATAGGAATGATGTTGGTTTGATGCTTTGGCCTCAAGAGTTTCGGCTTATTAGAAAAGTTTTTTCTTGTTACTATTTTGTATTTATAGGAGTGATTTGAATTAACCAAATAATGATTGTTGAATGGTCTAGTAGTGACTACTTACAATGCTTATGAATAATGAAGTTATTCCTCCATAATATTTTGGATGACAATAATTTCAATTTAATTATCAATATTTTATGATTTCCAGTTTTTTAGGCCTATATATATATATATATATATATATATATATATATAGTAAAATTTAATTACTTTTACTTGCCTGTAGATATAAAATGTTCTTATTTCCCCAATGTACTTTTCGCTACTTGGTGTAGCGAAATTCAGGGCTCATCACTCTGTGATGATGCTACACTAAGTATTGAAATGTACATTGGGGAAATAAGAAGATTTAGATCTACAGGCAAGTAAAGGTAAATAAATTTTACTATAAATTTAATTAAGAGTTATGATTTTATTTATTGAAAAGAGATGATTTACAAAGTACACAGATTAACAGATTATACAATAACATGAGAAAATAAAAAATACAAAATAAACATAAAATAAAATAAAAATCACTGTCTGGAGGAAGACAGGGCCTCTACCTGTTTTGGGATTCGTACACATATTACATACAAACAATAAAAAAGTTCAACTGCAGTAAGCCTATTTTAAATAATAAATACATAATTTTTTTATTTTTTTGAGGGAGAGGCGGAAGAAATGGTTATGCACACAGTTGGCCAGCCTGTAGTGTGCGACTCCCCTAAGAATTACCATAGTAACACTTAATAATAGTTGGCAAATTTACTCAATTTTTCACTCTCAAACAATATTTCTCTAATGTCAATATCAAATAAATAGTCTCTATCCATTTCAAAACATTACTATAAAAACAAGAAATTTAATGATAATATAGGCCTACGTATTCAAAAACACAACAGGCTATTTTGATTTCAGGAAGGTCCCACCACTTTCTAACTACATAACTAAATATAGATTATTTTACAGCAAAAAGAAGCTATAACTTCACAAATATAATAGTCATAACATATATTTACTTATTCCAAGAAATAAGTAAGCAATTTTCACTCATAACCAAACTGAAACATAATCTTCGGGGAACGTAAACAGAGATCTCATTGACAGAGATAACACATAGCGATGTTTGACTGTCGCAAAAGCGAAGGTTGTTGAGAATGATAGACAGTCGCTTTTGTGATGGTCACCAGTTGATGGGTTAAAATACATATGAAAAACGCAAAAAATCTTATTTTTGAGTACAAAACCCCTCCCAAACTACCCGTTCCCATTGACCGATATGTCTGGTTTACAAACTCTTTCTTCTGGTTTACAAACTTACCAAATGATTGGCATCTGCCCTTCAGGTGTCAATTTTGTTAAAATTTCCTACAGGAACCGGTTTCGGTTTTTTAACAGACCATCATCAGCTGACGAAACAGGTATCACAAAACACAACAGATTCTCCATCGTCGGTTCTCGTCCAGATGATACTTTAAAAAAATATTTTTTGCACAATCACAACATATATTTACAAATTTTGAAAAAACAAAGAACTATATACACGGCTGATGATGGTCTGTTAAAAGACTGAAACCGGTTCATATAAGGAATTTTAACAAAATCGGACCAATACGTGAACTCTCGTAAAAACTCTCTCGTATTCTCGTAAAAATGGATTCACGTCCACTCCACTTGACCTCATTACTGAATTCACTTCCTTCTGAATTGTAAGTTGTTTTTTCCTTTGATGTATAGTGTCCCTGAGAACCATGTGATCCCTGGGAGCATGAAGGATAACTTCTGGGAAATGGGAGAAACAGGACCATGTGGGCCATGCTCAGAGCTGCATTATGATAGGATTGGTGCGAGAGATGTGCCTCACCTCGTCAATCAGGATGATCCAGATGTGCTGGAGATATGGAACCTTGTCTTCATTCAGTTCAACAGGTAATGCTGAGTGTTGGATCAGTCAAGCGTGTAACAGCAAAGCGAAAAAAATGAAAATAAGCCAACAGTAAGTTGGATGCTTAGAATTTGCTCTAAAAAAGTTTCAGGAAAATTGAACCAGAACTCTTAGTCAAAATGAACAAAAAATTATTCCTTTGACTGAAACGGCAAACTCCCTAATTAGGTATTTTAATCCAAAAATAAATGAGAAAGATAATTGTACTATTGTTAAAGTGATCACTAATCAATAATAAATCAATTTTCTTCGCTTTTCTTATATTTGTTTGTTATTAGTAAAAACGGGTGCAGTCATAAAGTGCACAATTTACTTAGAGCAGATTCAAGTAAAGGACCAGAGCAGACCAGACCAGTGGTGCTCATCCACTCTATACTCAAATATCACTGTTAACCCTTCAAGGAGAAATTTGCTTAAGTAGATTTATATATATTTATAACATGATAACATGATGTATTCTTAAAAGTCATAAATCAATAATTAAAGAAATGTAGTTTTATGCGGCAAGTGTTTATTGGTGTATTCGGTAGGGTAGGTAATTTGCAGGGGAGGAGGTATCATACGATGGTGGCTGCGGTAGAAAAGATGGCGGCTGCGGCGTAAAGTTTTGGCAGGAAATAAAAGCTTGTAAATAACTTTTTCTCAGCGTGAAGTGTGAGAGCATTCTTCACATAGAGAAAAGATATAGCCTTTTAGCGCAAAGAGTGTAATATGGCGTTATGCGTGCGTCCATGTTTTGAAGACTTACTTACGAAAAAAGCTATAACATTTTAATTTTTGAGTTTTTTGAACCTAATACACATTTTCTGCTATATTTACAGTAGGCTGCAATAAAATTTAGTGAAATAAATATTTTACTCCTTTGAGTTGTGATTTGATATTTTCCCCTTACTACGATAAGGGGACGTTTAAAAGTAATGACGTTTTAAAATGTCATTACTCTTTAAAGGTCTAAGGCAATACTGTATTTTCATAGCTTTAATTTAAACCGTCAATAAAAGAATATTTTTTACTATATAGAAGTGAATTTTAATGAAATTTTATTTGATTTGAATTAGAATATTTGGTTTAGATAATATACATTTTTCTTTTGCAAAACTGCCGTTGCAGGGAATTCCATTTGATTTAATAATTTTTGTCATCTGTTAGTGCTTGTGCCCCCTTAGGGGAACTATAAAGAATGAGTTTGTGGTTTTGCATACATTTTATATAAGGATAACATTATCGGGTTTTAAAATCACATAATGAAAAAGACTAAACCTTTTTTAACCCTAGAAATGGCAAAGTCGTAATTTACGACGCATTTACATATTCAATAAGAATTGGCAGGTGGAGGCATCTGTGGTCAGTTTAGTGAATTTGTTAGACACTATCGCCTACGTGACCGTGTTGCCATCTGGGGGCAAACAACCGAAACTGCTTTCGTAGTACACTAGCCTGCCACCAGGCAGGTCTTATAACCAAGTAAGCGCTTTCAACTCCTATGCACATGTGGCCTAATCGGCTAGAGCGCTGCGCTGACGAGCGTAACGTTCTAGCCATTCGGAAGTGCTAGGGTTCGAATCCCGACCATGAGCAATCCCAATTTGGCTTGCAAATGTGTGGTACAGTGGCGGGAGGGCCCACCTTAAATAAACGGTGACCGGCTTGGGTGGAAGTTGACGGCATTTGTAGGCTTAATTGGGATTGCAGTGGACACCTGTTTTGCTTTTGTGGTTAGTGGTTATAAGGGGGGGGGCATGTTTTAAGCTTTTTTTGTTTAAACTTTGATATTTCATGAAGATATTAGTAATTATATTTATGTTACAGTTAAGAGTAAAAAGCTTGCCACTTCTAGGGTTAAATGCATTAAACATACTGGAACTATTCCAGTGTGTTGAACAATAACTATTTTAAGTGTTTATGAAAGTTTGTCAACATTTTTTTAAATGGATTAGTTGCTAGGCTAATGAATATAAATTCCTCTACTGTTAAATTGTTTCAGAGAAAATGATGGGAGTTTGCGTCCATTGCCCAAGAAGCATATAGACTGTGGACTAGGTCTGGAAAGACTTGTCTCTGTCATTCAAGACAAACGTTCAAACTATGATACAGATTTATTTGTACCCATTTTTGATGCCATCCAGAAGGTAAGTAAACAAACATATGTAAAAATTATACTTCTTATGTGTGTCAGTAGTCTAAAATCTGTTCTATGTTTTTCACTGGATTGAGTAAGAAGAATAATAATAATAATAATAATAATTTATTCCCTTGGCAAAATACTTCATTTGAATTTACAAGTGATAAAGGGCATTAACTTTTAACCAGGTAAGGTTGTAATGATTATTTTTAGGGAACAATTCAGGAATGGAACCATCACTTATGAAGTATGAAATAAACACAAAATTATCCCAGAATGTCCAGCCTAGTGATGTGAATCCTCATATCAATAAGGTGGAATATTTTCCCCTGATTAGATATTATAACAATATTATTTGAGTTAGTATTCATACATTTTTTGGCAGTAGTTGATGTTGTTTATTTATGTATTTCAGGACAATTTTTCGTCCTTTTTTGTCAGAACAAATTTTGTGATGAGTTCCCTTAAATAAAATGTTTGCCTTTAACAATTTAAGCAGCAAGCTTTGGTCCATTTTCAATTCCTCCAGTGTTTCAATGATTACTAGTTTTGGGACTCAGTGGTCCCTTCATAACACTTATACTGAAACTCCAGTCTCACAGGCCCCATGGGATTTTAATTTTTTCTATTTGCAAAATAGTTTGAGCGGTGCCTTCCATCATGCTAATACCTTTCCACCACCTCTCCAATTAGCAGCCAAATTACCTTCGTTTATTTTTGGGGCAACCCTTGATAGTCCATCTTTGTTTGAATAGGTACGGGATTATTCATTGGAGTGGAACTTTCAACACGATATGAAAGCCATTAATAATTAGTCAGAAACTTGCTATACGTATTGTTTGTAGTGTTAGTAAATTTCATACCTCGGCTGAACTGTTCAATTTCTTGAGTGTTATGAATTTTGAATAAATTTCTAAATTTGCTATTTTAATGTTTGTAAAGAAAAATCATTCTCTTTTCCAACAGGTTATTATTGTGCGAAATACAAGATTTAAGAACCAATAATGTCGATCTTTCCTCTTTATAAAAGGATACTAGTAGACATCAATGTTGTTTTAAATGTACATAAATATTATTTATGATGGGATTTTCCCGTGGGTTGAGATAAATCGTACTAGACCTTTCCCGGGAAATCCAGACACAAAGTCCCACTTGCCACCGGATCGCTCTTCTGCGGCAGCTGGGCTATTCCAGGGTTTTTTATGATCACTTTATAAAATTTAGCTGGTACTCTATCGGGTATGCCGGGGTGAGCTCAGTACCGCGAAATGAATCAGCAGAGTACCTTCATCATCGCTCTTTCCCCGTGGTGAAAGCCAATTTAATAATTTTTGAAAAAGGTAAATTTAACTATCGTGCCAATAATAATAATTTACTGATAATAATTTAGATCCAAAACGATCGCAACGATCAACACCGTCCGTCCGCGGTTCCTGACTCGACAGGTTCCACCGCGATCCTGTTACGACCGGACCGGCGTTTAGTTACTACTTAATTCCGTACGAAAAATATATTATTTTAACTAAAGACCTAAAAGCTGCCAAAGCACTAATGTGGTTTTACCAAACGTTATAAGATGCAAGCAA
The DNA here is from genome assembly GCA_023375725.1 of Nephotettix cincticeps. NCBI lineage: Eukaryota > Metazoa > Arthropoda > Insecta > Hemiptera > Cicadellidae > Nephotettix > Nephotettix cincticeps. The sequence goes on from CM041786.1 coordinate 63,109,736, forward strand.
GCCACTTACTCGTTCTCCAACCACTATATCCCCGTGCTGTCTTCCTTTCCTCTTCGTGTTCTTCTAATTCGAGTGTTCCAATTAAAAGCCAGGGCACAACTCCTTGAAGTAACGGGTTCAGAAGCCAGGGCACAACTGACTCAACTTTGCTGTCCCTCTCTTACCTTCGGCCTCCCTCTGGCCAAGAGTGGGGGATAACAGCTGTTCGGCCAAAACCAGCTGATCAGGGGGTTGGCTACAGTGACGTCACAGTGTCTGCAGCCGACGATGCTACATTGCTAGTTTGGAGGTTAGGTTCAACGATGTTTACTACCAATGTTGTTCCGGCCACCCTCTTAAAATACGAGTGTTTACAGTGCCTTTCACCTCTCCGATGGTAGTTAATCGGTTTCTCAGACGTCTCACCCAGTGTTCGTGTAAAAGTTCTTATTGTGAATTATGTGTACACTAGGTTTGATCTGACTACTAGCGATGGGACTTTAGCTAGCCTTTGTGTGGGGTTATGTCTATCCCAGGACGAAGGTATTGTATAATTAAAATCCTTAGACATAAAATCACCCCTCATAGCCAATCACAATCAACCAAGGCTCTGGCTGGTAATATATTAAACATAGGCCTGGGCCAGAAATGGTGCCACTTGGTTTAGCATCTATAGGCTAGCCTAGAGGAGTTTCGTACCCCTCCTCATTTTAGCTCGTTACATATTTAACTATATTCAAGTAAATTAAATATTAGAGATGAAATATCAAAATATAAAAATAATGTTAAAAACTCTTAAGGACCAATTTTAATTGTTACAAATATTCTAAGTGTAATTACTTTAAGAAGAGGGGAAATTTCATTTTACTAAAAATTATATTTCTTATATATTTAAAAAAAAGAGCTAAGGTTTTCGAATTTTCTTGTTGTTCTTTTTGTTTAATTTCTTTCTGTTTTGTTTTTTATTGTTCATAGTGGAACATTTTTTAATTTTTGAATTCCTCAGTTATATAGTTCATCATTTTATAAGTAAACTAGCGTTACCCGGCGAACTTCGTACCGCCTAACACTAATGTATACAATTTTATAAAATCTTTCAAATCATTTCATCACAGCTTATAATTTTGTAAACACTAAATTTATAAAACCTGACACGGCACCATTTTCTGCCCTCTGGGTCGGAGTCCTTTGGTATATTCATTTAAATTCTATTCTAGTGAACTGAATTAACTAATAGTAACATTAGTGTCACCTTTGAATAAGGCATTTCGTTTCAAGTGTATGTAGTTATCAACCCGAAGTTTCTTCTGATTATTTCTTCTGAAGTTTAACCTCTCGGTTTCAATTTTGACGTACATGTCAACCATATATTGGTTTAATAAGCCACGGAAATGAAGCAAATAATTTACCTCCTCTTTAAAAACCATTAAGTGAAAACAGTAGAACATTGCTGCAGAAATTGTTTTCAAAAAAGGGGACTTTGTAATTGGGTCAGTTTGAGGGGATGGAAATGGAGTAACCATCCTCACCATAGCAAAATATCAGAGGATACTGCAAAACATCATACGATCTGTGAGTTTCACTAATACGCTGCAGTCTATCCGATCTACTCTTTATTATAATGTCTCTTTTTTAAAGCTCTTGGCCTACAATAACTGCACCAACTTCTCCTGTTTCTGGTTCATTATACCTGCCTCTATGGGCATTGACATCTGCATGAATGACCTTTTCGAATTGTCTACTTGGTTCTGTCTAATTTTCAATGGCACATTTAAAATTATAATAGAGTTGTTAAAATTGTGAGGCATATTCTGCAATTATTGGACCAATGCTGGTTTGACTCCTGGTACATTCTTACAGCGTTTCCTTGCTGTCATCACCGATAAAATACAGTTGTAAAAAAATTGATGGTCGTCATTGTTGTATGAAGGCAATAAGCTACCAATTAAATGGTATATTTGGCCTTGTACTTTAAATGTTGGCATAAAGCCACTTTCAACGATTGTCTTAGCTCCAAAAGATGTCATTTGGAAAGCACTGTTGTATTTTCTGGAGTTGTTACGGAAATGCTCACTTTCGGGATGGTCACCAACAATGAGGCTATGAAGTGGTTCAGGTCGCTTTTCAAGATGGCTTACGCAAACTCTCCCACTGCTGCAACACAACGCTTTTGACTCGTGTTTCCATTTTAATGCCTTACAATAAATGCATACATTCTGGGCTCCAATGGCAATGGTCTTATCTGATTCATAACAGATGTCATGGTCATATTTGAGTCCAGAGTTGGTGTTTACAGTCCACAGTTTGTTTTTACGATACTGGCGTTTTTCGTTATTTCTGTCATATTTTGAATCTTCAACTATGTTTACTTCTGGATTTTTGTGTGTGTATCTTTTAACAGCCTCTCAATTTACCTCAGGGTTTTCTTGCGTGTACTTCTTAACTGCAGCTCGGTTGACTTTTGAATGTGTCTTTTTATACTTAGCTGCAGACTCACGTAGTTGTTTTAAACATGGCAAATTTGAGAATCGCCCTCTCTGCTTGGTTATTTTCTTGTTTACATCTAGATTGTCTTCCTTATGTTGCTTCATAGGGAGATTCTTCAGGTTGTGCAGAAAGTTTTCATTTTAATCCCTCAGGTGTTAGTTTCACTGTTTGTTCGGTGCCGTGTTCATCAAAGTTTACCATTTCACTTCCATCACTTGGTGATCTTCCAGTCATTTTGGCAGGTGTTGCCTCGAGAACGTCAAAGTGCCCACTACTAAGACTTCCACTAAACAGTATATGGTAATGTGGTACTCAGAAGCTGAACCTTCTCTATCAAAGCTCTGGAGTAAAATACCATTGTGGTGCACTATGAATACGCAGTGGTAAATGTCAGAAGCTGAAATTAACTCGCATGCTGAACAATATGTGGTTGATTTTAGCATCTCAATCCGATAGTGTTCAGGTGAGATATAATTTTCTCCTTTTGAATTATGATTTAAAATTTTAAATTTATGCCAATTAGCCAAAACGTAGGTTACAATTTTTTCCCTGACTTCATTTGTGAACAGATTATTTAAATGAAGTAGATAACATATTGCGTGAAAAAGACATGACACATCTGGGGGTATTCGAACAACACTAAACAGAGAATTGTTTTCTCTGTAAAATACTAACTGTCCATTTCAAAACATTTTAATAAAATATTGTAAAAGTATTATGTGCAAAATAATGTATAAAAAATAAGAGAAGAACACTACGAAAATCACTAAAATGATTAAAGATCAAAGATTCCAATTTAAACTGTCACAGTAAATAAAAAAACATAAACAAACCAATAAAACCAGCTGTATGTTAAAGTTTGACAGTAATAAATAAAACAGATTATCTTCATACAAAATTCTAAATGTGAATGCCTTTTTATACCTACTCCATTATAACGTGATTTTTTAATAGCTCAAAGTACAATCTAATTTGACTTAGATTTACACAGTTTTAAAGTCACATACTTAAAAATTACATGGTTAAATTATTATTATTACTATGTTTTATTAAATAAATTAATATTATATTCATATAGTTGTTAGATGTATTGGGGTTAGTGTTTTCTGTATGGTTTGGTTGCTTCTTTGGCTTGACTCAATGGTAAAGTTCAAAAACTTACTTTTTAATATGGCAACTTTAAAGACCTGTAGGGTAGAGATTTGTGGGAAAATCGTCACAAAAACTATAATACTTGCCTATTTTCAGTCTAAAGAATATATACAGTTATATCTAAAGTTTCACCTCTCTAGCTAGTCGGGGAGAATTATTAGTGATGAGTCAGTGAGACACACACACACACACACACACACACACACACACACACACACACACACACACACACACACACACACACACACACACACACACACACACACACACACACACACACACACACACACACACACACACACACACGCACACACACACACGCACACGCACACACACACGCACACGCACACTCTTTCGCACACTCGCACACTCGCACACGCTCACACACTCACACTCACACACACTCACACACACTCACACACACTCACACACACTCACACACACACACACACACACACTCACACACTCACACACTCAAACTCAAATATTCTTTAGTAAAAAAAATAAGGTATCAACCTTTTAGACATTTCAGATAGCAAAAGTAAAATATAAAATATATACAACAGCTGATTATTATTATAATGAACGTAATTTGTATAAACATTATCATTATTTATAATTTAGCCAACAAATAAACATTTTATTTTTAATCATAAAACATAATCACAAAAATTTGTTCTGAGAAATATTATATTTATACAGTAATTAGATACCATTGAGTGCTTACTATTTTATGATTGCTTCTTTCTGCTTGCTGCTTAATAGCTCAAATAAAAACAGCTGCTGTTTATATCTTAAAAGGTAAAGATACATACATATGTTGGAATCCAAAACAAAATTATTTCCCCATAAGATCAATATGGGAACTTTGAAGGCATATAGGGTAGAGATTTATGGGAAAATCGTCACAAAAACTATCAGACTTTCCTATTTTAGGCCTAATGAACCAGTATACCATATTTCAGCCTCCTTGGTAATCGGGGAGTGGGAGAATTAGTGATGAGTGAGTGAGTGAGGGCTTTGAATTTTATATATTAAGAAGATATTCATGTTACTTTATAATTGTTACAATTGTGAAACATTGTGACTCAGTGACTTTAACACCAAGCTGAGACTGCTTAATATACAATGTTCTTTAGGTGCCCAGAGACCAAAAACAATAGTCGTTAAAATTTATATATATATATATGTGTGTGTCTGTGAACACGATAACTCTCGTAAAAGTATTCCGATCAAGACCAAATTTGGTAGAAATGTGTATTCCTGCAATAGCTCGAACGAGTTTGTAATCCAGACATATCCGGTCAATCGGAAGGGGTAGTTTGGGGGGGGGTTTTGTACCCCAAAAATGGGTTTTTTGAATTTTTCACATGTAATTTTTAAAGATTTCTAATTTTTAAAAAGGTCAGGTCTGCTGCGACGGGGGTATTTTTTATCCGAGCGTGCCTACGTGCACATGGCAGTTTCTTATTTGAGGAAGTTTGTTGATTTAAATAAAAGATTTTTGTATTGAAAAAAATAGTCGAGGGTTTGATGCATAAAAGTACGTACGTAATTACAAATTTTATGTATTGTTTTCTTATATTATATTATTGTAATTACTATTTTGTATGGTTTCTGGTGTTTGAAAAGAGATCTTTGCTTCCTATGACGATGCTGGAAATAAAAATTAGGTACACAAATTATATGAGTGTTAAAATTGCAACTCTAATTTGGGAAATTATTAGATCAAATAAACATACATATATGACATGGACACAAAAATGAACCTATAAGCAAACAAATATGCTCAGTAAAATAAAATGGTACTTCCAGAAAATTCAGAAATTTTATTGAAAAATGTAATTATCAAATCTTAAAATTAACTGTTTTATAAACATAAATATTACTTACTTACTTACTGCTGTGGCCACTGGTACCCTAGATGGCTCTTTGCCTCCCCAACACAGATGGTTCTGGCCCCAAAACTTAAATATTTAAACTTAAAAATGGAACGATTGAAGGTGGGTCTAGATTAAAATCTATTTTAGTCAATGTATTAAGATTAGCAAGTATTATTACAATTTTATATTATAACACAGTATATCAAAATTTTACAAATATATTAAAATTTTTGTATTTCGTTGTAATGTATTGTATAATACAATTTTTACCTTCTCCCCCTATACGATAACTACAAGGAGAAAGTATTTTTTTCATCACAATTTTTGAATTTTGGTTTTTGGCTAATATGTTGAAATGTTAATACTCTTTAAAGGGTTGAAAAAATAAAGAAATATTTAAAAAATAATTTTTTCAAACTTTTATGGCTTAACAATAATTTTATGAAACAATTTGACTATCACTGTTAAAACCTCTTTAAAAAACTATACAATTTAGTATTTTGACCATTGGTCTACAACTAATGGTTCCAGAGAAAAGTTCGATTTACTGTCTGTGATAGATACAGTACATTCTCTGAGGCTGCCTAATGTTATTCTTATGGAAAATATTGAAAAATAAATTTCATCCTTTTTTTTCTCAACCGTTTTTCATGAAACTTTGTATGCTATGTAGTCATTACACCCAACAAAACCACCTCAGAAAAGTTTGGTATAATCTGGGGGGATTGGGGGTTACGTCCCCTAAAAGATTTGAACAATTCTTTTAACTTGTTTTCTCTTTTTAGCGAATTTCCCATAGGGAAGAAGCTATTACCGTAGGTCTCATGGTAAGACTTAAGCCCAGGACCATGTTATTAGCGAATTTCCCATAGGGAAGAAGCTATTACCGTAGGTCTCATGGCGAGACTTAAGCCCGGGACCATGTTATTTTTTCTTCTTTAGGTGCCCAGAGACCAAAAACAATAGTCATTAAAATTTATATATATATATGTATATATATATATATATTTATATATATATATATATATTTATATATATATATATTTATATAATATATATATATATATACATGTGTCTGTGAACACGATAACACTCGTAAAAGTGGTCCGATCAAGACCAAATTTGGTAGAAATGTGTATTCCTGCAATAGCTCGGACGAGTTTGTAATCCAGACATATCCAGTCAATCGGAAGGGGTAGTTTGGGGGGGTTTTGTACCCCAAAAATGGGTTTTTTGAATTTTTCACATGTAATTTTTAAAGATTTCTAATTTTATATTTCACCATTGGAATCAGCTTAAAAAACTACACAATTAAGTTCCTTTAAGTTTTTCTCTATCTCCAACGGTTACCGAGATATTAAAAAATCTAAACACAGTACGTTGTATTTTGGGGCTCCAATGTTAATCTTATGAAGGATAAGAAAAAATTAATATTTCCCATATCAATCAATATTTTTAGATTAAAATTGGTATTTACCTTCATGTTGTTGATACCCACCCGTTTATGTTTAAAAAGGGTCCATAAGATTAACATGGGAAAGAGTGTGCAGGTTCGCTGCTGTGAGGAACACTGAAAGTAGGCATTTCTACCATAAACAATTTTTATTTTTAACATTTATACCAACTTTCATCAACATCTGTCAATAAATAAAGGACTTTGCCTATTCTCTATATGATTAACATGGCAAAAGAGTATGCAGGTTTGCTGCCATGATAAACACATAAACTATGATTTTTAAGCATAAATGAATAGATCTCAACCACATGGAGCTAAATATCAAGTTTTATCCAAAAATATTGATTAATATAGGAAATATTAATTTTTCCCTATCCTCAATCAGATTAACATTGGAGCCCCTCAATACAACGTACTGTGTTTAGATTTTTTAATATCTCGGTAACCGTTGTAGATAGCAAAAAACTTTAAGGAACTTAATTGTGTAGTTTTTTAAGCTGATTCCAATGGTGAAATATAAAATTAGAAACTTTTTAAATTACATGTGAAAAACGCAAAAAACCCCATTTTAGGGTACAAAACCCCCCCAAACTACCCGTTTCCATTGACCGATATGTCTGGATTACGAACTCGTCCGAGCATTTTAGGAATACACGTCTACCAAATTTGGTCTTGATCGGACCATTTTTACGAGAGTTATTGTGTTCACAGACACACACACACATATATATATATATATATTTTAACGACTATTGTTTTTGGTCTCTAGGCACCTAAAGAAGAAAAAATAACATGGTCCCGGGCTTAAGTCTTACCATGAGACCTACGGTAATAGCTTCTCTTCCCTATGGGAAATTGGCTAATATGCAAACTCCTTTATTTATGGACAGATGTTGATGAAAGTTGGTATAAATGTTAAGATAAAAATTATTTATGGTAGAAAAGATTACTTTCAGTGTTCCTCACAGCAGCTAACCTGCACACTCTTTCCCATCTTAATCTTATGGAGGAAAGGCAAATAATTCTCATGTTTATGGTCAGATTTTTATAAAACTTGTCATATATTATTATTATTATTATTATATTATTGATTTGGAAATTCGCTGTGTATGCATGTCTGCTGCGACGGGGGTATTTTAATTGAAGAAATTGGATGATTATTTTTGAAATAGTGTATCTATAAAGGATATTTAAATAAACAACAAAACACTTTATGTAGTTTTATTATATGTTGAAATTTTTTATATTTGACTTAAAGGAGAAAGTATCTCTCAGTCCACTGATACCGTCTATATGATTATTTGTCAGTGACCCTTTTCCTTGTGTAAAATCAGTCATCTTCACGAATGATTGGGAATGATTTGTCTAATGTTAATAAAACCTCTTAACCTCTTAACCTCTACCTCTAACCTCTAACCCTTAACCTCTAAACCTCTTATCTATACAAATTTAAATTTGTTTAATTGTAAATAAAATTTATTTATGATTAATGAATATCCTAATACACATGGGTATGCTATGTTAAAGGCTACACAAGCTCGTCCATATACAGGCAAGGTGGGATTGGCAGATACAGATGGTGTAGACATGGCGTACAGAGTGTTGGCGGATCATGCAAGGACACTTACTATTGCTCTGGCTGATGGTGGTCGTCCTGACGCTACTGGCCGAGGGTAAGATAGGGTGATTTTGTCCTTGAAAAAAACTCCTCTATGATCCTTGAAGAATAGAATTAAGATCTATTAATTCACGATCATGTTTTATCCTCCATGTGTCACTTTCCTTTATAGGGCCAAAAAAATATTTTGCGCAGGACTTATTTGTAAGAAGTGAATAGTAAAAACTCGATTATCCGGAGGCGGATCAACTGGTCGGCGGGTTAACCGGGGTCCAAAACTGGCAAAAAATTATTATTTTAAAAGAAGTGTTCACTCAACTTTCTCATGAAAAGTATTTTTAATCTCAAATATGTGATAATAATACTCTTTACCAATATAAAATTAGTTTTAAAACAAACTGAACATTATTATAATAATTTTACTGAAAATATTCTGGGTATCAACTAAAAAATAGATAAAGACGAAATTGAATGAAAAATAAAATATCGATCTACATTCTGACAAAATAAGCAAGTGTCAGGCTATCAATATATATTCATTACAAGGCTGTTCACAACGCATCTCAGTATCTCATTGGCCCATGGCCATGACGACACATACACTAGATACTGTGCATGTCTGTGGGCGGGGAGAGAGAAGACGGACAAAGGAAGGAGACTGCTGGAAGTCGATGAGTCATCACCCCCTCATCCGTGTTTTGTTTGCACAACAGCTCAGCTGACTTGACTTTTTAGTTGTCAGTTTTGATTACTCTCTCGATGATTTACAGTTTTGAACTATTGTTTCAATTTAACTCATTAAATCTAACTGTTCATTAAAATAAATTTAACTGTTTGTTTGCCTGTCTATTGAAATATTTTTAATCAAATTTGTCTTAAGTTGTGTATAGTCTTTGTGAAATATCAGATAATGGTTTGCATGCGATAACAAACTGCCAGCATTGGAAGTTATCAGTGATGAAGATCTGTTTGAAGCATGCTGACAACTAACGATGTATTAATAAACTAGGTTGGATTTTACGTGAATACTTTGAATTATTTTCCTCATTCCTATTAACCGTGTTTTCTGTTATCCGTGCCCCCTCTCCAGCTGATTACCCCGGATAATCGAGGTTCTACTGTAATTTCTTCTCTGTATTTTAACCAGAGTCCAGGTTTCAGCTCCAGTTTAGGTCTTATAGGCCCCTAATAGTTTTATAAATTTTAAGTTTATTGTGATGGGACAATAATCTGGTTCATAAATGTTTTGCTATATGTTATATATCCCTGCAAACAGAAGTAATTAAAAAATTAAAATAAGATATTTTAAACTTTCATATTGTAATGAAATAAATAAAAATCAATGTTCATTCATCAAATTATTTTTATTTTTAGGTATGTATTGAGACGTATTCTACGAAGAGCAGTTCGATATGGGACTGAAAAGCTTAACGCAAAGCCTGGAATGTTTGCCTCTTTAGTTGACACTGTTGTTGGTATACTTGGGGATACTTTTCCTGAGGTAAGTCAATGTTGTATTCTTAAATATTTTGTTTGGCTTTTAATAAATCTCGATACTATTTTATTAGTCAGTATAATATTTTGTACAATTTGAATAATCTCATTGATTTTTGATTCAGATAAACAAAGATCCAGAGACCATAAAAGATATCATAAATGAAGAAGAAGAACAGTTCTTGAAAACATTAAATCGTGGAAGAAACCTGCTTTATAACACTATCAGCAAACTTTCTGACACTAAAATTATACCAGGTTAGTTCAGTTTAAAATGAGAAGTAGTTCAGTAAGTTCAGGATATCTAGAGATGTTTTTATCACTGGTTTGATTTATAGTAGGATATTTTATAGTTTTAATGAACTAATTTTAAAATCATATAATTTATATTTAATAAAAAATGACTATGACATTATTGACATTATTGAAATATCATTACTTGTCGTTTATCAGTTGTGGTTAGGCGTTCGGCCCACGTTCGGTGAAAAGCAAAGTTTTTTAAACCCTGAAGGCGCTAATGTTTTGGTCCCACTAAACGTCGGAATAATGTGACTGGATCAAAATTTTGCGTATGTTGTGTGTTACTGACGAGATCCAGCCACAAAAATAAAAATAGGCAAATATGCCCAATAAAACCGATAATATATCATTACTTTATCTATACAAAACTGTTTACCATTTACGTAAATTTCTTATTTTACGTACATCTTCTTCTATCTTCTTCTTCTTCTATCTTTCTTCTATCTTCTTTTATGTATATCTTCTTACGTACATTTCTTATTTTAATATTATGTCTACGAAAAGATTTTTTTTTAAATTTTGTTTATAATTCTAACATTAAAAAATGTGCACAGTTTAATTTGTAATATGTTTTGTTTTTTTTGGAATAAATCTGATTTTGACTTTGACTTTGACTTTGACGTTCTCTCTTAGCTTGTATAACTTGTTTGCTATTAATTCAACTCTAGATTTAATTCATATTATTCTGACACAAGTCACAGATAACTACATACTTATGATGTAAGGACGTTTTCCCGTCTATGTGGGAGAAGTCCTTTACACACTAACTCACTACACTAAACTAACGGGTCAGTCGTCGGTTCAGTGACAACACTCAGATTGGTCTTAACTTCTTGATTTATTCCTTCTACTGATACAGTATATACAATATTTACAACTCATGAGATCTGTGTCCCAGTTCTCAGACTCGATCGATTCTATTTTAGCTGCTTGTCCTCTGTAACTCGGTACTTCAATGCTCCTCTCGGACAATGCTCGAAAATCGCCGGAACTGCCCGTCGACGATCTTCTGTGGCTCGCACCTTCTTGGTCGACGCCTAGGTCTCGACCGACTCTCTGCAACAGATACCCTTTTAATAAAGGCTTTCATAAAAAGGGGGGTTGGAATCTGCTGGAGGCTCAACACGACCGTCCAGCGGGTGCAGGCTCAACACGCCAATGCACCGGGGAAGGGGACGGAGGGAAACGCTGGAGGCTCAGCACGCCAATCCAGCCGGTGCAGGCTCAACACGCCAATGCACCGAGGAAAGGGAATTGCCGGAGGCTCAACACGTCAATCCAGCCGGTGCAGGCTCAATACGCCAATGCACCTGGGAAAGGGACGGAGGGAAATGCCGGAGGCTCAGCACGCCAATCCAGCCGGTGCAGGCTCAACACGCCAATGCACCGAGGGAAGGGAAGTGCCGGAGGCTCAACTAAGCCAATGCACCGAGGGAAGGGAAGTGCCGGAGGCTCAACACGCCAATCTAGCTGGTGTAGGCTCAACATGCCAATGCACCTGGGAAAGGGACGGAGGGAAACGCCGGAGGCTCAGCACGCCATTCCAGCCGGTGCAGGTTCAACACGCCAATGCACCGGGGGAAAGGGACGGAGGGAAACACCTGAGGCTCAACACGCCAATCCAGCTGGTGCAGGCTCAACACGCCAATGCACCGGGGAAAGGGACGGAGGGAAACGCCGGAGGCTCAGCATGCCAATCCAGCCGGTGCAGGCTCAACATGCCAATGCACCTGGGAAAGGGACGGAGGGAAACGCCGGAGGCTCAGCACGCCAATCCAGCCGGTGCAGGCTCAACACGCCAATGCACCGAGGGATGGGAAGTGCCGGAGGCTCAACACGCCAATCCAGCTGGTGCAGGCTCAACACGCCAATGCACAGGGGAAAGGGACGGAGGGAAACACCGGAGGCTCAACACACCAATCCGGCGGGTGCAGGCTCAATATGCCAATGCACCTTCCTGGGGGCTCAGCATGCCCATTCAGCCCACCGAGGACTCAACACGCCCATCCGGTGGGTGGGCCACGAAGGCCCAACTGACTCTTCCACCCATGATGATCTCCTTTTATTGCGGGGATTATTCCCTCAAAGGGTGGGGGGGAGGCACCCAGTACCTGGGGCTTGGTACTGAGTTCCTTTCCCCAGTACATTTACCTGAGAGAAATTACCTGCGTAATTGTCCCTGGGTAGTTTCCGAGGATTTTACCCGGGGTCACTATATTTGTGTATAAGGTGATCCGGGGTAAAACCTCTTAGTGTACCGTCTTTTAGACTAATTACTAAAACACTTCGTTACAATGAAACCATTTGATAGCAGTGACTAACTGCCATTTTGTAGTAGCGGTTTGCAGTACAAACATCATGTCGGTTTGGTGTGGTACAAAGTTTTGGACCTTGGTGTTCAGTACAAATTCAGTACACAGTTGAAAGTCATCTGATTTGGTAATTGGAAGGTAATATATCTATAGTAGAGGTTGCGGGGAGTGGATTTTTTTCTGATCAGATGATTTTTAGACTTGTATACATGCAAAAATAGAGCGGATTTACAGATCTGTTCAGAAATAACACCATTTTTACTTTCTCCCCTTATACATAGTAAGTATATGGAGAAAGTATTGTTTTCGTCAAAATTTTCGAATTTGAGTTGAGAGTGTATATATCCGTTTTAGGGTCCCCTGAATAACAAAAAATGGGTTTCGACGTGATATCTGTCCGTCTGTCCGTCTGTGTGTCTGTCTGTGTGTATGTGTGTGTGTGTGTGTGTGTGTGTGTGTGTCTGGATGTGTACAGAGCCACAGCCTGCCCCGTTGTTCCGATTTAGATGCCAAATATGTACAAATGTATACTTGCCAAATGTATATGCATATTGATGTACATGACGCAATATTAATGGTTAGGAGATTTATTATGTTTTACTGATGACACTATTTGTTGTACATATGGGTGCATTTTATGAATAAATATATTTTGACTTGACAATATCAACAATCGACAATTAGTAAAGCTATATTTTTGGAAATTAGGCATTTTGATCATTTACGACCTACATATGTAAAAAGAATCAAATGACCAAACCAACAATCCAAATGTCTATAATTATAATTTAAGAAACAATAGATATGTTGAAGATAAATTAAATAACACACAAATTGAGATGGTTAAAAAGAAGACTTGTTTTATTGGCACAAATTTTTTTTATAGAAAAATTTTCAATGAAAATCATTTTAACTTTTTTAAAATGCTGCTCAAAGATAATTTGTGAACACTCATTTTACTTATTTCATTTCAAGAGTTTTGGATTAAAGAAAAACTCTTTAAAAGTAAAATTTAATCTATTAATTATAATGAGGCCGTGGGCTCAAATCCCACACTTGGCGGTTCATAAAATTTACACCTCAAGTCCCCCGGGGTTTACCCACCCCGTTAGGCAATTGGGAAGCTACGACTTGAGTGGCGCATCCTGGTCTAAAAGCTAGCACTAACACGGTGAAGGACGTTGCTATGCTCACCACATGCCGTTCATTGTTCTAGAATGTACAACAAAAGCCGTGGCTAGCAGACAAAATCCCTTCGTAGGGATGTAAAAGCCACAGGATTATTATTAGTTATAAATTAGTTATTTTTATACTGTAATTATTTAAAGTCTAGTAAAGATAATTAATTGAAAATAATTTATTAATTTTGTTATTTAAAATTATTATAATTTTTTGACACTACACACTGTGTACTTGTATGATATGAACGAATAAATATGAATTTCATTTAATGTTATATTGTGTTTAAGTTTATCAGTAATTGAAATAGTAATAAAATCATTTTGTAACCTCAGACCTTTGAATGACATTCTTTCATTTAAAATTGATAAGATCATTTCATATGAATGTTTCTGAGTCGTCAGAAGCTTTTCAATCTAATGTATCATGAGTTTTGTTGTTCAATAAAAAAGATTTTCTTTAAAAACAGAAGGATAAATAATCTGAATAAATATTCAGAAAGTAAGTCAATATTAAAGGATCAGGATGTGAAGTTTCAGTGGGCTGAAGGCCTACTGCGGCTGTTATAGGACTATGTCCTCTTCAGCCAAGGATAGGTTTTGAGGTTAGGTTTTGGTTGCGGGTTGAGAGAGGTTTTGGTCGCGGGTACTGTGGTTATGGTTTGTGAATGGATGGTTTCGGTTTGAGAACAAAGACCAGAGCTAAGCTGAGGGCAGGTTGCGCTTGAGTGAAGGAGTTTTTAGCTTTGTTTGTTGTGTTGGGTGGAACTGGGTTTAGGGTGGATTCGTTTATTTATTTATTATCTGTAGGTTTGGGTAGAAGGGGATTGGTATCAAAGACCAGAAAAAACAGGGATTTGCATCCCATGCCCAAACGAAAATCTGGCTTTGTTTTTTGTGCTGGGAGGGTTAGGGTTTAGGAGGTCTATGCTTATTTAATTTCTGCTGGTTGGGGTGGGGGGGATCTGTGTCCCACGCCCAAACGAGTATCTGGCTTTGTTTTATAGGAGATATTTAAGTGATAGGAGAGCGGGAGTAGGGAAACCACAGTCATAGACAAGGCCGGACATATGTGTCCTAACCCGAACGATCGTCAAGATTGTGGTCAGTTGGTGGATAGAGTGGGTTGGACTATGGGTTTTAGGGATATTACCAATAAAAGCTGAAACTAGGATCTGTATTTGAAACATAATTAACATTAATACATTCAACACAAAGTGGTGGCGATACATTAGGCGATTAACTGTGGTGGGAGGTGGGGAAACCATAGCTATGGACTAGGCCTAGCGTATTTGCCCTAGCCCGAACGAGTGTCCGATCTATGGTCGGTTTGTGTGTAATGTGAGGATGGTTACATTGGGGTGCTGGGGGCAAGGCTATGGAGTTTAAAATCTATAAAAATCTCTTAACGGCGTGACATGTAAAATAAAATAAAATTAAAACCTTGGGCTACTGAAATTTAAATTTACTATAAAACGGAGACATTAAGCTATAGTGATAGGTTGGCTAGGTGTTGGATAGTGAGACTAGGGCGATTGGAGATAAACTGTGGTGGGAAGTGGGGAAACCATAGCTGTGGACTAGGGCGGGCGTACTTGCCCTAACCCGAGTCAATATTAAATCTGGCTTGTACCAATTTATACCAAAAACTAAGCTGTACCTTACAGACTTTCGGTACAAGCTCAGAACTGTACTGTGCAGAATTTTTCGGTGCAACGCAGACCCCTATTTTGATAAATCCAATTTGTGGAATCAAAGAAATTTTATTTTAATACTATAAATTGTTTAGAGTTTAGGGAAAGTTAAATGTATAGTAGTATAAATGTATCTGTAAAAGTATTAAGAGTTAAATGTATCTGTTTTCCCATTAATAACTAACGTAAGTTAGTTGAAATTTATGGGAAGTAGACTACCCATACATGTGATTATGAACATTAGTAAAGCAAATAGTACTACAGTCAACATCAATTTGTAGATTCATTAAATTAATGAGATTGATATTTAACAAGATAACTGCCACACCAATGTTTTATCAATTTGGGGCATATATGACTGTTGCACTTGTGGTGGCATTGTGATGAACAAAGTCAACAAAGTACGAGTAGATCCCACGCCTCATAGATAACGCTGCTGTAGCTTTCTGATGCTCTAAAATCTATCTCTAAATTAACTGGTCATTATTGTAGACGTTAATAACCTATTCAGGTCAGTGTTTTGGTTAGGGGGATGAAATTATGGTAAAGCTTTTATATCAGGCTTTCGTGGAAATTATACAAAGTTGGCCAGTTGGTGTTTGTGAAAAATGTTTTTCCTTTCAGAAAACTAAATGATCTTAAAAGATATATTTCGCTCAAGTTTTTAAGTAAATCACTAATACCTAATTTTAGGTGATATTGCTTGGAGACTTTATGACACTTATGGCTTCCCTGTGGACTTGACCCAGTTGATGGCAGAAGAAAGAGGTATGATCATCGATATGCAGGGTTATGAAGAAGCAAAGAAGAAAGCTCAGGTAAATTGATTCATCGACAATCTTAACGTCTCATTGTAACCACCTTTGATTGTTTGTTTTGAACTTTCGTACTTTGATGAAAGTCCAAAGATGTGATCACAGATGGCCAACCACTTTTCTCTTCATCATAGACATTGTTTGGCCATTTCTAACAAACAAATCCATACCCAAATAACTCCTTCACTCATTATTTTTGGCCCATATACAACTCAAAGCTCTCAAAAGCCGTTGAATATTGTTTAGCTGTAAATAATGGAGACCAGTGTGTGCTAATAGATAATATTATTTCAATGGTTTTTTTTTCAGATTTTGAGCCAAGGCAAGACTGGAGGTGTTGAGGATACATTAAGCTTGGATGTCCACGCCATCACAGAGCTGCAAAATAAGAAAATTCCCCCAACTGACGACTCTTTCAAATATAGTTACAAAGCTTCCAGTGACAACAAAAATGCTGAATATGGTAAGACAGAGTGATTTTTATGTTTCAAAATTAAAATTAAAATGTTTATTGCCTTTACAATATTTAACAATTAAATAGCATCGTCAGGTACATAGAGTATTTAGTCGATAAGGTATAAAAAATACAATATAAAACATCAATAACATACTAAACTACAAACTATACAAACTAAATAAATAGACTATAGACAAGACATAAAAACCGAATCCGAGGGACATACAATATGTGACAGCAATAACAATATTACAGTAGCAATCTGCCAAGTAACATACACAGTTATTTTAGATTACCAGATTTGTAGACTTTAATTTTATCAATAAACTCATCAACAGAGTAAACATTAAAATTGAGTAGTATTTTTTAAATTTTATCAGATCCATTTCTCTAAGTCTAAGGGGTAAGGCATTAAACAATCTTACACATACTTAAACAAAACATTTTTCTGTCATGGTCATTGTCTTTGCCTGGTGTGGTAGTTGTGCTTGGAGCTGTTGGTTAAAAAGTTACCTTGTTTGTTTTTAATATTCATTACAAACTCGAATATGTAAATTGATGGAAGAGTTGAAGACAGCTCACTCTTTGAATAAGGGTTTGCATGTTGTCCTATTGCTTACTCCAAATATAGTTGTTATGCCTTCCTTTTGTAAGATAAAGACCCTTCTAATGTTTCTGTCATTTCCCCAAGCTATTACTCCATAAGAGAGGTGGCTTTGCATATGTGAAAAATAAACTGTTCTGAGTATATCATGATCAACACTTAATTTTAATCACCTCAGTGCAAAAAAATTTTTTTTCTTGTGAGGTGCTGATTTTGTAGGGGGGGGAAATTGTATTTATAGAAGTAAAACAACGCTAGGACTCACCTTCCTTTCGATCAAGCCTGGGCTGGCAGGTACGTAGTCAGCCTAGACCACAACCCTAGGACTCACCTTCCTTTCGATCAAGCCTGGGCTGGCAGGTACGTAGTCAGCCTAGACCACAACCCTAGGACTACCCATCTTCCTTTCGATCAAGCCTGGGCTGGCAGGTACGTAGTCAGCCTAGACCACAACCCTAGGACTACCCATAGATCCCAATATAATTTATTGTCTTATTTACACCGTCACCATTGTAACTTCTGGTCAGTAACCCACTTTGTGTTTCACTGCCAAATTCCCATAATCTTCATCCATAGCCACGAGTCACCGAATTTATCACGAAACTTGGTAGAGTAACGTAACCTAACCTAGCGTTGTTGTTTTGTTGACGTCCGGCGGTCCGCCGGCCTGCATTTTCTTCTTCTCCACTACGGCCAGCGGCCAGTGTGCGATGTTTTTCCTGTCACCGGAAGATGTAAAAAAAAAGTAAGTAGCCAGCTGATTTCCCCCTCCACGCCCTGGGCCGATGGGGCCAATCTACCTCGGTCGAGAGATTACTCTCTACCGAGCCACGAGACTGGAAGCACCACGCGACGAAACCGCTCTTGTATCACGGCCTCAACGACTACATGGTAATAGCCGATCAACAGACCTCTTTTAGTTTTGGTTATAAGATACGCTTCTCGTGTAAGATTTCCATTCCATTTAACTTAATTCGTAACCTTTGGTTTTAAACTTGCTTTTATTATTTATTTTTTTACTATCTTTACTTTTGGGACTTTATTAAACACCTTAACCCGACCCGTCCTGTCCTGTCCTGTCGGTGCTGGCAGGACTCCATTGACAAATTAATTAACCAATCAATCTTTTATTTTATTCAATTACAGTTTTCTTTATTTTATCCCCGGTTCAAGCCATCCCAAATATCCCTTCAGGTATTTTTCTTTTATATCGTATTCCGTCTCTTCAATCAAGACACACGACCCATTTTTGACTAAGGTAAACCCAACGACGAGTTGGGTGATAAAGGTTCCTATCCGTGGGTTCCGACCCTGGACTTTCTCTCCGACGACGAGCCGAAATATCTGGTGAAATCTGTGACCACTATTCTTCGGGGCTTGGGTGATATCGACCTGACCGATTTTGTGAACCCCCTCGAAAAACACGTCATATTCTTGTGGGGAAATGCTTTAATGCACCATAAGGGAGGAGAACAGTGCACTCCCTGGTGTATGGGACTCGCACCCAACTAAAACCCCCCGCCTCAGGCTGTTGACCACTTCGGAATTACCTATTAAGGCATGAACCTCAAAGTGGAGCCTCGTATTTAAAGTTCAATGAGCTACAACTCTGATTTAGCCTTCTGAGAGAAGATCCAGGATGTTACAGATCTTCAAGTTTCTTTCTCTTGAGTACTTTCTCCACGAAGGACGTGATGAGAGTCCAGTTATCAAGAGATGTCACCATTTTTTCTACTGCGGTCTCCGGCGAAAATTCTCCTATCTCCATCAGAAGCTGCCTTCTTAGAACTGCCCACCGGTCACACCGGAAGGTGACCGGATCGCTTTTCACACGTGTGAAAAGCGTCATCATGGACACCGTCCCCGTAAATGCAAGCCGGACTGTCCCCTTTGGCCATCTTGTGAAGTTAGGCTCGGAATAACCCTTGTCCAGTGAGGAACTGCGTGATGAGGAAATTTACTTCACCAAACCCATGATCAACCCACACAGACAGGTCCGGAATGAGTCTCCGTGTCCACGCCCCTCTAGACTCATTTCGCCACCTCTCTTGCCACTGGTGCATGGAGGCCTCCCTGGCCACCCGTTTCGCCTACCTTGCGCCAAGTTCGGAATTGGTGATTAAACACTTCTCCTTTCCTGGGCCAACAGGTCGACACAGCTACCACCAGTGCAGCCAGATCCAGATTCACCAACTAAAAACTACTAAATTCTCAACTTCCTATATTCAGCCACATGTATGGCCTTGTCATTGCATAGAAGTATGTCCTCCTGAGAGCACTGAGAAACCAGCAGTAAACAATCCAAAAGGTGATCATAGCTCTGTTCTAAGCCAAAATCGCAGTTGATATCGTCTTGTATATAACCCCACCGGACCAGGTTTGTTTTGCACCTTGTAACCTTTGTGCGGAGTAGGTTGAGAGATTTCCATGTCGTGAAAGGAAGTTCAGCACCATGACTTGCATTTTCCCTCAACTCGAGTAAAGGATTCTGTCAATCCTCTCGCCATAGGTCCAGCCTTCTTTGCTGCGGTGTAGTATTCAAGGGCTCTGTTGATTGAATGAAGCTTCTTCTTGATTTTAACCTTGTTATTGTTGGCTGGTTATGGAACAGTAGATGCCTTGAGTCACTAATTTGCTTTTTCCTTTCTAGCTCTGAGGCAACTATCCTTCGGATGGATGGTGGTGCTATGCCTATAATGGGGTAAATTTTCTCCACTGGCGTGGGCTTAAGGCAGCCTGATATAATTCTTCCAGTCTCATTGATGGCCGAGTCAATATGCTGGGCTCAATATGCTGTCAGTATGCTGCAATAAGACTGGAGCATCATATTCCGCTGCAGAGAGTCAAAGTGCCATAGCTGAGGTACGCAGTAAGGAAGGTTGAGCTCCCCATGTTGTGCTTGTCAGTTTACGAATTATGTTATTCCTAGCAGCAACCTTCATCTTTGTGTCTTGACAGTGTACTCTATATGACAAAGTTCGGTCCAGCTTGACGCCAAGGTACTTGGGAGTATCACAGTGCTCGAGCCTTTGTTGCATCCACTTTATGTGCAGTTTTCTTTTTGCGTCTCTATTTCTTAGGTGGAAAGCACAGACCTGCGTCTTAGTGGGATTAGGTTTAAGATGATTTTCATTGTAGTAAGTGCCGAGGTTCTCAAGGTACTGACTATGATCCTCTTGCACCTTCTCAAACATTTTCCCTTTGCGGCCACTGCCTTATCATCTGCATATATAAATTATTTCACTGTGAGACTATTTCGTTGGTCATTTGTATAGATGTTGTACAATAGAGGTGCCAAGACACTCCCCTGAGCCAAACCATTCTTTTGCAGTCCCCACCGGCTACTCTTTCCCTGTAGTGTCACATAAAACCGTCTGTTCTGCAGGGTACATTCAATGAACTTTGTTAGCCTGTAGTCTTTGTTCAATTGATACAGTTATCAGTCAGTTTTCTGTGGTTGATGGTGTCATATGCCGCACTTAGATCGACGAAGGCTACTCCAGTTACCTGGCCTCTTTCAAATACATCCTCTATGTCTCTTACTGTCCGGTAAGCTGAGGAGATCCTCAACGCGGCTCTTCTTTGCACCGCTCCCATCTGTTTGCGGTGGCACTCCCTCTTGAGAGCGTCCGCCCAAATCTCACTTCCGTAAAGAAGGATTGAGTTTGTGACGGACAGAAGGAGTTTCCGCTTCTCCACTGATGGGCCACCAACATTCGTCATAAGATGACTGAGCGCAGTCGTAGTCCTTGCAGCCTTCTCTGATACATACTTGATTTGTTCTCTGAAGGAAAGCTTGGTGTCAAGTCTAACCCCCAGGTACTTCATGGCTGGCTTGGAACAAATATACTCCGTGTTGACACGAAAGTCTACCAAAGTCGGAATCTGACGTCCTGTCATCATGACGATCTCCGTTTTCTCGGTTGCCAAGCTCAGGTGGTGATCCTCCTTTCAAGAAGAGACATATCTTATCGTTTCGTTAGGTCTCCACAGGGCGTGCTGGACGTTTCTAGCGACGATAACCGCCGCAATGTCATCTGCGTAACCCACCAGAAAACATTCTTCAGGTAAGTCCAGTCTAAAGATACCATTGTATGCAATGTTCCAAAGATCTGGACCAAGGATGGAACCCTGAGCGGCATCAGCGGTGATAGTCTTCCGACGAGGACCCTCCGACGTCTCGATTAATTCCCTGTCCCTCAAATACCCATGATACAGCGGGAGTAATGATTTCCTCGCTGAGCGTTTCTGGTAGCACCTACAACCTCTTGAATCGCTCCGATGGTAGAACGACCTTTCCTGAATTCGTGCTGCCTGTCTTGACAGCCCACTGGCAGCATCAACCACAGACAACAGCAGGGCTCTATCAGTTTTTCAAGAAGTTTGCCGGCTGTGTCCAACGTACACGAGGGTCGAAATGCCGAGGGAGTGCTTGGTGATAGCTCCTTGCCCTTGTTATTCAATGTCAGGTGTTGAAGGTTCCATCTGCGACAGAAAACTCCCTCGCGAAGACAACGATTGTACATGTTCAAAAGAAGAGAAGGGCAGGTACCAGCAACAACCCTGAGCACTTCAGTGGGAATACAATCCACTTCCACACTTCCAACACTTCCACACTGAGCACTTCCAACACGCATTGACTTGACCGCCACGCACAACTCCGCTTCCGTGAACAAAGGAACTTCCGGAATCACCTCCGCATACTGCTCAACTGCTCCGCAGGGGTGATCGGGAAAGAGGGAATTAACGATGTTTTCCATCGTTGGTGGGTTGAAGACAGGGCACGCTGTTTTGGCACAAAGCTTACACACAGCAAGTCTGTACCCAAGGCCCCAGGGATCAAGGTTAACATCCCTCCTCAGTTGTTCCCACTTCTCCCTCATCCTGCGGCGGATAGCTCTCTTCAGGGTAATTCTTGCCTCCCTGAATTCCAGAGCAGCTGGAGCAACAGCATCGAAGCCTCTCCTCCTGGCTCTGACCATCCTCCGTCTGCAGTGGAGACACGCTCTTCTCAACATCGCGATCTCGTTCGTCCACCAATACACTGGCTTTTGCGCCAAACGAGAGGTGTTCTTCCTTGGCATGGAAGAATCACAGGCACGGTAAATGAGGTGCATGGTTGCCTCAGCCAATTCCTTAGCCTGAAAATTGAGCAAGCACGTCATCTTTCCCCTCATTGATTCTTGCAGCTGCAGCAGCAGCATTGAGTTTGGAGACATTCCATCTCACTGGGCGGTTGGGTCGCTCGGGAATGGTGGAATGATGGTTTGAGTTCACATCAAAGAGGATATACTGATGATTGCTGCCTGTGAAGTCTTCGACGACTCTCCAGCCAGATATCGATGCGAGCAGAGCCTCCGAAACGAAGGTAATATAAGGGATTGTTTCTCTGTACCCTGGTCTCCTGAAAGTGGATGTGGAACCATTGGAAACGTGAAGTCCGGTTCTGAAGGCGAGCTCAAGGACTTTACTGCCTTTGATGTCGGTTTCTGGCATACCCCACTCATCGGCCCTGGTGTTGAAATCACCAGCGACTATGAGCCAACAGCGCTCACCAGAAGGTCTTCCAGGGCATCCAGCTTTGCCTGAAATGCCAGCATAAGGTCGTTCGGAGTCAGGTAGACACTCACAACAGTGAGGCCTCCACTCTTCACCCAAACAAAACCTCGACCGGCCCCGCTCTCAAGAACATGGAAGTTCCGGGGGTCTGGAATCCAGATGGCCGCCGTACCTAGGGCATCCCGAAACCAACCAGAACCATCTCTCTCGCAGCACTGCTCAGAAATAATGAGGCATATAATTTATATTCAAAAATAAGAATAGGTGAGTGTGCCCAATAAAACAGATAAAATGGAATATACCTCATCAAAAAACATGTCTTTTAAAAATAATAATTAATAAACCAGACATATCGGTCAATCGGAACGGGTAGTTTGGGGGAGTTTTGTACTCAAAAATTGGGTTTTTTGCGTTTTTCATATGTAGTTGAAAACGTTTTAAATTTTATCTTCAACCATTAAAATCAGCTTAAAAAACTACACAATTTAGTTCTTTAAAGTTTTTCTCTATCTCCAACGGTTACTGAGATATTAAAAAATCAAAACACAGTACATGTATTTTGGGACTCCAAACTTATGGAGGATAAGGAAAAATTAATATTTCACTTATCAATTAATATTTTTGGATAATACTTGATATTTAGCTTCATGTGGTTGAGATCCATCCATTTATGCTTAAAAATCATAGTTTATGTATTTATCATGGCAGCAAACCTGCATCCTCTTTTCCCATGTTAATCATATAGGGAATAGGTAAATTCCTTTATTTATGGACAGATGTTGGTGAAACTTGGTATAATTGGCCAAAATAAAAATCGTTTATGCTATAAATTTGTACTTTCAGTGTTCCTCGCAGCAGCTAACCTGCATACTATTTTCCCATGTTAATCATATGGAAAATAGGAAAACTCCTTTATTTATGTACGGATGTTGATGAAAATTTGTACAAATTGTCAAAATAAAAATTTTTTATGCTTTAAATGCCTATTTCAGTGTTCCTCACAGCGGCAAACCTACATCCTCTTTCCCATGGTAATCTTATGAAGAACAGGCAAATAACTTACTCATATATTTATCGACAGATATTGATAAAACTTGATATATAATATTATTACTACATTATTTATTTGGAAATTTGCTGAGTACGCAGGTCTGCTGCAACAGGGGTATTTAAATATTGGTTCCATGGACTTTAAGAGGTAAAATATTTGTAATTAAGTTTCAAAAAGTTTTATTTTTATAAAAATAATAGAAACTGTAAGGATCTCTTCGGACTTCTTAGGGAAACACAGTATTAGTGATGATTAAAAAATTTTATATATTTATTGATAACATATAGTACCATTAATTGCTTTTAGCTTTGTCATAGGGAAGGGTATCCATCTCATGTATACTTAAGAAATGTTTTTTTTTCTTCTTTAGGTGAGCAAAAACAATAGTCGTTTAAATTTTTATATATATATATATTATATATAAATGTATATATTTATGTATTTATATTTATATGTGTCTGTTAGCACGATAACTCTCGTAAAATTGATCCGATCGAGACCAAATTTGGTAGAGACGTGTATTCCTACAAATGCTCGGACGAGTTCGTAAACCAGACATATGGTCATAACTATTTGGGGTGTTTTGTAAAAATGGGTTGCGTTTTTCACATGTAATTTTTAAAAATTTCTAATTTTATATTTCAATTGGAATCAGCTAAAATAAATTATCCTTAAAGTTTTTTCTATCTCCAACGGTTACCGAGATATTAAAAAATCTCACAGTACGTTGTATTTTCTCCAATGTTAATCTTATGGAAAATAGGAAAAATTAATATTTATATTAATCATATTTTTTGATGACTGATATTGCTTCATGGTTGAAAATATTTTTATGCTTAAAAATCCTATTTATGTGTTTATCATGGCAGCAAACCTGCATACTCTTTTCCCATGTTCATCATATAGGGAATAGGCAAACTACTTTATTTATGGACAGATGTTGATAAACTTGGTATATTGGTTAAATAAAAATTATTTTTATAAATGCTAATTCAGTTCCTCACAGTACTAAACCTACACTCTTTCATGTTAATCTTATGGGAAACAATAATTAGTTTATGGACAGATTAAAAAATTTTATATATTTATTGATAACATATAGTACCATTAATTGCTTTTTTAATTTATGTGACATTCGAGTAAGGTGGTGAGGAAAGGATGATCACTATGATCTTGGGGCTGCATTACTCTCAGACTTTGCACCTGCAAAGAGTTACTGCCACATTCCAAATATTACAGTGTCATATTTGGTAATTTGGGGCCCAATTTGACAGTTTGATTCCAATCTTAATTTTTTATTAAAAAGTTCAAATTACTCAAAATTTTGTTAAAGTTGATCACACTATTTCGCAATGATGATATATAAAATCCTAAGGTCCAAGGGAAAAGTTTAAATTCAAGAACAATAAGAATTTTAAATATGCTCCACTGTAAATTTTAGAAAAAAATATAACTGTTTGAGGTAATAAATCACTCATGATTACATTCTGTAGCTATAACTCAATAATTATTACGTTGATAATTGACATTGATAATAATTCTATTATTCCTATAGTTTTAGTACCTGGTGACCGAGCTTTGCTTGTTTAGAAAAATACATGTATTATAAAAATTAATTAGAAAAATTAAAACACATTTATTACTCAATGAAAACATGTATGTGGTTTAAATAAAACCGATTTAATACACCATAATTAATATAGCACTGAACAAAAAGTATTGCCCTTGATGAGGTTTGAACACGCGAACTTCGTGTTACGAGGCCATCACGCTACCGCTGGACCACACACAGCGTCTGCCAAATGAGCGACGCCGGTTAAGGTGTTTTAGCCAACCTCAATTGTTTTAGCCGATCATTTACTGTTTAACTATCCATACAGTTATTGTTAGCCTGTGACCAACTGATTTTGGTATAAACGGAATGAGAATTGAAAAGCAAAAGAGAGATTTAATTTACACATATTAATTGGTTTGTAACAGTGGCTTCAAGCAATAGAATGAATACGTTTTCTTTCAAAACACAAACGATTTTGGAAATAATTTTCTCTGCTTTTATTTCGCACAGTTATTTTACCCTTTAGTTTTTACAAATTGTTTAGTAATTTGATAATTTTTCATTCATTACATACATGAAATAAATATTAATTCAAAACCTCTATTCACATATTGTTTGCCACCATCTTCAATCAACAACTGTCAAACGGTTATAAACAGCTGTTTTGATTTGTATTGTTTACATTTGATTCTCCATATCTCCATAAGCGTAATGTTAAATTTTTAGATTTTAAACTTAATATTACAAGAAAACAAGAATTTTCCTGGACATTAGACCTATCTAGAACTCATTTTATACTCGGAAATTAGTTATTTCCAAAATTTAGAGAAAATCCTTAGTGCCGTTTTCGAGATCCTTGTGCAAATATATATACAGTAGAACCTCGATTAACCGTCACCCTCGGGACCGAGACCATGACGGATAACCGAATAGACGGATAACAGAAATAGTAATAGCGCCGATACAACTTAGCACCTAGACAGTGTTTGGCGTGGCAACTTCGCAATTCACTGCCTTGCATGTTATAGTGGCGCCATTTTAAGTCATAATTAATTTTCATGATAGACTTAACATGAATTTATTTTAAATGAGAACAAACCAAACTACGCCAGTTCAAGTGAATAATAATTTATTGAAATATTTTATTAAGAAAACAATGAAATATGAACTGTACATGTACGTATTTTTACTCTCAAAACTTTATGTTGCCGGTATTTAGTAATTAAAATAATCCGTCATTTTCTTTTGTTTCTTTCCCCGTCGAGCTTTTCGGGCTTTTCTAATTTTTCTGAGAAGAAGCATCAGCAATAATTTATTGTTTATTGTCGAGTCCCACAACTACACGTTACCGTTTCTCAGCCATAACAGACGAGCATTACACACCACGTATAAACAGAACTGTTAACAATAAACAGTAAAGCACGTAAACACTAGTTGGCATTGCACTCGAAATCGACAATAACTTCAGTTCACTGTAGCCACGCACCATACTGAACTGAAATGAAACGGTAGCAGTGGAATGCAGAAGACAGTATAAGGGATTAACGAGCAGGGTCACTACCCTTGCCGCCAATGATTCGCCCCACGCACAATGCAGTTGTGCAGTACAGCCGTCACTACTCATCATAGAGCCTCAACTCAAGATCCGACTCGGCACTGACGCGGAAACATAATTATTTTTGCGCTAGCGGGGTGACGGTTAATAGAG
The DNA here is from genome assembly GCA_023375725.1 of Nephotettix cincticeps. Taxonomy (NCBI): domain Eukaryota; kingdom Metazoa; phylum Arthropoda; class Insecta; order Hemiptera; family Cicadellidae; genus Nephotettix; species Nephotettix cincticeps. The sequence goes on from CM041786.1 coordinate 63,137,038, forward strand.
ACTGACGGTTAAAAGGGTGACGGTTAATCGAGGTTCTACTGTATATATATATATATATATATATACAAACCTTGCTCGTATTATAGTATTGGATAAGGTATATTTTAATCTAATCTTTGGCAATAATCTAATTTCAGTGTTTGATGGCTGCTCGGCTAAAGTAATTGCCTTGAGGCATAACAAGAAGTTTGTAGATAGTGTGACAAATGAAGACTGTGGAGTTTTGCTGGACAAAACTAATTTTTATGCTGAACAAGGAGGGCAGATATATGATGAGGGCTACATGGTCAATGTTAAAGATCAGGTTGGTATCCATCAAGAATTTCACTCCTAGTATATTAGAGAACATAACTTTCATGAAAAACTATATAATTTAAGTTGATAGTAATAGTAGTTTTGAGGCTCCTGAAATTAAAATAAGTGGTTTTCTGTGTGTATGAGCACAGATACTAAGGGTTTACACCTAAATAACTATGGTGTTTATTTTAAATTATTTTAGTTTTACCCTTACAGACTATACACTCGTGGACACTAATATTTGCTACACTGTGGGTATTTTTATTCTCTATGATAAAATATGGAATAATTAATTGTATGCAGTGTAACTGAAAATTTGAAGGTCATTTTAAAAATACAAATGAAAACACTGAACACAAAATTTATAACAAGAAATAAAATTCTTTTCTTTTTTTCTGTATAATAATACAGACTCATTTCTAAGATAGATTAGTCAACTATCTTAGAAATGAGTCTGTATTATTATACAGAAATGATACTATACAACAAACTGATTGAAAAACTATATCATTTCAACTACTTAGCTCTTTGGGTGATGGCTATTAATGTTTGTAAAATTCGTTACAGCGGGGTCGGTGACGTGGGGGATTTGTTATACAGGGGCTATCTTCGTTATATAGGGGCTTTTCATCTAGGAAATTTGTAATATAGGGGTTTGTTGATCCATTCCAAAGTTGCAAAAATTTGTTACATCGGGGTTATAAGCCAAATTCATACGTTATAAAGGGGCTACTTTAACATGGAGTGTTATGGAAGTTTCAAGGAGATTTGAACAATTTTTTATATCAGGGATTTCGCTATTTTGGGGTTTGTTATACCAGGGTTCTAATGTACTGTACATTAGCATTGCTTCTCCCAATTGTATGTAATTGTTATTCTAGATCAGTATATTATTAACCATGTCAACTGTTTCCATTACATTTCATGTAATTGTAAACATTCTTTTGACAATAAATCAATTTCAGTCGGTCAGCGTCAGACCGACAACATGTTGTAGGTCATGTTGTTGTCATGTTGTAGGTTATGGCAGTGTTTATTATGGTTTTTTCTAGAAGCTTTCTTTCTCAGTTAGTTGTGTGTTTACATCAATAGCAAATGTAAGCAGTTGTTCTTATCTTCTTCGGATCACATGTGTAGTATGTCTTTCCTTTATTCAGCCTATCAACAGTGTCGGGTTTAGGTTCTTCTACTCCCAGTACTCGACGGATGCACGCTCGAAAGTTCATATGCCAGCTTCGTGTTATGAAAACTTCGCTACAATTGTAGTTTCACCATCCAATTCCCTTTAAAAAGTAACCTCGTGCCAGTTTTCAAACATTTCTTCGAAATTCTAGTCCAAAACACACACACAAGACAATGGGCTGGGTCGTGAATCTATCACTTACCATCCTGGGTCCAGTCTCATAGACCGCTGACAACAAACAAATCTATTAATATCTATAAATATTTTGACCGGAAGACAAGTGACAATAGGGATCGGTTTCAGTGGTAGGGAGGGATAACTACCTGGCATGGCAGGGGTCATCGTCTTATGAAACCCTTAAATTCAAGTAAATAAATAACTCAAGCGGTCTGTGAGACCACACCCAGGACGTTAAGGGTTAATAGCCCAATGACAAATGGCGACTGGTTCCAGATCCGATCCTTGCGGGATTCGATCCAGCAACCTTCAGTTTTGAAGGCAGATATTTTAATCACTACACCACCCAGCCAGTTGTGAGAAAACTAGGCGTAATATTCTAACAAGCAGAAGGGGAACTTGAAGTGGTTAAAATAGACCTGGAACCAGTGACATCTAAATGCCTAATCCTGGCGGATCTGGAAGACCAGTACTAACTTCCAGTGATGAAAGTGACAAAAATTATGAATGTGATGGCCCAGTTCAGAATGAGTACAGATGGGAAAAAGTTGCTGAGGGAATGAATCTAAACCCAAACCATAATTATTTCCATACATGGAAAGCTCTGGCCCGAAACATTGTTTCCCAATCAGTGCTAAGCCAATAGACTATTTTTATATTTTTCACATTTAATCTTTGGAATCTTTTTGTGAAAGAAACAAATAGATATGCGTCACAAGTAAATGCTGCAAATAATGGCATAATCTCTCCCCATAGCCGTTTCCGAGCTTGGGTTCCAACAACAGTGAGTGAAATCAAAGCGTTCACCATTGTAATATTCAACATGGGGCTTATCCACAAACCTACAATTAAATCTTATTGGTCTAGTTGCTTTTCACAGTTTACAAGTTGGTTCTCTAGAATGTTCACTGGGAATTGTTTTGAAATCCTTCTTAGTTGTTTCCACATGGTAGATAATGCGACTCCCATAACCAGATGATCCTCAGTATGACCCTGCTCAAAAATTCAAACCTATTCTAGATCATTGTGAATATTAATACGAGGGTCGTCCAGAAAGTAAAGAACGAATGCGCATAGCATGCGGCGCAGATCCCCCACCACTGCGATTGCGTGTGTGGCCGCTTGTCCCTTCCTTTCGCTTCAGTGTGAGGTGAGTCTCGTTGCTGTACGGTTACGCTTCTCGTTTTCGCAGCGTTTTAAAATGGCGACGCCAATAGAAAATCCCGCCAAATGTGAAGTGCGGAGTGTGATTCGCTTTTTGAACGCTCAAAAAGTTAAGCCTATTGAAATTTATAGGCAAATTAAAGCTGTTTATGGTGAAGGTGCGATGAATGAGTCATCTGTGCGAAAATGGTGCATCATGTTTAACCAAGGAAGGACCAATGTGCATGATGAAGATCGGAGTGGGAGGCCATCTTTAGTCACAGATGAACTGAAGCAAAAAGTTGAAGACAAAATTCAGGAAAACCGACGTTCCACTTTAACAACTTTACATGACCCTTTTCTGCAAATTTCACGTTCACTCCTACATGAGATAGTGACAGATCATCTTGGTTACAAGAAAATGTGTGCTCGCTGGGTGCCTAAGATTTTGACGGACGACCATAAGGCAAAACGAATGGGGGCAGCTCTGGAGTTTTTAAACAGAATATGACAATGATGGGGACCGATTCCTTGATCGTATTGTTACTGGAGATGAAACATGGGTTTCTTACAAGACTCCAGAAAACAAGCGTCAGTCAATGGAGTGGCATCACGCTAATTCGCCCTCAAGACCAAAAAAGGAAAAACCATTATTGCAGACTCGCAAACTCATGGCAACGGTTTTTTGGGACCGAAAGGGGTTAATTCACGTTGAATTCATGCCACGAGATGCAACGATTAACTCCGAAACATACTGTGAGACCCTTCAACGTCTTCGACGTGCCATCTAAAACAAGAGGCGCGGAATGCTGTCGGGAAAAGTGTTTTTCATTCACGACAATGCACGGCCTCATGCCTCAGCAAGAACAAGGCAAGAACTCCAACATCTGAAGTGGGAAATTTTTAATCATCCTCCCTACAGCCCAGACCTGGCACCCAGTGATTTCCATCTCTTTCCAAAATTGAAGGAATTTTTGGGTGGAAAGCAGTTTGGAAATGACGATGAACTTAAGGAAGCAGTGGTAAAATGGCTCAAATCATTCGCGGCTGAAGAGTATAACGTCGGAATAGAAAAACTGGTCCCACGTTACAACAAATGTCTCGACAAGAACGGGGATTACGTAGAAAAGTAATGTAAGGTACTGTGGCATTGTAAATAAAATTTGGTGGAGAAATCTTTTGTTTTAGCGAATTTCCCATAGGGAAGAAGCTATTACCGTAGGTCTCATGGTAAGACTTAAGCCCAAGACCATGTTATTGGTGCCCAGAGACCAAAAACAATAGTCGTTAAAATTTTTATATATATATATATATGTATATATGTATATATATATATGTGTCTGTTAGCACGATAACTCTCGTAAAAATGGTCCGATCGAGACCAAATTTGGTAGAGAGGTGTATTCCTACAACTGCTCGGACGAGTTCGTAAACCAGACATATCGGTTAATGGGAACGGGTACTTTGGGGGGGTTTTGTACCCCAAAATGGGGTTTTTTGCGTTTTTCACATGTAATTTTTAAAAATTTCAAATTTTATATTTCACCATTGGAATCAGCTTAAAAAACTACACAATTAAGTTCCTTAAAGTTTTTCTCTATCTTAAACGGTTACCGAGATATAAAAAAATCTAAACACAGTACGTTGTATTTTAAGGCTCCAATGTTAATCTTATGGAGGATTAGGAAAAATTAATTTTTCACTTATTATCTAATATTTTTTTATGAAACTTGATATTTAGCTTCATGTGGTTGAGATCCATACATTTGTGCTAAAAAATCATAGTTTATGTGTTTATCATGGCAGCAAACCTGCATACTCTTTTCCCATGTTAATCATATGGAGATTAGGCAAACTCCTTTATTTACGGACAGATGTTGATAAAAGTTGGTATAAATGTTAAAAATAAAATTTTTGATTGTATACTTTCAGTGTTCCTCACAGCAGCAAACCTACTCACTCTTTCCCATTTTAATCTTATGGAGAATAGGCAAATAATTCCCATGTTTATCGACAGATTTTGACCAAACTTGTCATATATTATAATTATTATATTATTGATTTGGAAATTCGCTGAGTACGCAGGTCTGCTGCGACGGGGGTATTTATTTTACCATGCTAAAACGTTCTTTACTTTCTGGACGACCCTCGTAGAATATTGTGTTCATACATTATTATCAAACTCGTGAATAGCTGAGCATTGATGAGAGTCTCATTGGAACTAAATGCCAAACCCAAATTATGCAATACTTGCAAAACAAACATCATAAAAGATAGGGCATAAAACTAAAAAAATGAAGTAAAAGAAAAAGGATTGGCCCATGTTGTAATTTCAAAATTATTATCTTTCTGTAACTATTTGGGGAAAGGTTTCTATTTATTTACAGATAATTTCTACACTAATGTTCCCTTGATGGATTGGCTCCATACAAATAAAACATTTGTGACCGGCACTGTGAAGAGAGATAGGAAGCACATCCCAAAAGAGGTAAAAGAAAAAAATTGAAGTAGGAGGTAAAGGATCTTGTAAATTAGCAAATAAGGCTATTGTAGCTTTGGGATATAGACAGAAGAAATCACAAAAGAAGCCAGTTATTTTACTGCCTTCAAAGCTAGAAATAAAAGATGAAGACGTAACCAAAAGACGACATGGACGAGTTAATACAAAAAAACCCTCTATTGTAAAAAATGACTGTAGTTACATGGGAGGAATAGACACATTTGACATGATATTATATATATATATCTACTTGGATGAACGACACTCAATAAAATACTGGCGAAAAGCAACTTTCAACTTGTTCTCCAGGATGCTTGTGAATATTTATACAGTGGAACTTGGTTATAATGTCATTGAAGGGACCACACAATTAATGACGCTATATCAGAGTGACACTATAAAAGAGGTTTCATTAGAGGTTAGCGGTAAGACAGCAATAAAATGCCGTTTCTAAAAATAGAATGGGGTATCTAGCTAAATAATAGCCGCGGCACTCACGTTGCACCACCGACCAAAATTTCTCTCTTTAGCTGTACGTTGCCTTCATCTCGGCCCGATTTTCTTGACGTTATATACAAGGTTTTAGAGTTTACTGACGATACATCCGAGGTTTTACCTATGTAAATACCTATAGTTTGGCGAGACCTAAAAATAAATTATGTTATATCCGAGTTGACTTTATGGCCGAGGCCGCAATAACCAAGTTGCACTGTATAATCTAAAAAGAGAACTGTAAATTGAACAATATAAAGGCAACGTCATAATATGCATTCACTGTTCAGATTATTGACTCTGTGGTTGGGAGAACAGCAGCAAGCTGAAGCAGCGACGAGTAGTCGACCGATGGGGATTGTAGTTCTTCTGCATTTTGTATATATATATTTTTGTAAATAGTGCATAAACTTTTTTGTGGATATATTTTATTGAGTATATTATGTGTTAATAACTTTTTTGAATAATACTGGAATGAACAGCAGTGGTTTTCAGACAGGAAATTTATGTTAAATATAATGTTTTACCTTATGTTGCTAAGCATTTTCTTCTATCCTGATATTTACATTTTTTAGTTATAAAACTTAAAATAATTTTTTTGAAAATGTTGTATAAATTATTCATTGAATTTTAGTATTTATAAGGTTAAAATTATTTAGAATCTCTTTAACCCTAGAAGTGGCAAGCTTTTTACTCTTAACTGTAACGTAAAAATAATTACTAATATCTTCTTGAAATATCAAAGTTTAAACAAAAAAAGCATAAAACATGCCCCCCTTATAACCACTAACCACAAAAGCAAAACAGGTGTCCACTGCTATCCCAATTAAGCCTACAAATGCCGTCAACTTCCACCCAAGCCAGCCACCGTTTATTTAAGGTGGGCCCTCCTCTCCGCTATACCACACATTTGCAAGCCAAATTGGGATTGCTCATGGTCGGTATTCGAACCCTAGCACTTCTGAATGGCTAGAACGTTACGCTCGTCAGCATAGCGCGTTAGCCGGTTCAGCCACTCAGTGCATAGGAGTAGAAAGCGCTTACTTGGTTATAGAAATGCCCGGTGGCAGGCTAGTGCACTACGAGAGCAGGTTTGGTTGCTTGCCCCCAGAGGGCAACACGGTCACATAGGCGCTAGTGTCTAAAGAGTTCACTTAACTGACGACAGATGCCTCCACCTACCACTTTTTATCGAATATGTAAATGCGTCGTGAATTACGACTTTGCCAGTTCTAGGGTTAAAACACAGAAACTATTTATATTATGCCTCTATGTTTTATCATCTACAATTAAAAAAACCTGGCAATACCCGAAAACTGTTATCTGGCCCCAAAAGGGTAAGAGCTCACTTCTCAGAGAAAATTAAAATTAGGCTTGGTTATATAGTTATGGCATTTTGTATGCTTTTTAACTAATTTTAATATTGGGATTTTTTCCTGTTCATTGCGGAATGACCACTTAGGTTAAGAAAAACTTTGAGGCTATGGATATTTATTAGAAATGAAGGTAATATAAACTGCTGAAGAATAGATAGTTCAAAAGTTACCATTTGACAACAACAGGTCCTTGATATCTACCAAAATATTTTTTTTGCTATGCACCCATAACAAATCTAATTTAACTTTTAGCGAATTTCCTGTAGGGAAGAAGCTATTACCGTAGGTCTCATGGCGAGACTTAAGCCCGGGACCATGTTATTTTTTCTTCTTTAGGTGCCCAGAGTCCAAAAACAATAGTCGTTAAAATTTATATATATATATATATATATATATGTGTGTGTCTGTGAATACGATAACTCTCGTAAAAATGGTCCGATCGAGACCAAATTTGGTAGAGACGTGTATTCCTACAAATGCTCAGACGAGTTCGTAAACCAGACATATCGGTCAATGGGAACGGGTACCCCCTACCACCCTGTGATCAGGAGTGGTACACTGATGGGTCCAAGAGCAGTCGGGGCACAGGAGCAGGCATCTACGGGGTGCAGGACAACGTACGGTCAGGTATTTCCATGGGGACCTTCCCCACTGTTTTCCAGGCCGAGATCACTGCCATTATGGAATGTGCCAGAGACATCTTGATGCTGGGTCATGAGGGCCTTTCTATCAATATTTTCTCTGACAGTCAGGCGGCCCTTAAAGCTTTGGACTCGGTAGAGTTCAACTCTAGGGTTGTGTGGGACTGTTTTAGGCTTGTGTCCTGTGTAGGTAGACACAATGAAGTCACCCTTTGTTGGGTTCCAGGGCACTCAGGGGTGGATGGTAACGAAGTGGCAGACGGGCTGGCCAATAGGGCTGCATCATCCCCCCTTTGTGGTCCTCAACCCTTCTGTGGTGTTTCCCGCGCTGCGGTTTTTCAGACTATCAATTTCTGGGCCAGGGATTGTCATAAGAAAAGATGGGCTGAACTTTCCCTGCATAGAGTTAGCAAGCTCAATCTTTGTTCTCCCTCTCGTCAAGTTGCAAAGAGGTTCCTGAAACTTGGCAGGAAGGATGCCAAACTTGTCACAGGTATCGTTACTGGTCACGGTAATCTGAGGAAGCACCAACTGCGTATGGGGGTCTTCAACGGCGACCCCCTGTGTAGGAAATGTTATCTGCAGGAGGAAACTGCAGATCATCTACTCTTTGATTGCGCGGAGCTGGCAGAGGTAAGGTCCTCCACTCTGGGCAACTTGGTAAGGGGTAGTTTTCTGCCTCCTGACGAGCTCGTTGACAGGATGCTGCAGTTTTGCAGATCTCTTCATCTAGAAGATTCCTGATTCTCCAGGAAAGAGAATTTTAGGGGTGCGCAAAAAGCTGCAACGGCTGAAGCGCCTTGGGAAATCCGCCCCTTCGAATGATGATGATGATGATGGGAACGGGTAGTTTGGGGGGTTTTTGTACCCCAAAATGAGGTTTTTTGCGTTTTTCACATGTAATTTTTAAAAATTTATAATTTTATATTTCACCATTGGAATCAGCTTAAAAAACTACACAATTAAGTTCCTTAAAGTTTTTCTCTATCTCCAACGGTTACCGAGATATTAAAAAATCTGAACACAGTATGTTGTATTGTGGGGCTCCAATGTTAATCTTATGGAGGATAGGGAAAAATTAACATTTCCCATATTAATCAATATTTTTGGATAAAACTTGATATTTAGCTTCATGGTTGAGGTCTATCCATTATGCTTAAAAATCATAGTTTATGTGTTTATCATAGCAGCAAACCTGTATACTTTTTTCCCCTATTAATCATATAGTGAATAGGCAAACTCCTTTATTTATGGACAGATGTTGATGAAAGTTGATATAAATGCTCACAAAATTAATTGTTTATGCTAGAAACACCTACTTTCAGCGTTCCTCACAGCAGCAAACCTGCATACTCTTTCCGATGTTAATCTATGGAGAGTAGGCAAATAATACTCATATTTATTGACAGATAATGATCAAACTAGTCATATATTATTATTATTATGTTATTGATTTGGAAATTCGCTGAGTACGCAGGTCTGCTGCGACGGGGGTATTTTTAAATTAGGTTTTATTTTTAATGGTTTTAATTAGGTTTTTTAAAAACTTTAAAACATTTTATAAGCACTAAAACTGTTCAAATAGTTTCTGGTGTTTTCATACTGTGATTCATACTTGGCTTAAATACCTACCTCGTGGCATGGTTGCCATTTCAATAATTTAATGTAATATAATCTATTTGTGGTTTATATGATACTAATTAAGTGAAGTATTATTGTTTGAGGTAACAGATGGAAAAAGTGTACCTGTTACACGCAAAATTGTTTAGGTTATAAAAATTCAAAAATAGATACGTTTTTACTTGAACACATTCGGATACTTATTCAGGCTTAAAATTTTTCAGTCAGTGGAATTCACAGTGAAGAACGTTCAGGTGAAGGGTGGCTATGTTCTGCACACTGGCAGTCTGGAAGGTAGGCTGCAAGTAGGCGACTCTGTCTCACTGCATGTGGACACAGCACGGCGACGGTTGATAATGAACAACCATTCTGGCACTCATGTTCTTAACCACATTCTTCGCAGTGTGTTGGGACCAGAGAGCGACCAGAAGGGATCCCTCGTCGCTCCTGATAGACTTCGCTTTGATTTTACTAACAAGGTGAGACAACTACGGTTTTTAAAAGTGTTGGAGTTTAGAAAAATATTTTACAAGAAAATGTATAGGTAACTTCAGAATTAATAATTTCTTATTAGGATTTTTACTGGCTTGTAAGTTTTTTGCTTCAACCCTACAACATTAGCGTACCTATTTTTATGTGTGCTGCCGCCATTTTGTGTGCTACCTCCAACACCTTCTGCTCAAGGTCTTTCTGCTCCAGCAGTGCTTGTCACTGTCAGTCGCCAGCGAGACGGCGTTGTGGTCACAGTGGTTCACGCTTGTTCTTCCTGATAATGAGTGTTGTTCTGTTTCCTACATGTATCTTTTACGTAGCACTATTTATAAACATATTTGGTTACACGTAAAATTGTCATGGTATTAGTGTTATGCACTGTATATTTTAAGTGATATAATTAAAAAACTATTCCTACTTGTTCTAATTCTTGAGCTAATTAAAAACTGACGTTATTATTAAAAAAGCATATTGATAAATCAAAGTTGACTTTTTCATTGCATACATTGCGTAATGTGTTCATGTTTTGAACTTAATTATTAGTTTTTTTGCAATCAAAATTGAAAAATACATTGAATAAATAATAAATATAGTAATAAATAATAAGATAAATATAATAATAACAGCCCTCTTACATACCCATGCTACATGCTTATCCAATTTTAATTTTCTGTCACATACCACACTTAAAGGTTTAACTGATTTCTGACATCCCACAGCTTAATTATCAATTTTTCCCCCCTCTTGATATTGTCTATTTCAACTATGTACCAAATTTGGGGTTTTCAGCATTTAACAAGAGCCAATTTTTAAACAAATTTTCTAATTCCTTCAATGTACTTTCTGATGTGGATTTCCATTTTTCTATTGTTTTTTCTATAATAATTATTGTTATATCATCTGCAAACATAATAATTTTAGTATTTATATCATTTGGGAAATCATTTGAATATATTGTGAACATGACTGGGCTCGAAAATTAATCCTTGCACTCCTGATTTAACAGATTTATTCTAAGATTCACATTTTATGTTATCCAAAAAATAGGGATGTTTTCTATCCGCTAAATAATATTCAAACCACCTCCGAGGCAGCCCTTTAATTCCATGCAACTTACGTTTTTCTAACTAAGTGTACTGCACCAGATAGCTATATATAGGCATTATATAAATATCATTTGTTCAGTTTGATTTAACTAGCTGCCTGTTAACTCAGCTCAACAAAATGTGTATGGGTTGGGAGCCGTGTGATTGTTGCTCTTTAAAATATTTTTCAGAAAATTGGCAAAAGAGAAACTGGTCGGTAATTTTAAATTATATTTCTACTGCCTTTTTTTAAATAATCAGTATAACAATGGATATCTTCAATTACAAAAAAAAGTTACAAAAAATTACCTTGTGTCAAAGACTGGTTAATTATTTCATTGATTGTTTTAGATAAATTTTATTTGCATTCTTTAATTAAAGCAGATCGAATCTCATCCCAACCAGTGTTTTTTTTATTTGTCAGTGATGCTATGATTTTTCCCATCTCTTTTCCTGTTACCTCTCTAAAACTAAAACATGATTTTATTGTGCTACTACTTTCTTACAACTCTCAATTGCTCTCTCTGGTTTACTTCTGATAATGATATTATCCTGTATATTAAGGTAATTATTAATGTCATTAATTATTAATAGCATGACCATCAATTACTATTTCTTTTATATTATTAATTTTCTTTTGACATCCCTAATTCATTCTTAATAACTTTCCATGATGAACTACTCTAACATATATCCTGTTTAATAATCTTGTTATTTGCCAAATGCTTTGCTGCTCTCTTAAAAATTCTGCTATACGTTTTATAGTAATTTCTTAACTCAGCAGTATCACTCTATTTTGTTTCTCCTTGAATTAGTCTCTTATTTGTGCTGGAGATAATGACTATTTCTGTCACCCACTGCACATATTTCCCTTTTCTTGTTTTTTTAGGTTATAATGGGAAAAACTCAATTCACATTTATGGTGAAATTTCTAAATTATAGTTTTCATTAGCACTGTTACCCTTACTAACTAACTTTCCTTTTGGTTATTTTTAATTCTACTGTAGATTTTTGTGTGAAACTTCTCCTGCGTGCACACCTTTGTGCTTTCTTAAGTGCTGTTTGGGGAATGCAATCCATATTGCTTTGTGATCAGAAAGGCTAATACCTTCAACAATTACATTTGCTTCTACTGAAAACATCTGGTTTTTAAATGAAATCGTCAGACATGAGTCTAGCACTATGTCTAGTTACTTCATTAACCCTGTTCGGTCCAAAGACATACGTTGTCTGTCTCTTTACATTACATTTAGAGGCGGCAGGAGTCAGTCCAGGCACTGTGTGGCAGTCATAGCTGAGTGGGTAGAGTACTGGCCTACCACCCAAAAAACCCGGGTTCAATTCCCGGTCATGACACATGAAATTTAATTTCTCAGACTGCCACCGTGCTTCGGAAGGCACGTTAAGCTGTTGGTCCCGGCTACATAAGTAGTCGTTAGGTCACGTTAGAGGCAGTAGTGCGACCTGAAAACTCTAACACTAGACCTTGGCCAGAAGGTTACACGAAACTTACTTACTTTTTAGTCCAGGCACTCACACGCTTAACATGGGATGGGTTTAATTATCTTTTAATTGCTCGTAAAGGAAATTTATTAAAAACAAAAAACTACCAAAACTAAGGTTTGGAAACATTTTATTTTTTTGAAATTAGAAAGTTAAAATCCCATAAGGTAACAAAACTAATTCTGTAGTATTATTTTTGTTTATCAGTGGAAAATTTCAAACTTTGGACCTAAATAAACTTCACATATTCATAAATAAAATGTATTGAATAACTTTTTGTATTTGATTTGCTCTTAGCCATAATAATTTTGCACTATTCACACACTTTACGTTGTTCTGCTATTCTAATGTTGCGTTTACTGAAAAGTGGTGACATTTAATGTTAATAACAGCTGTTTTTTTGTAAATAACTGTACATTTTATAAAAAATTCATTATTTATCTTATTAGTAACCACAGTAGATAGTAGACGTCAACATAACAATAAATGATAATTTAAATTTGGATGACTTGAGGCAATTATTGGAGGATTATGACATAAATGTTTTGTCATATTATTTTATTGTGAAATAGATAATGTTGTATTGACATTATTCTTTATTTTCACTAGTTGTTTGCTTTTTATTGTCCTTACAAACATTGTTGTAAACAAACCACGTTTGATATAAAAATAATTCCGAGCTGGTGGGAAAGGTTGTCGATCATGGCTGCCGAGCGTGTAGGACAACATCACGGAAAATTATTCCAAGCTGCCAAGGCATTGGCACGGCCAGTGCTACTGGCCAACCGAGAGCAAAGTGTTAATATTGCTAATGACAATTATTTGTTTTGATGGCAATAAAAATATTATTGTTACTACATAACCAGGTGCATATCTTGGTGCAATTAATAGATATTTAATTTTAATAAAAATTCTATAGTAGTCATTGCTGTTACATACTCAAAATCCAACACAAAAAAAATTCTTAATGAAGAACATATCTCAAATAAATTCTCAGACCTCAAAATTTAAATATATTTATGTTTAATCAATTTAAATGCCAGGGTGCGATGACAGAAGAACAATTGAAACGTACGGAGTTGGACATGCAGCAGTTCATTGCCAAGAATGATCCGATCTTTGCCCGACATACCAAGTTAGCTGATGCTAAGAAGATCGTGGGACTGCGTGCAATGTTTGATGAGACCTACCCAGACCCAGTAAGGGTAGTCAGTGTTGGAGTGCCTGTTGAAGAGTTAGTCAAGAACCCGGAGTCACCCAAGTCGCTTCAGACTTCTGTCGAGTTCTGCGGGGGGACGTGAGTCATGTATCTTAATATAAACTAGCATATTGGAGTTGAAGTGACCAAATAAAATATATATATATATATATATATTACTTAAAATCATTCTTGTTACATTCAAATGTTTTATATTTGATTTATTCATATTACTGATGTATCTTTATAAATATATAATACATATAAATTAATTGATAATTCTTTATTCTCAAAACAAAACTAACTACCTAGAAAAATGTAAACAACAATATTAATAATGGTAATAATCAGCTGATTATTTAGCCACATGACAATCCTCCCCCCTATTAAGCTGCTCTTAGTTGGTCGCAATGCTTCTTAAATAACCGTCCATCTTCTGATTTAATAAGGTACATCACGTTCCCAAGCGGTCTTTCAATTATTCCTACTGACCACTTTTCTTCTGAGGTGTTTGAGTAATTTCTCAACAATACACTTTGCCCTCTTGAAAAACTTTGTTTAGTTATAGCTTGATGTTTGTTCTGAGGGGTGGGTGTCATCTCAACCATTAAATCTATTTCGGTTCTTATGTTCCTCCCAAACATAAGCAAGTATGGAGATTGTCCTGTAGCCGAATGGTGTGTCTTTCTTAGTTGTTTCAGTATTGTGTTTAACTTATCCTCTATGTGTCCTCCCCCACAAGCTTTTAGGAGGTTCTTCACAGTTTGAACCACCCTTTCAGCTTGACCATTAGATTTAGGACAAAAGGGAGCAATTGTTTTATGTATTATTTGATACTTCTTGAGATAGTTTTCAAACAAAGTTGAGGTTAACTGGGCCCCATTGTCTGAAACAAGTACATGAGGGAAACCAAATGTTGTAAATAGTTTGTCTAGTTGTCGTATACACCAGTCCGTTGTTGTCGATTTAGTTGGAATCACCTCGACCCATTTACTGAAAGCATCGACAACAATGAAGTAACTCCAGCTTTTTTGTGGTCCTGCAAAGTCGACATGAATACGTTCCCATGGTCCACTTGGAGGTTGCCACGGGTGGATTGTTTCCTTAGGTGGACTCTGAAGTTTTTGTTGGCACGAAGTGCAATGTTTGACTAAATTTTCAATATCTTGATCAATATTCTTCCAATAACAGTAACTTCTAGCCAGAAGTTTCATTTTGGTCATGCCCATATGACCAGCATGCAACTCATTAAGAACATGTTTTCTTAATGTAAAAGGTACGCAGATTCTATTTCCTCTGAACACACAACAGACGCACAACAATTAAGCAAAATTCATTGTCATTTAGTCCAAGTTCTTTTAAGCTCTTGCCTGTGTTTAAATAGTGTAATATCACTTTGAAATTTTCATCTTTCTTTGTTTCCTCTTCAATTTGTTTTCTCGTCACTGGCATTGCTTCCACTTGATTTATCAGATACTGCTCATGATCATCATAAACGTTTTCTGGGACCTCAGTAACTGGAAAACGAGATAAAAAGTCTGCATTAGCGTGTTTTGTTGTATTGCGATATTCAATTGTGTAATCAAATCCTGATAGAAAATGAGCATAGTTAAACATTCTCGAGGCTGTCATTGAAGGTAAAGTTTTTGCAGGATCGAAAATTGAAACGAGGGGTTTGTGATCTGTTATTAAAACGAATTTTCTTCCATAACAATAAGCAAAAAATTTCTTCAACCCCCAGTAAATACCTACAGCTTCTTTATCGATTTGACTGTATCTTCTTTCTGCTTTTGTGAGAGTTCTCGAGGCTAACGCTATTGGTTTCTCTGATCCATCTTTGTATCTGTGAGATAAACAAGCACCCAAACCAGTCAGACTCGCATCTGTAGCAAGTACTAATGTTTCATTCGGATCATAATGAGTTAATGTTTGATCACTGGTGATTATAGCTTTAACCTTCACAAAAGTATCTTCACACTCCGTATTCCATGTAAACTTCTTTCCATGTCTTAGTAGATTATTTAATGGTTCCAGCAAGCTTGACATGTTAGGCACAAAACGAGTGTAGTAATTTGCGAGTCCTAGAAAACTTCGTAATTGAGTAACATCTTTGGGTTTCTTTGCTTTTCTTATTGCTTCAACGGTGTCAGGTGATTTATGAAGGCCATTCTCGTCTATAATGTGACCTAAATACTTCACACTTTTATGGAAGAATTTGCATTTATCACGATTCAATCGTAAGTTGTACTGTTTAATTCTTTGAAAGACCTCTTTTAGTCGACTCATTGTTTCTTGAAATGTGCTTCCTTGAATGAGTATGCCGTCAAAAAAACATACAGTACCTTTTAGACCATGGAGAACCTTGTCCATAAATCGTTGCCAAATACTTGGTGCTATCTTTATGCCGAACATTAGACGATTTACTTTGTACAGACCCAAATGAGTACTTATAGTTTGTATCTCTTTTGATTCTTCATCCATTGGAAGGTGTAAATAGGCTTTACTTATGTCCAAGGTGCAGAAAAATTTTCCTTTATATCATTTCCTTCACCAGAAAAACACTTTTCGATATCTGTGGGTCGAAAAGGTGGTAAGTAAGGCTGTAACAAAGCCTTTATTTCAAGGTAAGATTCCTCGACATCTGTCCTGTAATTCTCTTCTCTTTCAATGGTATCTTCATTATCAAATGATTTTAAAACATCTTCATGTAACAATGTAAATCGTTTCCAAGTTTCTTCAAGTAAACTTTGTCTTCCAGGAGCATCGTAAATAGATGTGCCTTTTGTTTTCAGTATGTGTAATGTTCTTGTGATTTGTGATTTTGTGACCGCTCTTTGTTGTTTTAACATTTTACAATGGTTTTCACTTTTATCACTCGTCGCCATTTTGATATATCTTTATAAATATATAATACACATAAATTAATTGATAATTCTTTATTCTCAAAACAAAACTAACTACCTAGAAAAATGTAAACAACAATATTAATAATGGTAATAATCAGCTGATTATTTAGCCACATGACAATTATCATGAGTAAATAACATATTATCATTGTCAATTTCCATTCAAGATTATTATTATTTTTTTTTATTAGCTCTTTTCAGCCTATAACATGTTTGCTGCGAAAGGACTTAACATGTAGGTCACTAGGATGCTGAAAAACAGTCATGAGCCAGAGCTCGAAGCGTACGGTTGTGTTGTGGCCGACTGCTCCTTTCTTTATGCTGTAAGACCCCTTTGTCAGTACATGATTTTATCATAGTGTAATGACTTCAAATTTATAACACTTAAATTTGTACTAATAATTACTAAAAAGATATTTTGTAATATTAATTTACAAAGACTAACAAGTGCCGAATCTGTTCTAAAAATGTCAGTAACCGGCAACCCAAAACCCTTTGTAGTGATTGCAACAGCATTTTTCACGATGTGTGTGTTCAAATGTCTTACAAAGATATAGATTAGATAGATATAGATTTATTACTTAATAATGAGATCTGGCACTGTGAATCCTGAAAGAAGATAAGGAGGAAAAATATGCAAGTTGAATCTAAACAACTGTTGAAATATGGATAAAGGTGACGTAAACATCGCAGATGTGTATAAATTGTTACAAGGGTTGCGTGAGGAATCTAAGGCGCAAATCAAAGAATTAGAAACTGAGTTGGGTAAGTCAGTTGAGTCGTGTCTTGATAAAATTTAAGATGTAAAGGACATAATAAAAATCAGCAACAATCAACAACCTCAAAGAGACTTCAGATTAATTGAAAAAAGAAAATGTTGAACTTTTAAACAAAAATAAGGATTTGGAGACCCAATTGGTTGACATGGAACAATATTCTAGAGTAAATTGTATCGCGATACACGGTATTCCTTAGGAAAAAATGAAAACTTAATTCAACTTGTTAAGAAAGTGGGTGATAGCATTGGGGCCCCAAGAGATGAAACCGATATAGACGCCTGCCATCGTCTAGGAGCCGTTAGAGAATGTACCGCAAGTCGAGTAAGAGGGATTATTGTCAAGTTCAAGTGTCTAGTCACTTAAAAGAGTTTATTGAAAAGAGACAAGTAAAGCGCAATTTGAATTTGGGTTTAGTGACCGATTGGCAGATGTTATCTATATCAACGAAAGTCTTAGCCCAGGAAGACCATGTGTTCAACGCTGTACGAGCCTGGAGAAAAGAATCAAACATCAAGTTCATGTGGATACGCAATGGGAAGATCCTGATGCGAGCCAATGATGGAGCCAGAGTGGTCGTCGTAACTACGATGGAGCTAGCCGCTGCACTGTGGAAGCAACACCCTCCGACATCGGCGTCTGGCGACTCAATTAACTGATAAGTCTGTGTGAATGAAATTTTCATACTTCTGTACTGTTTTGTTTGTAAAAACTTCAATGAATAAGGTCTTCGATATTTCTATATTTGATTGTCATAGAAAAGATATCGTAATCATGCATCAAAATATAAGAAGTGTCAGGAAGAATTTTGATAATCTTTTACTAAATTTACAAAATATTAACAGAACCCCTGATGTAATAATTTTAAGTGAAATATGGATTGAATATTCTGAAATCGATCAGTATCATATTCCGGGTTATTACATGTTTTCTAAATTTAATTCTTAAGAATATGGGCAGGTGGGGTTGTTTATTGAGCGAATTATCTGTCTTGTGATTATATAGATAACAAATCATATATATATGTTAGATAATCAAACAACTGCTGATATTTTGCGGTTACAAGTTACATGACAGTCTTGTAACTTATATATGTCTTTATTTATGTATTTAACCTACATTAATTATTTTGTAGAAGCCATATTTTGTATCCTTACAATCAATGTATTATTAACCCTA
This sequence comes from Nephotettix cincticeps, assembly GCA_023375725.1. NCBI lineage: Eukaryota > Metazoa > Arthropoda > Insecta > Hemiptera > Cicadellidae > Nephotettix > Nephotettix cincticeps. The sequence goes on from CM041786.1 coordinate 63,155,606, forward strand.
GAATTGGCAAAGTCGTAATTTACAACGCATTTACATATTCAATAAGAAATGGCAGGTGGAGGCATCTGTCGTCAGTTTAGTGAACTTGTTAGACACTAGCGGCTACGTGACCTTTTTGCACTGTGGGGGCAAACAACCGAACCTGTTCTCGTAGTGCACTAGACTGCCACCGGGCAGGTCTTATAACCAAGTAAGCGCTTTCAACTCTTATGCACTGGTAGCCTAACCAGCTAAAGCGCTGTGCTGACGAGCGTAACATTCTAGCCATTCGGAAGTGCTAGGGTTCGAATCCCGACCATGAGCAATCCCAATTTGGCTTGCAAATGTGTGGTAGAGCGAAGAGGAGGGCCCACCTTAAATAAACGGTGACCGGCTTGGGTGGAAGTTGACGGCATTTGTAGGCTCAATTGGGATTGCAATGGACTCCGGATTTGCTTTGTGCTTAGTGGTTATAGGGGGGGGCATGATTTATGCTTTTTTTTGTTTACACTTTGATATTTAAAGAAGATATGAGTAATTATTTTTATGTTACAGTTAAGAGTAAAAAGCTTGCCACTTCTAGGGTTAATATTTTGTATCAGTGTGTCAGTCACAGTCCTTCTAGCTTGAGCTTGATATAGCCTAAGTCAGTGGTAATCATCCCAAACAGGTTTTAACCTTGAGATGCAGGCTTTATTGTTCTGAAATGTGTTTTATTAGTTAAAAAAATTTTGAAAAAGGTAATTTATTAATATAATGTAAATATGCTGTAATAGTATTTAATGTGTGAGCAATTAAGAAGTTCAATTCAAAAAACAATTTGCATCTGATTTACTACTTAATGTGCCAATCATTTCATATTTTTTATAGTTATATATATTTAATATTGTTATGTGGCAAACAAATTTGCACATACCCTTCTTGTGGCAACAGACAATTGATTTCCTTGTACATAGCTTGTGGAGGGACGAGGAATGATAGTATTGCTTAATTTCACCGATCAGTGATGGCCACACTCCAGCCGAGTGAATGTGTTATGTATAGCCACATTGAGTTTTATTAATTTCTTGTTTCAGTCATCTTCACCGATCTGGTCATATTGGAGACTTTGTGGTGGCCAGTGAAGAGGCGATTGCTAAAGGTATCAGGAGAATTGTAGCCCTCACAGGACCAGAAGCAACCAAGGTACAGCAGAGAGATAGAGAGACAAAGATCGAAAACTAAGATGGCCATTCTCAAATGTTGTCTGTTGTTATATAGAATAACTTTCAACATACTAAAAATAAGATTATTTTAAAAACTCTATTCAAATTTGATTGTTCTACTATCGTAGTTATAAATTGTTGTAAACTTTTATGAATAATGTTGGTAATTTTTTTAATATTTTACTTTAAAAAGTGTAATGACCTCCAATTTCAAACTGAAGACCTGAAGTAAATTAGGATCTAAGTACCATTCTCAATGTTTTAGATATCAAGGTTTTTCACCAACAGAATGCATGGAGCACATTCAGTTGGTGACCATAGCAACTACTAAAAACACTTGGGGCACTTAGATCAGAATATACCCTATAAACTGGCATGCTACATCACATCACATTTCCGGTTATAATTCAAAAAATTCAAAAATAGCACTTAGATCCTAATTTAGTTCAGGTCTTCACTGTTGATGACAGAAACACCAAATCAAATAGATGAACCCTTTATCAGCACACCATGCATGTCTTGATAAGCCTTTGCATAGTATATGATAATTATGTTTAAAACATATATTCACAAATCACAAATGGAATGAGGTCTATTTAGATAGAAAGTTGTTTGCTGCTTTTGATCTAAGAAACAGTATTTGGTAATAAGACTTCTCAGTCTGTATATACAATGTCTCTTTTCCGATGAAAAGCATTGTTTTTGTTTCAGGCTCTCAATAGAACCAAAGTTCTGGAAAAACGTGTGTATGAGTTGGAAGCTAGCCTGAAGAATTCAAATCTCACACATAAGGATCTAGTGAAGAAAATTGTTGAGCTGACTAATGACATATCTCATACAATAATATCTGCTTACAAAAAGGTGTGAAATTTATTTGTCTGAATAATATAAAAAATGTCATTCAACATGTAATTTAATATAATTCTACTTTATTAACAAGTTTCTTTTTAAATCAGCAGATGTATTGGGCTATAAAAAAGTAATGTTTGTTTTGAAACTCTACTTTGAAAACCAGCCTTTGCCCTGCCAATTCATAATTACTGTGCACTTTCAGTTTACCGGTATTGTCTTTGTAAATAAAGTCAAAGCCAAAGTCAATAAAGGAACAAAGTGTAAGTAAAGTCATAATCTATCCTTAATTGTGTAATAAAGGAATGATTCTTTTCAAAACTGTACATAATTGGGTATCCAGCTCCGATACGAAAGTGTAATAAGTACCCGGTAAAATAAAAAAATATAACAAATTAGTAATAGTCATTATAAAATGTGCATGAAATAAAACAATTTAAACTTTTCGTTTAAGATTATGTGAGTGATACGGACTATCATTGCTCAAACACGAAAGTGTTAGGTGTAGGAGATGGCAAAATGACGTGATTCTTATCCTTCTGTTTATAATACAAGAATGCCATTAGGCGGTCGGAAGTTGTAACATACAGTAAAATCCCACTATCTCGACACTTTATGGACCCAGAGGTTTTCGGGTTACGGGGTTGTCAATTTATTCAGAACATAGAAATTTTCAATGGGTTTTAATTAAATCAATATATAACAGACTGGAGTTTACAAATCATTATTACAGTTCAGTAATGAAATGAGTATTGTAAGATACTGAGTAAACAGCCTTTGAAGAGATGTTAAATCTTCAACAATTAAAATTTCATGTTCTGAAAAAATGCTTAATAATTGATAGTTGTTTTTCTTTCAATGATGCATCAACATTCTTCCTCAAATAAGTGAACGATAGGGAGCTACCCCACCCCCGACTAGCCTTGATCTTTGATCTTGAAACAGTCTAAAGGCGGGCAATAGATTGACTGTCCATCTCTGCTCATTTCAGGCGTTCCACGGAAGTCAAACACACTAGTACTGTAGGCGTTCTGTCAGGTGTTGACTGTCGAGTTACTGATGTTGTACTGTAATTCTAATACTAAATATTTCAACAAAGCCACCATATTGGTTTTGTGAGTGCTAAAGCCACATAACCATGCACTCTATCAATTGTTTTGCGAACTACAGCGCAGTAAATGTGGCAAAATGATTGATCGTGAATAAACTCGTTTACTGCACCGTGCGACCTTACTGTGCTGCAAGAAATGTCGTCAGCCACCCGGTAGGGGTTAAACAAAAACATTACCTCTCCTGTCTTGAATTTGATTTTACCTCTTAGTTATATTCTATATTTATTTATTAGGATGAAATGCGAAATCACCTAAAGGCAATCAAGAAGAAATTAGATGACAAGGAACGAGAAGAGAAGCAAGTACAAGCTAATGCTGTAGTCAAGGCAGCAATGGCATTGCTCACAGAAAATCAAGATACTCCTCTGCTCATTGCTGAACTCAATGCCTCTTCTAATACCAAGGTATAAGTTTCTGAGTGAACAAAAGGTTCTTAACCCTTTCAGTGCTATGTATTTTTCATGTTAATCTTGTTAAAAAAATTTCCAAACACCAAAAAACCAACCACAGTTTTTATACATACTACTCCTCATCCCCACCTTAACCATAATCAAATATTAAAATACCCCCGTCGCAGCAGACCTGCGTACTCAGCGAATTTCCAAATCAATTATATAATAATAATATTTGACAAGTTTTATAAAAATCTGTCAATAAACGTGAGAATTATTTGCCTATTCTCCATAAGATTAACATGGGAAAGAGTGTGCAGGTTTGCTGCTGTGAGGTACACTGAAATTAGGCTTTTCTATGATAAATAATTTTTATCTTAACATTTATACCAACTTTCATCAACATCTGTCCATAAATAAAGGAGTTTGCCTATTCCCTATATGAACTCGTCCGAGCTGGGACGAGTGGCGACGTCCTGTAATCCAGCTACTTGGAGGTCACGAATTGTGGATAGTTGTGAGCGATGGTCGGTGGGTGTAGTGTTCTCTTGTGTGGATTAACGTCCGCACTATTGAATACTACGTTAATCCACAAAGACCATCCTCATAATTAGACCAATTCGTAATTCAGAGGTCGTGGTTCGGATTCCACGTTAAACTGTAGGTCCCTTAGTTGCCATCGGCTGTTGGGCTATTAATTAACAGTCCTGTCTAAGGAACATGTCAGCCTTAGTCAGTAACAAGACTACAAGATCGCGCCACAATCATCCTACAATCAACTCTCATTCATACTTGGCTTAAAATACCTACCTTGTGGTATGGTCGCCATTTCAATAATCTAATCTAATCTAATCTATATGATTGACATGGGAAAAGAGTATGCAGGTTTGCTGCCATGATAAACACATAAACTATGATTTTTAAGCATAAATGGATATATCTCAACCACATGAAGCTAAATATCAAGTTTTATCCAAAAATATTGATTAATATGGGAAATATTAATTTTTCCATATCCTCCATAAGATTAACATTGGAGCCCCACAATACAACTTACTGTGTTTAGATTTTTTAATATCTCGGTAACCGTTGGAGATAGAGAAAAACTTTAAGGAACTTAATTGTGTAGTTTTTTAAGCTGATTCTAATGTTGAAATATAAAATTAGAAATTTTTAAAAATTACATGTGAAAAACTCCAAAAACCCCATTTTGGGGTACAAAACCCCCCCCAAACTACCCGTTCCCATTGACCGATATGTCTGGTTTACGAACTCGTCCGAGCATTTGTAGGAACACACGTCTCTACCAAATTTGGTCTTGATCGGACCATTTTTACGAGAGTTATCGTGTTCACAGACACACACACATATATATATATATATAATGGGTCCGGCAAAAAAACCGCCCTGATTTCAATAGGCATTTGCAAAAAGAATAAGAAACATACATAACAATTACTTATATTTGTGAATAGCCTATATGATGCCATTTGACATCATTTAGTACACTTTATTTGGTTTTGAAAATTATGTCCGATAAATGATGTCCCCCATTGTTAATACATTCACGAAGTCTTTCTCTGAAGAAATCACAAGGTGATAAGTCGGGTGACCTTGGAGGCCAGGAAATGTCTCCTCTTGAAGAAACAAGACGTCCAGGGAACAACTCTCTTAACATTTCCATGGACCGCCGAGCAGTGTGAGCTGTGGCTCCGTCCTGTTGGAACCAAACTTCTTCTTCCTCATGGTCTAAAACAAACTGGTTGATCTTGGGTCGGAGAAATGTCTCTATCATGTGACAATAGCGATCGGCATTGACCGTTACTGTTTGTCCTTCTTCAAAAAAATACGGTCCCCACACACCAAATTCCGCAACGGCGCACCAAACTGTGACTTTTGGACTGTGTAGTGGTTGTTGGTGGAGTTCCATAGGATTTTCTGCAGCCCAGTAGCGGAAATTCTGTTTGTTAACAGTTCCACACAAGTGGAAGTGGGCTTCATCAGAAGAAATGAAGACAGCATCTGGGGGAATGTTCTGCAAAATGTCATCACATGCAGCCCTGCGAGTTTCATAATCTTTTTCAAACAACTTTTGCGCAACCATTATTTTGTAGGGATGCAGATGAAGTTCTTTATGCAGAATTCTCCTTACACTCTTTTCTGACAATCCCAGGGCAGCTGCATGTTTAACCGCTGAACGCTTTGGAGACTGTTAGATGGATGTTCTCACTCGCGCCACATTCTCTGGTGTTATTGCAGTACGAGGTCGGCCAGTTGGTTTTCTTTTTATAGCTGACCCTGTTTGTCTAAAGTTTGACGTCCACAGTCTAATCGTTTTCGCGTCAGGAACACTATCACGTCGGCCAAGTTCGAAGCGAATCCGAAACGCTCGTTGAGTAGAAATCACAGAACCGCCATTTTTAATGAACTCCTCCACAACAAACGCCCGATGCTTACCGAGCCAAGCCATGGCAAACACTGAAAATGGCACATACGCCGCTACGGAACAATACCCCCTCCACATCTCTATCCCCACTACAACTCACGCGGTGGCTTGCTCAAACCGGGGAGGTTTTTTTGCCGGACCCGTTATATATATATATATATATAAATTTTAACGACTATTGTTTTTGGACTCTGGGCACCTAAAGAAGAAAAAATAACATGGTCCCGGGCTTAAGTCTCACCATGAGACCTACGGTAATAGCTTCTTCCCTATGGGAAATTCGCTAAAAGTAAAACAGGTTTCTACTGAAATCATAACTAAACCTACAAATGCCATAGACTTCCACTCAAGTCAGTCACCTTTATTTTAGGTTTAGTCAACCACTGTACCACACATTTGAAAGCCAAATTGGGATTGCACATTGTCGGGATTAGCCTACATCTGAATAGCTTCCATTGCATTAACTCATTGCATCTTCACTCGTCAGAAAACACCATTACCACCTGGACCACAATACACTATTAGACAAAGTGCTTTATCACTTTTCTAGCGGTAAAACAACAAACTCCATGAGATAGTACCAGTATCAGCCCATAAGTGGTACCTCGACAGAAGACGATGACAACTAACATTCACAAAATGGTGAATAGATGCAACTTGAAACAATTGATGTCGTTGAAACTAATGACGATATTTTGGTCCATAGCACTTACAGGACTAATGATGGAGCTCAAATTACTTTAATGGGAATAGTAATAATATCAATTACTTAGAGGATTTGGAATTCAGAATGTATTCTTGCACACACTCATGCAAACACTCAGGCCTATGTTCAGAATGGCAAGAGATTATATCTGTGCTACTTTTATCACAAAGTGGATTTCCTAATGTCAGAATATACTTTTAACTTCCATATTCCCCCTGTTTGTTTGTAAAAATATAATGTCTTGGATGATGTTAAATATAAATAAAATGTAAGACTTATTGCATTTGATTTAAATGCTTAGTTTGGGGTATGATAACTGCTAATTTTCCAGAAAATAGGGGTATTTTTCATTATTTGGCCAATAATATTGAAGGAAAAAGTAAGAAAAGGGCAGCATAACACAACTTAAGAATCATAGCAGAAGGTAACACTGCACATAACACAGTGTAATTTGTTATGTCAACTATGGAGGTACTTTATAAGAATTGTTTCTTATCCTCAAACACTAATAACTGATGAGGCAGGTAAGATCCAAGACACAAAATATAGAACAATATTTCTGACCTTGAAATTAATAAAGTTGGTTTAATTGGAAAATTTTTCTAATAAACATGTTAAAATAAATTATCTTAGAAAAAATTCCTTGGATAACGAAATAACCAGGTAATGTTAGGAGGGCATCGACCATTGCCATATTTGATGGGTAGATGATTATGCATGTTCTAATTTAGGTGCTCTAGTAAAAATATTAATAAATTTTTGTGTCTAGGCCCTGGACTCAGCCTTGAAGAATGTGAGAGGACAATCCCCTGAAACGTCAGCAATGTTTTTTTCTGTGGATACAGAATCCAACAAAATATTTTGCTTGTGTTCAGTTCCCAAGGTAATCCTAATATCCTACTTACTATGTGAACATCTCTTTTATTCCTTTATAATATTTAACTGACTAAATCTGACTTGTATAACATTCTAACCTTCTGCTATTAACCATGGAACTGGCAGTCACTTACCCTGCAGTGGCAGGCTGATTTTTGAAATTTTACAATGTTATTGTTTATACGTATGTTTTTGGTTAAGTCCTTTTGAGAATAATGATGTTATATATTGTTGTTTTCAGCATTACTTGTAGATTAAAAACATATAATAATACTTTATGACTACTTATACAATAATACTTATACTTATAATACTAATATGACTAATTTTACAAAAAAACATAAGATAGAAAATCAAATTTCAAAAACTTTCTTTAAAACTTTGAGGGCACCGTGCTCTTCAAATACACATATACGAGGCGGTATCCAAAAGTAACCGGAATTACGATGCCGAAGGCGTGGCCTGTGTAGTACGCAACGCATGTCTGCCACTATGTGTGTATGTAGCGCAGCTCATCCGGAGTTCAGTGCCGCTAGTGCCGTTGACTAACTAGTGCCAAAACTGACGAAAATTTTTTTGGCCGACGGGATGATGACGTTTTTCATTGCCTGGACTGTTGCCTAGTTCCAGGGGCATAACCATAAAACCATGATTTGTCACCAGTAATGATCTTAGAAAAAAATATGGATTAATTTGCAGGCGTTCTTTCATTGCTCGACAAGATTCCACTTGACGTTCCTTTTGAAGGTCAGTCAAAACTCGACAGCACAAACATGGCAGCCACTCTTGTTATTTTCAAATCTTTATTCAAAATTCGCAGGATAGAGCCCCAACTAATTCCAGATCGCTCTGAGAACTCGTCAATGGTCCGTTGTCGGTCTTCATGCTTGAGCTCACGAATCTTCTCAACATTTTCGTCAGTTGACGGACGTTCCTCACAGGGTTTATCAACAATTGTGACATGTCGCCATCATATTCTTGAGTTTTACCTAAAGCTTCATCTTTGTTAGCAGTTTTCAACATAACAATGGACAATGGTTTCTGCAGCATTGTATCTGTGCATTGTTCTACCTAACAAGAAACAAAACTTCAGAGCTGTGCCCTGTTACGTCCGCAAAAAAGAAAAAACAACGATATGGCGAAACAGTATTCACCAAAAAACTCACTGCAGACAAACAAGGTGACAGAACTAGCAGCACTGAACTCCGGATGAGCTGCGCTACACACACGTAGCGGCAGACATACAAACTATGCAGGCCACGCTATCGGCAGCGTAATTCCAGTTACTTTTGGGCACCCCCTCGTTTAAGGACTTAAAAATTTTAAGATAGCCAAAACATTGAGAATTTAATCTAGATTTAGAAAATATATAGTTATATAGGGTTGTGATGATAGTAAATATTTGTTTTATAAATATTTAAACAAACCATTGGAAGATTATTGTTTCCTGCTACCTCTTAATAAAATCAATAAATTAAACTTTTAGCTACATTATTAATATTTCACCGTAAAAAAACTAGTTAAGTATATTTAACCACAGATTTTTATCCAAAAGCTCCAATAAATTACAAAACACAACATAAGGGACAATATTTACTTCACTGAAAAGTATTATCAATCAGTAGGACGCAGACGGCGAAGAAAACAAAACAATGAGCAAAATCACTATGTATTTTAGAGTTGTTTGGTTATTGTAGGAATGCAATAAACTTCATATACTGAAAGAACATTTCTTTTTCGTTACATTGGTGTATAAATATCACTACCAGGACCAGTTTAAACGACGATAATATATTAATTACATGATCCTTGCTCAACGTTTTCCAACGACTGCCAATATCGCGGCAGCCGGTATCGTCGCTTTTCCGATGACTGCCAGTTCAAAGGTTAAACAGGAGGAACTATGCGTTGAAATATATTAATTTGTTTGTGTGTTAGTTTATTGTCTCTAAAATCAATTAAACTAACCATCATGTAAATGGCTGTAATAAGTCTGTTGATAGTGAAATTTTAATTTGAATAGGATATAAGTTTGGTCTGGATACTTGCAAATCAGGGTGGAATCACATCTTACTTATAAATACCTATAACACGTTATCTGCTATACCTATTTTAGACCTGATTACTGGTGTCAAATATAATTTTATTTTCTTTACTAGATATATGAGTTTTGTATACTTGTTTAGATTAGCTAAAAAGACTTCTAAATAAAATTACTAAGATTCACTTCTAGAAAAAATTAGAACCGACTGTGTCAGCACTGAAAATTTTTAGCGAAATTGCACTATAAAATCTTCACATAATTTTTCAATCTTATTATTCTCTTTAACTTTGCATGGTTGGCAGTATTTTTTAATTTGTTATCGCTATACCACAATTCTATACTAACCCCGTGTTATTCTCATCAGCCCACCACCCTGCTTCCCATTCGGAATGGCATTTTTCAACCATACTGACCAGTAGACAATATTGAGAGATAGGTTATGGAGCATCAAAGAGCTACCATGAGATGTTCTTTGTCTATTTAGTTCATCAGGAAGTTAAATTAAAGGAATGGCTCATTGAAAACCCACTTTATTATTTAAATGAGTTTCGTCACAGGATTGTAAATATATATTTTTAGATTAGATCAAGCTCACCGATTTTAATTTTAGCCCATTGGCTACTGAAAAAATGTACACTTTTGAAGCATGCCGGTACTGAATTATATGAGCATTTATCAGGGTTTAAGCAATAAACACACAGAAAATAAATATTTACTCCCCCCCATATATCTAGCTGAATGTTGTCTAATTTGGTACTACACATGTTTAAATTTTTCACTGCCTATTAAATCAATCTAGGCCTAAAAAGCTTTTTTGTTCCGTAACTGTTATCACTCGATGTCCAGTTCGACTGTTGAAGGTTAGGTCTACTCTTAGGTTATTCTACGTCACTTTCATAGCTGGAAACACTCAACCCGTCACTATCTTTTCTTTCCAAATGAACATTTTAATATATAATCTGTCTAATAAAATCAGACTAATCCTCAGAAACAAGGATGTATTGCTGCGAAATGACCATTGTTGTCAACCTGCATACTGCACGACGATGTAAACAATTGAACCGTAAACTCGAAAACAAAGAATGATATGAAAACAATCAAGAGTCAAAATATAGCGATGCAATATTTTGAATGTAACAATCAAGAGTAAACAATCATATTATTTAGCACTCTATGCACTATAAATGAGATTAGAGCCATTTTTTGGGTAATTTGGATTTTTTAAAGAGTTTTTAGGGGTGAAATACCCTTAAAAATTTAAAAAATGCCTAGAGATACGGTAAATACATAGGTACATACATGCAAAATTTCATCTAAATCGGACCAAGGGGTAGGCTGTGACAGACATCACGTCAAAACCCACTTTTTTAGATTCAGGGGACTTAAAAACAGATATATCCACTCTCGACGTAAATTCCAAAATTTTAAGTAAAACAATATTTTCTCCATAAACTATCGTCTAAAGAGAGAAAGTAAAAGTACTTGCACATATTACATCAAATAGGTATTATTAGAACATCCGTCTTAAGATAAGTCTTTGTTAAGGGCATAAGAAATTAAGTTAAAAATATATCTCCATGAATATGATTTGAAATGCCAAAGACACTGTATAGAAAGTAAGTTGTTTCTTTTGACCTAAGAAACAATATCTTACAAATTAAAGTTCAATTTTGGTTTGTTAAATATTTAAAAATTAATTTGATTAATGTTACTTTCTAAGGAAGCAAGTTTATGTCAGTTCATATGCCTTATATTTTCCAGAATGCTGTCAATAAAGGACTGAAAGCCAATGAGTGGGTCAACTCAGTAAGTTCTTTGATGCAAGGAAAAGGTGGAGGGAAAGCTGAAAATGCTCAAGCATCTGGATCTAACATTGCTGCCAAGGACACTATCATCTCAACTGCTCGAACTTTTGCTGAAAGGAAGTTGGGAATTGTAAGCACACCCCAAATAAATGGAAATGTATCAAAACACATTGAAAAAAATGTGCTTTACTGTCCGACTAATAGTCAAGTGTTTCTCCGGTGCTCAATTGTTGCAAGTTTTACCAACAAAAATTTTAAAGTAACTAATAATGAACAGACGGTTTTCAAAGACGATCATGTCGAGTTGACAGAACCTAATGCGATCGTCTTTTACCTCGGAGAAGCTGATTTGAAAGGGAAGAATTTGTTTGAGGAGGCTCTGATTGTACAATGGATGTCCTACACTGATAATCATATTTGTCCTGCAGTAGGATCTTGGGTCCATCTTGTTCTGGGAACTTCAACACCTACAACCCCACTACCAAGGGCTAAAGAAGATCTCATCAAGGCTTTGACTTATCTTGATACTGTACTGCTCACAAAAACTTTCTTTGTAGGTGAGGAGATAACCCTTGCGGACTTGGTTGTGTTCACTGGACTGTTACCTGCTTACATTCACGTTTTAGACCCAGAGACAAGAAAAGCTTTTGTTAATGTCAATAGGTGGTTTAATACCATTCGGAATCAAGAACAGATCAAGAAAGTTATTGGGATTTTTGATCTTTGTGGAGCACCACCGCAGGTGAAGAAAGGCTCTAAGAAGGAGAAAAGTAAATAGGGATGAAGCGTATTAGTGGAGAGAGAAAAAAAGATAAAATCAAGGTAAAGGGGGAAAGGTCTCATTTATTTTATTTTTGGTGAAAGGTTTCCTTATTAGGATTGATTTCTGGACTAACATGGTGAATATTTTCTTTCAATATCATGTTTAAAATGAATATTTAATTTTAAACAATACAGGTAACAATAAATAACTGTTATTATTCTGTTGTTATTAAAGAATAATTTTGCAATGACTTTAACACTTATTCAATTTATTTTAAGACCTGATTCTAACTTTAAAAACTGTTAACATTGCCAAAATTTGATGGCTTGGAGGATTGAGTAAATTGTGGTCATGTACTTTTCTATTCAGAATTCATGTTCCTACTACTGGAAATTGAATATCAACCAAGTATAACAAATAGTTTAGGAGAAGATTTGCCTGAAAATGTGATTGTATTAGGAAATCGTTCGTCAATAAATGACAAGTACCAGGAATATTGATAATTACTTTATTATTATCAATCTAATTGGTTTTTTCGATAAGAACATAAAAGTTTATGATGTCCACCTTAGAAAACCTAACAATCATTTGAAATGTTTTGGGCAGCCAAATATTCGTAAAAAAGTCTATAAGTGATTACTTAGGCCAGATTAAGAAAAAAGGAAACCGCCGTTAACCTAGCTTTAACTGCAGTCAATGGTGACAAAATCGAATATCACCACACCCTTAGAGCTAGTTTAAGAGTGATCTGTCGTTATATATTAACTGCCCAAATTTGACCGGTTATACCCCCTTGTTAAGTTGGAAAAAAATTTGACACAGTTTTGTTTACTGTTGAGTCTGCTGTAGATGATTTAAATTATATTCGTTTGTGGCTTTAGTATTATTTCATTATTATATTAGATTGCAATTTTATATTTTATGCTGGATTATAATTTCAAATTAATATGGAAATTCCAAGGGCTAGACTAGTATGTGTAATATTTGACACAAAACTACTATTCCAGGGGAGCGCGCTGGTCTAGGGGTTAGAGCGCGGGGCTTTGGTGCCCAAGGTCCCGGGTTCAAATCCCGCCAATCACCAATGGCTTTTCGCTATGTGATAATGCCGCAACCCACACAGGGGTGCGCAAAAAGCCGCTACGGCTGAAGTGCCTTGGGAGAAATCCGCCCCTTTCAGTAAAAAAAAAAAAAAAAACTACTATTCCAGTCCATTAATAAATAACACTTCAAAAGTAAGGACCTTTAATTGTGGAAAATTTAGTTTTGTGACTGGAGCAAAACAATTTTAAAATATCATATTCTTCACCATTACAATCGTCACAAAACTAAATTATGTCGTAATATTTATTCTGAAGCATGATTGTAGAGGTGATGGAGGCATTTATTAATCCCCCGATAGTGTTTGACATCATTAATAATAAGATTCTCTTTTGAAAGTCATCCCAAATTATACTTCTGGGGGATGATTTCAAAATTTAAGACTATTACATGAGAAAGTGTGCACAAAACTGACGTGTTGAAATAAATTTATTACACTTGGAAAATTTTCTTCCTGAAAAAGACACGAGACGATGAAGCTATAAGAAATGGTTAACTATGGTAGCTAACCTCTTAATGACATTAAAAAAACATTTATTTGCCACAAAAATGAATACTGCAGCTGAGGTATTAGTTATAAAATGTTCCTGTTTTTTGGCTCAACCAGTGTGGTACTTTTACTGAAACGACGATCTACCCAAGTAGGTATTTTTAAGCCACCTATGAATAAGAAATAAGAGTCAGATGATTGTGGCGTGATCTTGTAGTCTTGTGATGGATTTAAGTCTGACACGTTCATTAGACATGACTGTTAATTAGTCTGATTATCTAAAACTATGTGGTGTTCTGTATTAGAGGAGCTCAAATGAAGGAACCAAGTATCACCATATCAAAATATAACTTTCTATTTATTTTTACACACTTTACAAATTGTTTACTATATCAATTAGTTTTTTCAGCATTACTGTAAGCATTATTCTTCTCCATACTGCTATCATAGATTGATCGTAATGTTTTCAAAAGTGACAAAACATTGGTGCCCATCTTTGCTGATATACTTAAAACTGTTTCATTTTTCAGTTTTGTCTTCAGCTTTTGAAGGTTTTCCTGGAAGAAAAAATTCAGTATAAATTGTTACTAATTACAGTGGAACGTGGATAATTCGAACTTCTGTAATTCGAAAACTTCCTTAATTCGAAATTTTGTCTTGGTCCCTAGAATTTTATATGAAAACAATGTTAAAATATCCTGGTTAATTTGAATAATTTTTTCGATAATTCGAAGTTTTTACAGCATAAATCTATAAAATGAACAAGTTATTGTATGCGATTTTCCAGGAAACGACGTCTGTCCTCAGACTATTTTTAGTTAGACCAACGGGCCCACCCCCCCCGCCAATTCTTCTCATAGCACGTACACCTGCTGTTGACTGGTCACATTATACCCCTCCCCCTCACCAATCCACTACTGCTCATAATTCACAACATTGACATCTCTATTCTCACTACACGGTGCCGAAGCAGTTCAGTACCTAGTGTGTGTATCATTGATGGTGGTTTTATTCCGATATTCGTCGTCTTTGTTTCCTGTTGGCATTTGTGACTTCGTCTGCGTTCATGTTAACACGTCGTGTGTATCATGGCTTCGTCAAAGTGAACCTACAAATTTCTGGCGTTGCAAGAATAAATAGCGGCGATCAAGGAGGTAGAGAAGAGATTAGAAAAAGTTTGAAATAGCTGAAAGTTTTAGGATCCCTCCAAACACATTATCGACATTTAACAAAAATTATGATTTTTAATCAATAATATCTTCATTAACCTAACTTTTTTAATATACAGTGTTAAAATATGATGTTTAATTGTTTATTTCAACCACAAGCAAAAACTTTTCTAATTCAAATTTTTTGATAATTCGAATTTTTTTCTGGTCCCTTGAGGTTCGAATTATCTAAGTTCTACTGTATATGACATTTATGTGATAAAATATAGTATTGCTTCAAAATTTAATATAGAAACATTGAGAATTAGACTTGATAATTTTAATTGAATTCATTTTTATTATCCTACTTATTCTGGCCAGTTTTCTTAATCATTAAACACCCTGGTTTTAACAACAATAGTTACTGACCTGGGCACCAGGTAAGTCAATCTTGTTGGCCACGACCAGTTGGGGTCGCATGGCAAGTTCCTGGCTGAAGCAAGCGAGCTCATGACGAAGCAAGGAGACATCGCTCCATGGCTTCGGCCCAGACACATCTACTAGTAGGATGAGTGCAGTGCAGCGCTCGATATGGCGCAGAAAGGATATGCCCAACCCTTTGTTGAGGTGAGAACCTTCTATTAGACCGGGCAAATCTGCAACTGTGACAGACTTATTGGATAATAGGAGTATGCTAATACTTGTGTAATGGAATGGATGAAAAAAGACCATCATGGTTACTCTTCTTAATTTGTTCAAAAATTTTCAAATACTCATAATGAAAGACCTGCAGATTTTCATCAAACAAACATGGGAAAGAGTATGTAGGTTTGCCACTGTGAGGAACACTGAAAGAAGGCATTTATAGCAAAAACAATTTTTATTTTGACAATTTGTACAAATTTTCATCAATATCTGTCCATAAATAAAGGAGTTTTCCTATTTTCCACATTATTAACAATGGGAAAAGAGTATGCAGGTTAGCTGCTGTGAGGAACACTGTAGGAATTTCTAGTATAAACAATTTTTATTTTGACCAATGATACCAAGTTTTATCAACATCTGTCCGTAAATAAAGAAGTTTACCCATTCCCCATATGATTAACATGGGAAAAGAGTATGCAGGTTAGCTGCCATGATAAATATATAAACTATGGTTTATAAACATAAATGGATGGATCTCTCAACCACATGAAGCTAAATATCAAGTTTTATTCAAAAATATTGATTGATAAGTGAAATATATAAATTTTTCCTTATCCACCATAAGATTAACATTGGAGCCTCAAAATACAACGTACTGTGTTTAGATTTTTTTATATCTCATTAACCGTTGGAGATAGAGAAAAACTTTGAGGAACTAAACCTTGATGAAATATAAAATTAGAAATTTTTAAAAATTACATGTGAAAAATGCAAAAAAACCTATTTTGGGGTTCAAAAACCCCCCAAACTACCCGTTCCCATTGACCAATATGTCTGGTTTACAAACTCATCCGAGCATTTGTAGGAATACACGTCTCTACCAAATTTTGTCTCGATCGGACCATTTTTACGGGAGGTATCGTGTTCACAGACACACACACACACATATATAAATATATATATATATATATATATATATATATATAAATTTGAGTTGGTAAATGAGGGCTACTATTAATATTAAATAATTATGCATAACTTAGTACCCGTTTTTTTTGTGTGAGAAATTATTTTATTTTAAAAATTCACAACATGTTTCAGAACTCAGTCCGTTATCAAGTGGTGTATTAATAAGAACATAACCTTGATGTAAATAAAATTTATAAATGTCATATGGTTAATTTTGAAAAGTAAAGAAGAGAGGAGATGGATGTTGTATGTATATGTGTTTATGTTTTTTTGTTTCTTATTTTTTCTATTTGATCGTAGATTGGGTGAATATGTGGTGGTAACATTGAATTTAAAATATTTGTTGGATCTTTTTTCCGATGTATGTAGATGTTCAATTCTTCTTTAACATTTAATTTGTCACGTTGTTTTTCGAACTCCAGTACAGATAAATTTTCTGTCATGTTTTTGTAATTGTGTCCTGATGTTATTAAATGTTCTGCAAAGTTTGATTTACATGTAGTTTTGTTGTTGGATTTAAGTGCTTGAATGTGTTCTTTAAATCTTGTTTTAAATGTTCGATGAGTTTGTCCAATGTAATATCTGTCACAATCACTGCATTTGATTTTGTAAATACCAGGTTTGTTGAAATTATCATTGTCTATTTTTTCAGGGTTCGTTTTTTTGTTTATCAAATGAAAAATATTATTTTTTGTTTTGTAGCTTAGTTTAAGATTTGTATTTTTGAGTGTTCTTACCAAGGTAAAAAGGTAAAAAAAAAGGTATACAAAAGTTGATACTTTATTGTTCTCCATTAAATTCTGCAACTTTTGGTAAAGTTGAAACCCAATTGCTTGAGATTGGTTGTATTAGTAAAGGACGTCAAAAGTTATAACAAATATTTTGAGCTCTATTTTTTTTTAGAAAAAAATGTATTTTAAACAGATTTTTCTCAGACATACTTTATATTTATGTATAAAAAAGCTATGAAATCTCATTTAAATTTAATATTCTATCTATCTATGAAAGTTTTGTCAAAATATTTGATCAATTTTTCATCCCAGAGGTAAATAAACGGTACCAGTGGACTGACACATACTTTCTCCCTTTAGTAAATTTAAAAAAGACAATCTGTAATAAAACTATCATGTTCTACAAAGTAATTCTAAATATCATTTAATAATTTATTGTTCAAATGGTATGGGGGAACCCCCCCCCCCTCGGTAATACCAAGCTTTTTTGAGCTGGTTTTGTTTGGTGATTTGACCTTACACTTCATACCAAGTTTCATGGAAAACGGGTGGAAAGTAAGGAAGAAATTGATTTTTTTACATTTTCCATAAGAATAACATTGGGCGCTGTCAGACAACGTTCTGCGTTTATCGTGGACAGTAAATTTAACTTTTCTCTGGAACCGTTAGTCGTAGACAAATAATTCAAAATACTAATTTGTTTAGTTTTTTAAGCTGGTTTCAATGGTACCAGTCAAGTTATACTTTACTTTTATTGTTTTCGCTGAAAATTTAAAAATTTGATTTTTTCGACATTTAAAAGCCCATAACTTTTGAACCGTCATTTTTACAGACATGCGGGTGGTGTCAAATTATTTAGAGCTCTGTGCACTATAAACTATCAAATTTTAATCAAAATCGTTAGAGCCGTTTTTGAGAAATTTGGATTTTTCACGTTTTTTAAGGGTTTTTAGGGGTGAACTACCCTTAAAAATCAAAAATTCAAAAAAATGAAAAAAACGCCTGGAGATACCGTGAATATATACATACATGCCAAATTTCATCTAAATCGGACCAACGGGGTAGGCTGTGGCACTGTACACATCCAGACACACACACACACACACACACACACACACACACACACGGACGGACAGACATCACGTCAAAACCCACTTTTTTGGATTCAGGGGACCCCAAAACGGATATATCCACCCTCAACTCAAATTCGAAAATTTTGACGAAAACAATACTTTCTCCATATACTACGTATAAGGGGAGAAAGTAAAATGTAAATTAGATACACAAATAAACTAAAAAACCACATTTTTAACCATAACTATGAAACAAATGGGTTTAGGACCTTTGTCAATATAACATTTTTTCTTTGCTTTAACCCAAGGAACAAATTCCTGAAGTTTGTCAGGGTTGCCGGGAAACACCCAGTATATACAGGGTGTTCATTAAAGTTGGGGACAAACTTCGAGGGGTGGTAGTACTCATCAAAATAAACAAAAAGTTTCCTATAAACATATGTCGAAAAATCCTTCGTTTAGCCGCTGGCCGCCATTTTGTATTTTATACAAAAAATGTTATATATCAATAATTATTTAAGATACAGAAACCAAACTTTGGACACATATTAAATGGTCAAAGAGAAAAATATTCTCAAAGTATCATTTAGTTTTATTCTATATTTTCAAAATGGCGGTGGTTAAAAATCTTTTAACTAACCAAAAAACCATTTACTTTATAAAACTTTTACAAAAAAAAAAAAAAATTATAATTATAATTTCAAATTGAACGGTACTTTGGTGAACAAAATCCGTGCACGGATAAGCAGGAAAATGCACTTTTAATGTTAGATTACAGGGCCCACACGCCACCGCGGCACGGCCGTGGCGAAGAATTAATTGTTGTGCCAGCCACTTTTTAGCCACGCCCGCGCCGCGGTGGCTCATGGGCTCTGTAAACTATTTTTAAAAGTGCATCTTCTCACTTATCCGTGCACAGATTTCGTTCATCAAAGTACCGTTAGATTTGAAATATTAAAATTGCAATCTTTTTTATATCTTGTAAAAATTTCTTAAAGTTAATGGTTTTTTTGTTATTTAAATTAATATATTTTTAACCGCCGCCATTTTGAAAATATAACAGCAAACTTAATGATACTTTGAGAATATTTTTCTCTTTGGCCATTTAATATGTGTGCAAAGTTTGGTTTATGTATCTTAAATAGTTCTTTATACAGGGTGTTTATTAAAGTCGGGCACAAACTTCGAGGGGTGATAGTACTCAAAATACACAAAAAATCACCTATAACCATTTATCAAAAAATCCTTCGTTTAGCCACTAGCCGCCATTTTGTATTTTTTACAAAAAACTACATATATCAATAAATATTTACAAAGTATCATTTAATTTTCTTTTTTTTCTTTTATTTCTTTCTTTTTATATGTGTGCGACAAAGGATTTTTCGACAAATGGTTATAGGTGATTTTTTGTTTATTTTGATGAGTACTATCACCCCTTGAAGTTTGTGCCCGACTTTAATGAACACCCTGTATATATATAAATTTTAACGACTATTGTTTTCGGTCTCTGGGCACCTAAAGAAGACAAAATAACATGGTCCTGGGCTTAACTCTTGCCATGAGACCAACGGTAATAGCTTCTTCCTTAAGGGAAATTTGCTAAACGTAAAACAAAAAAATATATTTTACTAAATATCATCTGAATGACATATAAATCAAGCCTTTGCCAATAATACACAAAAAGAACCTTGTATACATTTCAGATAATAAAAGGAAAATATAAAACAGCTGATTATAATAGTAACCTTAATGCGTATAAATATTGTAATTATTTTTTATTTAGCTAACATATCCAGAGCTATCCAAACTCCGTCTGTATACAAATTTTCCTTGGTCCTTACACAGTTTACGGGTTAACTGAATCCTCGTGCTCTGTCCTGAATATTATAAAACATGTCTTAAGTTTTGGTAATATGGTATTACTAAGTTTTGGTATTATTTGGTATATTAGTCTTGGTTTCTGTATTTGGAAAATAAAAATATACCAATATACAAAATATACCTACTGTATCAAATACAAAAATAATCCAAACACTGGCTGAGCAGTCTCTCTCTCACAGGGACACTTCCTGTCCCCCAGGTTAGATTCCAATGATTCGTAGATGCAAAATCAAGGTTGTAAATGCATTTGACATATTTATAATCCCTTCTTATAAATTATAAGGTAAGACACATTGGGCGTCCATTTTCCAAATCAAAGGGCCTTTGTTGCACAAAAGGAGTCCCTTTAATCTCTGCTTTGGATTTTTCACATACAATGCTGGTCAATCAAAATTGTGGAATAATTTTAGTCTCAGTTCCAGACTGAAAATAGTTAAAAACTATAATATAGGTTATTTCATAAATGTTATAAGTGAAGGACTAAATGTGTTTTCTATGATTATTTGTGGTCTAACTTTGGTAATGTCTCCAAATAGCTTCTTCCCTATGGGAAATTCGCTAAAATGAAGAGTAGTTTATTTTTATTTGCCAACGCAAATTTTATAAGCAAATCTAATTAGTGACAAAAAAATAATAGACCCCATCTAATTTTAAAAATATGATATGATTTAACGGATTTGTTTTTTCATTTATTTTTTACAATTTTAGGTTATTGTTATTACTTTGTCATATTATTATCTTGCTTCTAAACACTGGATCATATAACCTGTAAAGGGTCCGACTTCAAACAACAAATATTTTTGTAGTATAGAAGAGAGTGTAATAAACTTATTTGCTCAGGAGATATTACATATACCGTAATACAATTTTATATATCATTAGAAAGACAATAACATTATGTTTTGTGTAAAATTATTGTATTAAAATAATTATTTTGAAATACTTGACTGTGGTTTTCCAAAATAGAAAACTCATCCAAAGTTGTTACGTGACAAAATCTGTACCAACGTAGATCTGTGTTTATTTTCTGTTTTTATTTATTATCTATATTACAATACTATACTACTTATTGAGGGAATTCACTTCTGAATCCACCAGTAAATTGCAACGAACAATTTAGAACGCCTTCAAATTGAAGAAGTAACTGCAGTATTTTTTAACTCCTTCAATTTCTCTGACGCTACTACTGCACGTTTGGACACAGTGAAATTGAACACATTGAAAAAGAGTTTTTTTATTTCTCTGTTTTACGGTTTTGGACACATTGACATTGAACAGTATGAAACATCCTCTTTTTTAAAACTTATTTAATAAATTGTGTTTCAATTTGTCCAATATTATAGTGTCCAAAAGTACACTCTGTTTCGAAACAACACTGACTATTACTTACTAACCTGACTATACTTTTGGACACCATGAAATTGGGTACTCTGAAACACAGTTTATTTTTCTGTTTTAAGGTTTTGGACACATTGAAATTGGATATTATGAAACATTCCCTTAAAATCCCAGCAGCAGTTATTTGATTACACATTCACGGAATGGAAAGTTTGACACCGCTAACACAATCAATATGATACTTAGACATTCTCAATTTGTTCACCCATCAACTATAATTTAATTGTTCATGGCTAGTTAAATAACTTTGCAGAAGTGCATGAAAGGCACAAAAACTCCTTTACTATAAAATCATCAATGAGGTTGAGGTTAGTGATATTCCTAAATTGTCTCTCTTCAGAGGTTCAGGGTATCCATATAAGTGTAACACTCCTTACCAGCTATTTGCTCATAATCGCTGTATTGGACCATCCCCAGATGGGGCTTTAGGGTGGTGAATGGGTACGGAGCAATCTTGGGTCTTGCTCTTGATATGGCCTGAAGTAATGTACTCTTGCCTGCATTTGGCATTCCAAGCTGAAAAAGGAGGTTAAAATACAATTACAAATAATTACACAAAGAATAAATATGACTGGTCCTTTAGACACTTATAACACATTAGTACAGTTAATGGTATTGCATGCAAAATAATTATTTTTCAAAAGTCCATTCATTCATTCCTTCTTCATTCATCTTAAAGGAAATGAAAACAAAAAAGATATTCTACAGCATCATGCTAACAAAACAGTGCAATGTATGATGCTTATGAGCAGTATTTATATCTTAATTTGCTGAAAAGGAATAAAAAAATATTATTTAAAAGTATACTACGAAATCATAACCCATTTAAATGTTTTCTTGAATCATTTTTTGGAAGATCAGGTATGCTATTAGGCAATTTATTCAAAGTTGAATATCCATGTGACGCGGAGTGATCTGCAGCTGGACTGAAGCACTGCTAATGAACAGGAAGGTCATTCTCTTGCTTCTCAGTGAGGAAGTAGTCGCTCTGACCACGAGAGGTTGCCCCCAGGGTAGGGTTCTCTCGCCCTTGTTGTGGAACCTTGTGGCTGATGACTTCATCAAGCGTCTCAATAAATCTGGCGTTCTTGCTCTTGGCTACTGATGACATTGCAATTCTGGTTATCGGTAACTACACCAGCACAATCAAAGAACTCATGAATGGAGCACATCCCCTGGTGGGGGATCGGTGCACAGAGGTGCAGGCCCAGATTACCCAAAAGGCCAACTTAGGCCATGGCCTAGGGCGCAAGCTTGATGGGGCGCAGGACAAAGGATGGCAAACAAATGTTGTAAATTTTTATTTTCCTAGCATTACGAGCGTCAGTAGCGAACGGTTTATTTTTGGACACCATTACTCCTAGTACTACTAGTACCTCTGTTCATATGCAGTTTTTTACTTCAGGAACCTAAACGGAACCGGACACAAGATAGCATTTGAATCCGAACCACAGAGAGAACCCGACCCTGAGAGCCCTTCCAATCAATAGCATTGATAAGCCAACACTGATGACATTGCAATTCTGATTATCGGTAAGTACACCAGCACAATCAAAGAACTCATGAATGGAGTACATCCCCTGATGGGGGACTAGTGCACAGAGGTGAGACTTCAATAGTCATCAATCCCTCTAAGGTAGTCGCAGTGCCATTCACAAGAAAAAGGAACCTGCTCGGGCTAGGGCTTTTGAATCTGCAGGGTACAGGGGTAAACCTGCTAGACAAGGTCAAGTATTTGGTCGTGATACTTGATAAGACACTGAAGTGGGAACCGCTGCTGCAAAGTGTGATTAGTGGTTACTCATGACTTGTAGACAAATGTCTGAAACACTATGGGGACCCCATCCTAGGCTTCTGCACAGCCAGTGCAGAAGCCCAGGCTGTATGTTGATGCTGTGAGGCCGGCTATGACTTATGGCTCACTTGTTTGGTGGCCAAAGACACACTCTGGTTTAGCGGTATGGGGGCTTGCTGCGATTCAGAGGCTGGCCTGCCTCATGATTTCCGGTGCCGTAAACACCTGCCCTGGAGCATCTTTGGACTGCATACTCAACATCCTACCGATTGATGTCTACATCAGAACGGTGGCTAGGAAATGTGCATTTTGCCTTCCATGTGAGGATCTCTGAATGACCTTCAATGTACAATCAGTTGGACACCCCAGAATTGATCAGGTAGTTCGATGTGAGGAACTCGACATGCCCTTTGATTACTTTCACACCAGACACGCCTTTGGCAAGTCTTTTTCCGTGGTGATCTCACCAAGGATCAACTGGCAAGAAGACGGCACTCTTCAACCCTCAGAACTCAGAACCTCAACTGAGTCAGAATGGTACACGATGGCTCCAAAGGAACTGGAGCTGGGATACTGAGCATGAAAGACAAGGTAAAGCTTTGCGTTGGGGGTGTCCAGGCAGAAGTGGTAGCCATCATGGAATGTGCACTGTTCAATCTCAGTAGAGGCATCCAGAACAGGAACAACACTATTTTCTCAGACAGTAAAGCCGCCCTTAAGGCACTGGCCTCCTCCACCTACAACTCCAAGATTGTGTGGGACTGCCACAACGCGTTGTCTTCTCTTGGCAGTCAAAACGTTACCCTATGATGGGTCCCAGGACACTCAGGAATTATGGGTAGGCAATAGCGGATCGTCTGGCAAATGATGGCGCGTCTACCCCATTTATAGGCCTACAACCCTTTAGCTATGTCCCCTTCGGTTAGGTGGTTATAGCTCAGCATACTCATTGTAGGTTCCATCATTAGATTAGATTAATGAAATAGCGACCATACTACAAGGTAGTTTAAGCCAAGTATGAATGAAGATTGAGTGTAAGATGATTGTGGCGCGATCTTGTAGTCTTGTTACTGACTAAGGCTGACATGTTCCTAAGACAGGACTGTTAATTAATAGCCCAACAGCCAATGGCAAGAGCTAAGGGAACTTCAGTTTAATGTGGAATCCGAACCTCTGAATTAAAAATTGGTCTAATTATGAGGATGGTCTTTTGCGGATTAATGTAGTAGTACCTGGTGACCGAGCTTTGCTGGTATAGAAAAAGACATGTATTATAAAAATTAATTAGAACAATTAAAACACATGTATTACTCAATGAAAACATTTATGTGGTTTAAATAAAACCGATTTAATACACCATAATTAATATAGCACTGAACAAAAAGTATCGCGCCTAGCGGTGGGGATGGAACTCGTGACCTTTCTTGAGGCCGACACGCTACCACTCGGTTACGGCGTCTGTCAAATGAGCAATGCCGTTAAACGTCTTTTAGCCAACCTCAATTGTTTTAGCAGATCATTTACTGTTTAATTATCCATACAGTTATTATTAGCCTGTGATCAACTGATTTTGTTAGAAACGGAGGATTGAAAAGCAAAAGAGAAATTTAATTTACACCAATTACTTGGTTTGTTACAGTGGCTTCAAGCAATACAACGAATACGTTTTCTATCAAAACACGGAAGATTTTGGAAATACTCTTTCCTGCTTTTATTTCGCACAGTTATGTTACCCTTAAGTTTTTACAAATTGTTTGGTAAACTGATAATTTTACATTTATTACATACATAAATAAATACATATATAAATAAATATTTATGAAAAACCTCTATTCACATATTGTTCCCTGCCATCTTCAATCAAGAACTGTCAAACAGTTATAAACAGCCGTTTTGGTTTGTACTGTTTACATTTTATCCTCCATAAGCGTAATGTTAAATTTTTAGATTTTAAACTTAATATTACAAGAAAACACGAATTTTCCTGGACATTAGACCTATCTAGAACTTATTTTCTAGTTATTTCCAAAATTTAAAGAAATTCCTTAGTGCCGTTTTCGAGATCTGTGTGCAAATATATATATATATATATATATATATATATATATATATGTATATATATATACAAACCTTGCTCGTATTATAGTATTGGATTCAATAGTGCGGACGTTAATCCACACAAGAGAACACTACACCTGCCAACCATCGCTCACAACTATCCTCAATTCGTGACCTCCAAGTAGCTGGATTACAGGACAACGCCACCATCCGAGTCGACATGGACATATGAGGAAACATCTTGCTCGCATTACTCGGGATTAGTCTCTGGAGACCCAGTCTGCAGGAAGTGCGGGCAGTCCAAGAAGACTACCAATCATCTGCTGTATGACTGCACTGGGGCTTACTGAGGTGAGGGCTGCTAGTCTTAGTATCACGGAGAGCACCTTCCCCGGAAAGAACTGGTCAGGAGATTACGGCAGTTTTCCAGGCTTTTAAGTCTGGAAGGACCATGAGGCAAAACTCTCACTCACTCAAAGGCAAAAAGCCACATGGCTGATGTGCTGAAGGAATCTAGTTCTGCCCCTTTGGTAATCAGGTATCCCTGTGATACTTTTTATTGTAATGCAACTTTAGAGATTATTGCAAAAGTGGTAAGATGAAATTATCAAATATATGTTTAAAACATAAATACATTTCTAGGATTTTTATGAATTAAGATTTTCCTGGGCAATATTTATAGTTGACCCATGAAATGAAGCCTTTCATAAATGATAATCAAAATAATAATGAATGCCTAATATTATTAAGCTTAACCCTATTTTTTGGCCTTAAACTTCTTTTATTTTTTTCCAAAAAGAATTACAGTAGAACCTCGATTAACCGTCACCCTCGGGACCGGGACCATGATGGGTAATAGACGTATAACAGAAATAATAATAGCACCGATACAACTTAGCACCTAGACAGTGTTTGGCGTGGCATCACTGCTTTGCATTTTATAACGGCGCTATTGTACATCCTAATCAATTTTCATGATTGCTGCGCAGTACTTAATGTGAATTTATTTTAAATGAGAAAAAACAAAACTACGCCAGTTCAAGTGAAAAATGCTTTATTAAGAAAACAATGAAATATCAACTGCACATGTAGGTAATTTTACTCTCAAAACTTCCGTTACCGGTATTTAGTTTTTAAAATAATTCGTCATTTTCTTTTGTTTCTTTCCCTGTCGAGCTTTTCAGGCGGTCATGTTTTTAATTTTCCCGAGAAGAAGCACCAGCGTTTAATAATTAATTGTTTATTGTCGAGTCCCAAAACTACACGTTTCCGTTTCTCAGCCATAACAGAAGAGCATACACTACGTTAAAACAGCACTGTCAACAATAAACAATAAAGCACTAAAACGATAGTAGGCATTGCACTCCAAATCGGCAATAACTTCAGTTCACTGTAGCCACGCACCATACTGAACTGAAATGAAACAGTAGCAGTGGAATGCAGAAGACAGTGTAAGCGATTTTCCAGCTGGGTCACTACCTTTTTTTTTTTTTACTGAAAGGGGCGGATTACTCCCAAGGCACTTCAGCTGTAGCAGCTTTTTGCGCACCCCTGTGTGGGTTGCGGCATTATCACATAGCGAAAAGCCATTGGTGATTGGCGGGATTTGAACCCCGGACCTTGGGCACCAAAGCCCCGCGCTCTACCCCTAGACCAGCGCGCTCCCCGTCACTACCCTTTCCGCCAATGATTCACGCACATTGCAGGTGTACAGTACAGTTGTCTCAACTCATCATAGAGCCTCAACAGACGATCTGGCTCGGTGCTGACACATAACTCTTTTTGCGCTAGTGGGGTGGCGGTTAATAGAGACTGACGGTTAAAAGGGTGACGGTTAATCGAGGTTCTACTGTAATTCTATTTAGTGAAAGTTACGTTATGGAGCACTCACCAGTCCAAAGTGTGCCATGCTCTTGAGCTCTAAAATGTAAGACAGTTGTTCTCCCTCTGCACCGCATTGGGCAAAGTTTGGTGATTGCAGTGTGTCAGTGCAGAAGAATGCATTACCTCTTCCCCCTGCTCCGCCTCGGGCCGCAATGAACATGGCTCCCTGTTGGTCAAGGTCTCCCACCACTCGCAGGTTTTTATCCTTGATAATTGTTCCTATTGGGACCTGTATGTTAACCAATGTAACTACTGATAGATGTTTCAATATCATCACTATCAATAACATTTAAAAAATCCTAAAATGTAAAATGAGAAACTTTTTCAGAACTTAATTAACCCTCCAGGTGCTAATAGTTTCACTGATTAGTGCTAAGCATTTATAAGGCACAGAACCACACCGAGACATATTTGTAAAATAACATATTAAGTATAAATATGAAATAATATATAACATACAGTATATATATATATATATATATATATATATATATATATATCAATGTGATCAGAAATAACCTATACTTTTTTTAATTTATCACAATTGAAATGAGGAACAGCGCAGAAAACACAAAAGCAAAAAGAAAATTAAAAAGTTAATTTTTTAGTTTTAGTTTGGGAGTTTGTTACTTTTTAATTTCTCCCCGTATACATAATATATGGAGAAAGTATTTTTTTCGTCAAAATTTTAGAAATTGAGTTGAGAGTGGATATACCTGTTTTGAGGTCCCCCGAATCCAAAAAAGTGGGTTTCGATGTGATGTCTGTCCGTCTGTTTGTGTGTGTGCCTGGATGTGTACAGAGCCGTAGCCTACCCCGTTGGTCCGATTTAGATGAAATTCAGCATGTATTCACCATATCTCCAGGCTTTTTTTTCAACTTTTTGAATTTTTTATTTTTACAGGTAGTTCAGCCCTAAAAACCCATAAAAAACGTGAAAAATCCAAATTTCTCAAAAATGGTACCAACGATGATTTGATGGTTTATAGTGCACAGAGAGCTAAATAATTTGACCCGACCTGCATGTCTGTAAACATTACAGTACAAAAGTTATGGGTTTTTAAATGTCAAAGAAATAAAATTTTTTAAATTTTCAGCAAAAACACTACAACTAAAGTACAACTTGACTGGTACCATTGAAATCAGCTTAAAAAACTAAACAAATTAGTATTCTGAATTATTTGTCTACGACTAACGGTTCCAGAGAAAATTTAAGTTTACTGTCCATGATAAACGCAGTAAATTGTCTAAAAGAACCCAATTTTATTATTATGGAGAATATAAAAAATCAATTTCTTCCTTATTTTCCATGAAACTTGGTATGAAGCGTAAGGATTTTCCATGAAACTTGGTATGAAGCGTAAGGTCAAATCACCCAACAAAACCAACTCAAAAAAGCTTGGTATTACTGGGGGGGGGGGGGTTTCCCAACCATACAATTCGAACAATTAATCCAACTTTGTCTCTCTTGTTTTTATTTTCAGAAATGGGATGATTATTTTTGAACAATAAATTATCAAATGATATTTAGATCAACTTAGAAGAACATTATAGATTTATTAGAGATTGTCTTTTTTTTAAATTTACTTAAGGGAGAAAATATCTGTTAGTCCACTGATACCGTTTATTTATTTTTCACTAAAGTATAATTCAATATACAAAATCTTCTAAATTTAATATTGAACACAAATATATATAGTTATGTACATTTTTATACATAATCAAAAGTTTTACAAACTAAAAACTGAATTTTATCGTACTTGAACAACTCAGTTGACTTATTTTGTAACTAGCTGACCCGGCGAACTTTGTAACACCTAACAGTAAATACATGTTACCTTTAAAATTAGATACATGGTATGTGGAGAAAGTATTGTTTACGTCAAGATTTTAGAATTTGAGTTGAGAGTGGATATGTCCGTTTTGGGGTCCCCTGAATCCAAAAAAGTGGGTGATGTCTGTCGTCCGTCTGTCTGTCAACGTGTGTGTGCGTGTGCATGCATGTGTGTGCGTGTGTATGTGTGTGTGTGTGTGTGTGTGTGTGTGTATGTGTGTGTGTGTGCCTGGATGTGTACAGAGCCATAGCCTACCCCGTTGGTCTGATTTAGATGAAATTTGACATGTATGTATTTATTCACCTTATCTCCTGGTGTTTTTTCATTTTTTAAAGGGTATTTTACCCCTAAAAACCCTAAAAAATGGTAACAGGTTGGAAAATAAGGAAGAATATTATGAATATGATTTTTAATATTCTCCATAAGAATAACATTGGACGCTCTCAGACAACGTACTGCATATATCTTGAGTTTTGTATAACCTTTTTAAGAATATCCTTTTTTTATTTTAGTGAATTTCTTATAGGGAAGAAGCTATTACCGTAGGTCTCATGGTAAGACTTAAGCCCGGGACCATGTTATTTATTCGTCTTTAGGTGCCCAGAGTCCAAAAACAATAGTAGTTAAAATTTTTATATACATATATTAAGTAAAGTTAAAATAATTATCTGAGTATCCTTAACAAACATTATTTTATTTTAACGACATGTTTCAACCTTTAAAGGCCATTTTCAAGTTAATTCAAAATGATAATCTAATATAAACAATATTTAATTCACATATTTTTAAATTAAATAATTTCAATTTAATAGATTTAAATATTGTTTATATTAGATTATCATTTTGAATTAACTTGAAAATGGCCTTTAAAGGTTGAAACATGTCGTTAAAATAAAATAATGTTTGTCAAGGATACTCAGTTAATTATTTTAACTTTACTTAATATAACAGTAATCCTTAAAAGTGAACTATATAGATCAAATTCAAATATATATATATATATATATATATATATATATATATATATATATATGTGTGTGTGTGTGTGTGTGTGTCTGTGAACACGATAACTCTCGTAAAAATGGTCCGATCAAGACCAAATATGGTAGAGACGTGTATTCCTACAAATGCTCAGACGAATTCGTAAACCAGACATATCGGTCAATGGGAACGGGTAGTGTGGGGGGGTTTTGAACCCCAAAAAGGGATTTTTTCGTTTTTCACATGTAATTTTTAAAAATTTCTAATTTTATATTTCACCATTAGAATCAGCTTAAAAACTACAGAATTTAGTTCCTTAAAGTTTTTCTCTATCTCCAACGGTTATCGAGATATTAAAAAATCTAAACACAGTACGATGTATTTTTAGGCTCCAATGTTAATCTTATGGAGGATAAGGAAAAATTAATATTTTCCATATTAATCAATATTTTTGGATAAAACTTTATATTTAGCTTTATGTGGTTAAGGTTCATCCGTTTATGCTTAAAAATCATAGTTTATGTGTTTACCATGGCAGCAAACCTGCATACTCATTTCCCATGTTAATCATATGGAGAATAGGCAAAGTCCTTTATTTATGGACAGATGATGTTGAAAGTTGGTATAAATTTTAAAAATAAAAATTTGTGATGGTATAAATGCCTACTCTCAGTGTTCCTCATAGCAGCAAACCCGCACACTCTTTTCCCATGTTAATATTATGGAGATTAGGCAAATAATTCTCACGTTGATCGACAGATTTTGAACAAACTAGTCATATATTATTATTATTATTATATTATTGACTAGCTGACCCGGCGAACTTCGTAACGCCTCACAGTAAACACATGTTAACTTTAAGATTGGCCATGTTCTGAAGTCGAATAGCAATACGGCTTCATTGTGAAAGGTTATATATTCTGGGTCGCTGCATAGTGAATAACAATACTGAAATGATAAAACATATTAATATCATTCCCATAAAACAAATAAATCTGAGTGGATTAATTCACAATTTTCAAATCCAATCCAAACCCAAACGAAACCTAACTGTAATACGGCTTTTATAGGAAAGATATACAACAGCTGATTATTATAATAAACGTACTAATATAAACATTGTAATTATCATATAAACACGTGACTTTAATCAGACAGAAAATAAAAATATAAATACATAATCCCCCAAAACCGTTAACTATTAACGTGGTGAATAAAGCTGTTCATTTTTTACAGTACACATTTACTTCATAGTTTAACATTAATGAATGATTCAGATGGCATTGGATAGTAAAGCATACGGTATTGCTAGTGGAAAGTAAACCAATCAGCTGTAGCTAAGAAATGAAATGTTTTCATTGTAGACAATTTGTAAACAAACTTACTCTCCATAAGGTTAACATTAGAAATTTAAAACGCCATAAAATGGAAACTTATGGGGTTTTCAAAAATATTTTTTCACTAAAACCTTCCCGGACACATATAGAGCAACTTCCTAAAATTTCATGGCAATCGGATGAGTAGTTTGGCAACGCATAAAGGACATACATACATACAGACAGACATACATTCAATTTTATATATAGAGATTTGGAAATTCGCTGAGTACGCAGGTCTGCTGCGACGGGGGTATTTCGTCTTTAGGTGCCCAGAGATCAAAAACATTAAAATTTATATATATATATATATATATATATATATATGTGTGTGTGTGTGTGTGTGTGTGTAAACTACACAATTAAGTTAAGATATACTAAGAGATATTAAAAAATCTAAACACAGTACGTTGTATTTTGAGGATCCATGTTAATCTTAAGGAGGATGAGGAAAAATTAATGTTTCACTTATTAATCAATATTTTTGGATGAAACTTGATGTTTAGCTTCATGTGGTTGAGATCCAACCATTTATGTATAAAAGTCATAGTTTATGTGTTTATCATGGCAGCTAACCTGCATACTCTTTGTCCATGTTAATGATATAGAGATTAGGTAATCTCCTTTATTTGTGGACAGATGTTGATGAAACTTATATAAATGAAACAAAATATAAATTGTTTATGCTAGAAACACCTACTTTCAGCGTTCCTCACAGCAGAAAACCTGCATACATGGGAAAATAAACGGTACCAGTGGACTGACACATACTTTCTCCCTTAAGTAAATTTAAAAAAAGACAATCTGTAATAAAACAATCATGTTCAAAGTTATTCTAAATATCATTTAATAATTATTGTTCAAATTGTATGGGGAAACCCCCCCCCCCCGGTAATACCAAACTTTTTTGAGCTGGTTTTTTCGGTGATTTGACCTTACACTTCATACCAAGTTTCGTATTATGTTTGCTATGTTCCTATGTAGTGTTTAAATCAATTTAACTTCAAATGTAATGCCTTCTGTGGTGTATTTGACGAATAATAACATGATACAGTACATATAACCTATCAAAGGACTTTTATTCGTTTAAACCTACTTTTCCCGATAACTCGGCATTTCGCTAACTCGGCCGCCATTGGGTTCACATTAGGCCGAGTTTGCGAGACTCTACTGTATTACACATTAATCCATTTATAAATAGCTTACGGTATAAGCATTTATGGGACTACAGCAAAAAAAAAAAACATGGACAAAATTTTGATTCAACAGGAAAAGGCTCTAAGAATAATATTTAATTTAAAAAGGGATGAACCAGTTAAGCATATTTTCATAAATTTGGGCATTTTAACTGTGTACAGTTTATACATTTTTGAAACAATAAAATTTGTCATTAAATACGGAAATTCTAAATTAGAAAATCCCAAACACCTTAATTATAGTAGGAGAAACAGTCGATTTGTTGAGCGTAGATTGCAATTTTTTTTAAAAGCCCAGAAGTAAATGCATTCTTTTTTTTTATTGTCTGTCTAAAAACATAAAATCTGAAAACAACAAGGAACAAATTTTAAACTGAACTAAATTTTTTTAGGTAATTTAGCCTTTTATTCCATAGTAGAATTTCTAAAAACGAAACAGGAATTCTCTGTCAATGATAAATATATAGGTAAAGTGATGGCTTGATTATTAGGGATATAATAGGTACTGGTTGTTTTTTCCCAAACTTTTTATTTGGTTTTAGTTGATATGTTATAGTTATTATTGTTAATTTAGTAATTTTTTCATCCTACATATTTTACATATTTAATTTTATATGTACGAGTATATACCAAAAGTGACACCATTCAATGTAAATTTATTACATATTATGAATAAAGTGAAAAAAATTGAAATACCTTGGCACCATAATCAGTACAAACAATAATGAATTTCATGAAATACAAAGCAAGATAAACTTAGCCAATAGAAGCATGTTTGTACTAAATAAACTATTATCATAAAAAATAATATCCATAAAAACTAAACTTAAAATCTACGAAACCATAATAAGGGCAATCCTTCTCTATGGAGCTGAATCATGGGTCATCGACAAAAGTACAGGAAAAAAACTAGTTACCTTTGAAAATAAAGTATTAAGAAACATTTTTGTACCCGCAAAAGAAAACAAAATTTGGAGAATTAAACATTATAGAGAAATTAGCGATATTTATAATGCACCAGACATAGTAGCTACAGCCAAGAGTCAGAGATTGAGATAGGCAGATCATAGTTTAAGACGTGAACCAGAAACTGTATTAAAACAAGTCTGGACAGAAAACCCTGTTGGACGACGACCCCCGGAATGACCAAAGAAAAGATAGAAAGATGGGAGTCAACAAGGAGAATGCGGAAGATGGGGAAAGGTGGAGGCAGAATGGGTAGGCCTTATAGTAAACTAACCTCGATAATGGTGTGTTCAGCATTTTTCCCGTGGCAGTCTTTGTTATAACCTCTTTCACCAGCCAATCCTGTCAACACTGGCTTAACATGGTTCAAACTAGCAACGTTGTGGGATGCCTGTAATAAGGTCTCTGAATAGTTGTGATTTTCACAAAAAAACTTTTTCAAGAGTGTGATTTATCTATTGTATGTAAAAAAATATGCAAATTGCAATAAACATTGTCAATATTATCAGTCCATTCAGTCCATTTACAAAAAAAAGTAATCAAACCAGAGCTCCAGCAATCCAAATTACTACCTAATCCGAACTACCTGATGGGGAAAAAGGTTACCGAGTTTAAATTAAAAACAATGCAATGTAATCTGAATTCTAACACTTATAATTTATTAAAAAGTTATAATTGATTAAAACATTAACAAGTGCATACACAATGTTAATTAAATACAATAACTTACTTTTTGGAACATAAGAATTCAGTTATCATCTTTTGACGTAACAAAGAAATCCAGTAAGTCAATGCAAAGTTTTGCCATAGTTTCTTCAACATCAAGTATGCGGATGTAGCAGTACACTGTTGCTCGATAGCGTAAGCAATGTGAAGCTACACTCACACTACATCATGATAGACTCGATTCTCACGGTCCTCAAGGTCCTTTCGAACACTAATTCACCCAGACTATATAACCCCAATGGCTACGTCTTCCTCGATTACTGCGAATACAGTGACAAAATAAGTGTGTAATATTCATTCCTGGGAAATCCGAACAGGCTTCAGCCCCAATTAGTTCGGATTTGAGGGGTTCCACTGTAATAGTTAACTTATATATTTCCATTCCGAAACTTCTAACACACTGTATACATATATATATATTTTGTTTTGTTTTATGAATGTTCACTATTAGGGCTACTTTAGTACCCTTGCATTATTTCACTTTATTTTGAACACAACATGTTTTGAGGATTATTCCATTCTCAAGTGTGTACAAAAATGTAACCTCTAAATATAATTACATAATAAATTTAATTTTTGGTTTACTTACTTTTTATATATATATATATATATTATGTATTATTATGTATATATATATATATATATATATATATATATAAGTTATATATATATAATAAGGTGTTCATTAAAGTCGGGGACAAACTTCGAGGGGTAATAGCACTCATCAAAATAAAAAAAAATTACCCATAAGCATTTGTCGAAAAATCCTTCGTTTAGCCGCTAGCCGCCATTTTGTATTTTTAACAAAAAACGTTATATATCAAGAACTATTTATGATACAGAAACCAAACTTTGCACACATATTTAGTGGCCAAAAAGAAAAATATTCTCAAAGTATCATTTAATTTGCTTTTATATTTACAAAATGGCGGTGGTTAAAAATATTTTAATTAAAATAACAAAAAAAATATTAACTTGTTTACAGGAAAAAGACTGCAATTTTAATTTCAAATCGAACGGTACTTTGGTGAACGAAATCCGTCCACGGATAAGCGAGAAAACGCAGGTTTAATGTTACATTAAAGGGACCACGAGCCACTGTGGCGCTGCTGTGATTAAGAAGGGGAGTTCAGCTGGCACAACACAGCTTCTTCGCCACGGCCGCGCCGCGGTGGCACGTGATCCCCGTAATGTACCTGGGTAGGTCGCCATATCAGTAAGTATAATGTATAGATGCGAAACATACTTTAGAGTCGCTTGCTGAGCCTACCAAAGAGCACTACTTAATAACACACTCTACCTAGCATTAGAAGTTATCTATTATTTATTCCTTGTGTTGACACTTCATAGGCAAATACCTTCATCACAGCAGACCTGTATCCTCAGAGAATTTTCTCACCTTTTATAACAACCTAACTAAACCTTATAAGCCTTATTATTATTATTAGGTTATAAGGTTATAACCTAATAAACCTTGAATAAGGCTTATTTTAAAAATATTCCTCTCAAGTATGTTAGTAACTCAACCAAATTGAGATAAAGACCTATAATTCCCATTACTAATTTTCTTTTAAAAGTGTCTTTAAAATACGATATCACTCGATGGGTCCCATTTAAAAGTTTTGAATTGCCAAAACTCACCCATTTTTGGCTTGCTTTTTGGCTGATGGCTTACGTATGAACGGCCGTTTAGGGCTTGAGGTGTTTGGTCCCAGGGCACAGATCTTCCAGGTGCTGGGCACCACTGTGACCCTGTTTCAGTTGGAAATCCTGGCGATTGAATGCTGCCCCAGAAGACTTAAGGACAGACTTCAGTGACATCCAAAGTTGTATACAGCTACAAGAATTCTCTCAGGGAACTTGCAGCTAGCTGTGTATGGCTTGCTCGGGTCCCGGAGGAATGGAATGGAAATGGAAATTTTTCATTCCTTTCCGGGAATAAAAAGCCGATGGTATAGCCAGAAAGGGATCAGTGTCCTTACTGGTAGGCCCAAACCATTTTATCCAGTCTCTATCTACCAGGGTCTGAACAAGCTTCGAAACTGGGGTAAGATTATGATGAGGGAGGTGTGGGAGTGTCTTCCGGGCCGTTGACAGCCAAAATCACTGATTTAACCATACAGGAAGGAGTGGAATGAGCTACTCAAGCTCTCAATAGGGGAATCAGCTTGTTGGTGGGGCTACTGACAGGACATGGCCCACTAAGAAAACACCTCATGACCATCGGACTCCAGTGAGAAGGAGGCTGAGCCTGCTATTTACTTCTGGCTCGAATGTCCAACTCTGAGCTAGAGGGCTGAAATTATTTTGAAGGATCTTCATGGACCCCGAAGAATTTAGACAACTGAGTGTCGCACAACTTCTAGGCTTCGTTAAGAGACTAGAGTTGTGAGACTAAGGCACTAGAAAAGATCTTAAGGTTGAGGTAGCCTTAGGGTTGCTCAAAAACATAACAAAACCCTCCTAAAACCTCTTCCGGATTGAGTGATATGCCTGATTTTTAAACTTAAAACTCACAAATCATCCTTCACACGTACAGCAAATTTCATGAAGATCGGACTATTTTTAAAAGAATTATTGTATCAATGGACACACTCACAGCCCTCGCAAATTATACCAAATCAACTAGGATTTCTCAAAATTAAGAATAATCCGAATCCTGGTTAACTCAGTATCCCTGCAGCTATCCGAGGCAAACAATTGCTGTAATTGACTCCCGGATGTTTTGCACCATTACAGAGTTGTGTTTTAAAGTATTCTGCAAATGTAGATTTTTGGGTTGTTCTTAGGAATTTGGCTACGAACACCCATTACTTAGGAGACAACCTACTGAATGTAATTTAACACAGTCTTTTGCACCATATTATCTGTGTGCATGTTATTTTATTGATTATAAATACAGCCAAATTCCTTATAGGAAATCCTCTAAAATGGACTAGATTGATATGCATAATATTTTTTGACCACAAAAAAGTTTGCTCACCTTGAAAATTATATGTCCACCATTGCCACCATCTCCTCCATCTGGCCCTGCTTTGTCATTGAGATAAAGCTGGAGAAAAGATATACATCCATCCCCCCCATTACCCCCGACAACCCTCACTGCTTTCATATCATCAAAATTTTGGATCTGTAAAAACATATTGGGTCCACAACTGTTTTGCTTATGAATATTTTAAATTTAACAGTAATTTTTAAAAATAATTTAAAGTTAACAAAAGTACCATTTTTCAAACTTAGTGTACATATATATAAATAACAATAACTTAAGAGTTTTGTCTGTAGAATGTTTTCATTACATTACACAAAGGGGCGGAACAGAGTTCCTGTCACACGTCAGCCATGTGGCTTTTTGCGCACCCCTGTTGATTGAATGTTTCACGGACCTTCAAAGTTTAAAAACCTGACAAACTGCCGTAGTCTCCCCACCAGCTCCTCCCGGGGAAGGTGACAACCCCTCTCCATGATGCCGAGAGTGGCGGCTCTCACCCCGGCAAGCTCGGTGCAGTCATACAGCAGATGATCAGCAGTCTCCTCGGACTGCCCACACTTCCTGCAGATTGGATCTCCGGGGAAGAGTCCCATTCGAGCAAGATGTTTCCTCATATGTCCGTGTCCCGTGATGAGACCTACAATGACTGAGTTCGGACCTACCTAACTGTAGAAGATCCTCAGCGATCCTTGAAGAGGGAGAGCTGAGAGACAGTTTACTTACTCTCAGACAGTTTACTTACTCTCAGTAGGGGCAGCTCCGCCCATCTCCTGCGGTGACACTCACGTGCCCACGTGTTGATCTCTTGATCCACATGCGCCCTGGAGATGCCACAGAAGGGTTGTGGACCCACAAATGGGATCAAAGCGCCATCGTTCACCAGACGATCAGCTATTTCATTGCCCATAATACCTGAGTGTCCTGGGACCCAGCAACGGGTAATGTTGTTGTGACTGCCAAGAGAAGACACCGCGTTGCGGCATTCCCACACTAACTTGGAGTCGAAGGTACAGGAGTCAAGAGCCTTGAGGGTGGCTTGACTATCTGAGAAAATGGTAATGTTCTTGTTCCTGACACCTCTGTTGAGATTGAACAGAGCACATTCCATAATGGCTGCCACTTCTGCCTGGAACACTGTAGGGAGATCCCCCATGGGAACGCAGACCTTTACCTTATCTTGCACCCCCAGTATTCCAGCTCCAGTTCCCTTACTTCCCTTAGAGCCATCCGTGTACCATTCTGACTCGCAGGGATGAAGAGGTCTGCCGCCATCTTGCCAGTCAATCCTTGGTGGAATCACCAATGAAAATGACTTACCGAAGGCGTATCTAGTGTGAAGATGGTCAGAAGGCATGTCAAGGGCCTCACTTCTGACTACCTGCTCAATTCTGGTGTGACCTACCGAGGGTACATTGAAAGTCATCCAGAGATTCTCACATCGGAGGCGATATGCACATTTCCTAGCAACCGTTCTGATGTAGACATCTATGGGCAGGATATTGAGCATACAGTCCAAGGATGCTCCAGGGCAGGAACTCATGGCCCCAGAAATCATGAGGCAAACCAACCTCTGGACCGCCGCAAGCCCCCGCACTGATGCACCGAAGTTAGTCTTTGGCCACCAAACTAGTGAACCATAGGTCATGGCCGGTCTCACCACAGCAACATACAGCCAGTGCAAAAGCCTAGGATGCAGTCCCCATGTAGTACCAACCATTCGTCTGCAAGTCATGAGTGACCACTTACCTCGATCAATCACCCTTTGCAGCTGCGGTTCCCACCTCAGTGTCTTATCAAGTACCACACCCAAGTACTTGACCTCGTTCTGCAGATTTACCTCTGTGCCCTGCAGATTCAAAGGTCCCAGCCCGAGCAGGTTCCTCCTTCTTGTGAATGGCACCGCCACTACCTTGGAGGGGTTGATGGCAAGACCCACCTCCTTGCACCAGTCCCCCACCAGGTTCAGTGCTCTGTTCATAAGTTCTCTGATCGTGTTGGTGAACTTACCAATAACCAGAATTGCAATGTCATCAGCGTAGCCCAAAGCTAGGACACCAGAATCATTGAGACACCTGATGAGATCATCAGCTACGAGATTCCACAGCAGGGGGGAGAGAACCCCCCCTGAGGGCAACCTCTTGTGGTTAGAGCGACTAATTCCTCACCTTGAAGTGAAAGAACCACTTTCCTGTTGCTCAGTAATGCCTCGGTCCAGAGTGCTTAAAATTATATTTGAATTTTGTTGATTATTTTATGTGGTTAGATTTATGTTTTTACAAACAAACAGGTCTTATCTGAATTAATTTCTGCCACTCTATCTGTAAAGCTAAACAACAAGGCTTTTGTGTTCATCTCTTCTGTGAAAACCAGAACAATGATTAAAATTATTTTCATTTTTCTATACCTTTGGAGAAGATTTTTTGTTTAATTTAAACTGACCCTTGCCCAATTAAAATAAATTAAATCTAAAATACCCCCGTCGCAGCAGACCTGCGTACTCAGCGAATTTCCAAATCAACAATATAATAATAATAATATTTGACAAGTTTTATAAAAATCTGTACATAAACATGAGAATTATTTGTCTATTCTCCATAAGATTAACGTGGGAAAGAGTGTGCAGGTTTGCTGCTGTGAGGAACACTGAGAGTAGGCATTTATACCATCAAAAATTTTTATTTTTAACATTTATACAAACTTTCATCAACATCTGTTCATAAATAAAGGGGTTTCCCTATTCTCCATATGATTAACATGGGAAAAGAGTATGCAGGTTTGCTTCCATGATAAACACATAAACTATAATAATTTTTAAGCATAAATGGATGAACCTCAACCAAATGAAGCTAAATATAAAGTTTTATCCAAAAGTATTGTTTAATAAGTGAAATATTAATTTTTCCTTATCCTCCATAAGATTAACATTGGAGCCCCAAAATACAACGTCCTGTGTTTAGATTTTTTAATATCTCGGTAACCGTTGGAGATAGAGAAAAACTTTAAGGAACTTAATTGTGCAGTTTTTTAAGCTGATTCTAATGGTGAAAGATAAAATTTGGAATTTTAAAAAATTACATGTGAAAAACGCAAAAAACCCCATTTTGGGGTACAAAACCACTCCAAACTACCCGTTCTCATTGACCGATAAGTCTGGTTTACGAACTCGTCCGAGCATTTGTAGGAATACACGTCTCTACCAAATTTGGTCTTGATTGGACCATTTTTACGAGAGTTATCGTGTTCACAGACACACATATATATATATATATATAAATTTTAACGACTATTGTTTTTGGTCTCTGGGCACCTAAAGAAGAAAAAAATAACATGGTCCCGGGCTTAAGTCTCGCCATGAGACCTACGGTAATAGCTTCTTCCCTATGGGAAATTAGCTAAAAACAATTTTAAGCGATATTAAAAATCTTTTACCAAGTATTTCGGAACAGTTGATCTATAAATTATTAAAAACTAAAGAAATAACAACCACCTGTCAAATTAAAATCAATATTAGTTTGTTTAAATTGATAGTCTATTTTAAACTTATTTCAAAGTTACACTACATTAAAATAACTAAGTCCTAATGTTATAACAAATTTTAATAATAAAAATTTTTAAATTCAATATAGGCTTAATTTATGATATAAAAATTATAGTAAATAATTCAGCTAAGTATATTGTTTTCTCTTTAGATATTTGTTTAGAATTTCAGGTAAATATTTAGACTTACTAGTAAGTAGGATTAATTTTGTTTCCAAATAAAGAGTTTTTTAAGCTGATTCTAATGGTGAAAGATAAAATTTGGAATTTTAAAAAATTACATGTGAAAAACGCAAAAAACCCCATTTTGGGGTACAAAACCACTCCAAACTACCCGTTCTCATTGACCGATAAGTCTGGTTTACGAACTCGTCCGAGCATTTGTAGGAATACACGTCTCTACCAAATTTGGTCTTGATTGGACCATTTTTACGAGAGTTATCGTGTTCACAGACACACATATATATATATATATATAAATTTTAACGACTATTGTTTTTGGTCTCTGGTCACCTAAAGAAGAAAAAATAACATGGTCCCGGGCTTAAGTCTCGCCATGAGACCTACGGTAATAGCTTCTTCCCTATGGGAAATTAGCTAAAAACAATTTTAAGCGATATTAAAAATCTTTTACCAAGTATTTCGGAACAGTTGATCTATAAATTATTAAAAACTAAAGAAATAACAACCACCTGTCAAATTAAAATCAATATTAGTTTGTTTAAATTGATAGTCTATTTTAAACTTATTTCAAAGTTACACTACATTAAAATAACTAAGTCCTAATGTTATAACAAATTTTAATAATAAAAATTTTTAAATTCAATATAGGCTTAATTTATGATATAAAAATTATAGTAAATAATTCAGCTAAGTATATTGTTTTCTCTTTAGATATTTGTTTAGAATTTCAGGTAAATATTTAGACTTACTAGTAAGTAGGATTAATTTTGTTTCCAAATAAAGGTTTAAATAACATTTTAACAACTCATTATAAAACATTTATTTAATTTTCAATCAATGAAACAAATTTTGGAAATTAAATAAGTCTGACACAAAAAAGTAAAGCTTTAAAATTAATCGGACCAACCATTTTCTACAAGGCCTCTATTATCCGAGCAGTTCCGAGATAATGGAGTGTACATGGCATACCAGGCCAGAAAACCAGATCCGCCACAGGTGGCGCATCTGGTCGTCACGTCTAATACAGGTTTAATAAAGTAGCCCATACAAAAAAACCTAGATAGTAAATTGAAACAGCTGATTTTATTAACAGTGTTGTTAATAGTTTGTTATAGGGTGAATAAAAATATCATTTCATTTATGGTCATCTGCTGACTGCTACTTTGGTCAAACAAGTCTCATTTCTCATCAGCCCATTATTTATATAGTTTATTGAAATTTATACAAAGTATTGAAAACGCAAGCCAAATAACAATATTCAGTCTTAAACTGACTTACCAATTCATTTTTTGATTTTGGTTTTTTACTTCTAAGTGGTTCAGCGTTTGATTTACTTGAGCAACGTCGCACAAATTTGACACCCAAAATTGAAATACGTCTCAGCATTATTCGTATCACACTAAACAACTGAAAATAAAGAAAAAATATTTTACAGTGTACTTTACGTGATATTAACCCTCAAAATTCTAGAAATTACTTTAGCTATTATTTTTTCATGAATATAAATTACACGTTTCCTATGGAGTGGAGCACTGTATGATTTGTAAGTTATACGATAACAATAACAGATCAGTTCTCTGTCTTTTGGCTCATAAGTGGTTAGGTGGTCAACTCTAACAATTATATCCCCTGCTAAAAGCCACAGTATAAGATAAAAGTCTTCTTCAAATCTTTCTTTGATTTCAAATGGTACAGACAATCCCAAATCAAAAGTATAGTTTTTTGGGAACAATACTGTAGAATAAAACATTGGTTTTGCTGTAGAAGTTATATCAACACTGCCAGACCAAAGTAACCTCCAATCCTTGATTTGAAAGAGTAATTCAGCAAAATTATCCACATGAATTACATGACATGCCACTCCATTAGGGAGAATGACTGATTCAATAATGTCTTCAATTTGTTTTTCCTCAGCATTTGGTTCAAGTGGAGAAAGTCTGCAATGTGAAAATTCAACTCTGTTGTTTAACAACACTCGCCAATTAGAATTCAACAGTTCCAATAAACTGAATAAATATTGATGTAGCAAATCTACTATCTCTCCACCAAATAGTAATATTATAGACTTAACTGGAGGAGAGGAAAAGTCATTTAAGGAAAATGACTTTACCATCATCAAACCCCTAACAATAGTGCAGTTATTTGTGGGAATCTTCTCACTCTTATTAACTGAATTGAAAATATCCATCAAGCTTAATACATTATCTTGACAGGTAAGGGATGGTTTATAATCACTACAGACCACATTAAAAGAGAATCTAATAATAGATTGGTGTTCAGTAAAAGTTGTAACAGAACTCAATTTCTCACAAAGATTCTTTAAGAGGTATGAAGATGCTGAATGAGGATTTTTCCAAGGCATTAAAAGCAATTTTTCAAGAGCCTCGAGTGTAAGATCATTAACACCTCCCTCTGGTTTTTTCCACTGATCAGGGTCTAATTGCAGGATGTTAGGTAGTTGGTGCCTTCTGAATACATGCACCACTGCATTTTCACAATGAAAACTTTTGTCACAACTCCTATACCCAATATTGATATAGTGTGGAAAATGTTTAATGTCAAAATTTTCTACTCTGTAAAGAATCAGATCAGATTGAGCAGCCATTTCTGAAACCTGCCAAGTGTCATTCCAATTACGCTGTTTTTTGTCTGCTTCAGTCCCACCTTGTCCATCACATAATGCTACCACAATACAGCCTTCATCTGTTAATACATTACATGCACTTGAAAAAAAGTCTTTCAAAAGTTTTCGATTCAGATCTATTCTCATTTTTCCACCAACATGAGGAAAATTGAAAATAATTTTGTCAAATTTCTGGTCTTTAATCTCAGGATGACACTTAAGGTTTGTAGCATCCACGTTATAAAGAACAGTTATACCTGAAACAAGTAACCTGGTTTAAATTTTTTCAAATTATGAGAAGAAACTTCAATAAAACTGCCTTAAAATATATACCCTATGTTATTTATATGGAATTTTTTTACTTTTTTGTTGAACGTCTTCAAATGCAGTACAGGCCCTAAAAGATAATATTCTTTAATGTCTTAATTTTTTAAAAGAGCCTTACTGCTATTTTTATATTTTATATTGGCAAATTTTTGTATACCATAGTTAGCTTAGCCTACCTTAGTTACCTTTATATACCTTAGCCTTAACTC
The DNA here is from genome assembly GCA_023375725.1 of Nephotettix cincticeps. Taxonomy (NCBI): domain Eukaryota; kingdom Metazoa; phylum Arthropoda; class Insecta; order Hemiptera; family Cicadellidae; genus Nephotettix; species Nephotettix cincticeps. Next base: position 63,199,907 of record CM041786.1, read on the forward strand.
ATCTTAAATTTGAGAAGGCCTATCACGCTCTTGTAAAATGAATTAAGTTGTATTTCTCGCCTAATAATAATCAAAACATATGACGTAACAATAAAGTAATCCGAGAAAATTAAATTAATACACAATAAACTATTTTGGGCTACTGTTTTGGTTTAATTTGTTTGATTTCCATTGAACAGTATTTAAAATTTCGACTAGTGTCATAAATACAAAACTGCCTTTTATTAATATAATAAAATATATTTAATATAATACTTAAATCTATATAATATTTTATGTTCCATCTGCTATGCCCATCCAATTTTTTTAAAGCAAAATTTTGAAAATTTCCATTTTGATTTTTTTTAATAGATCGATAGGAAAAAATTTCAGTTTTTTTATTAAAACATGCTTGAAGGCCTACAACGGTTTAAAAATACTATATATGTATATTATATACATTTTTTCGTACGAGTTCGTAAAGACATATCGGTTGTTCGAAACGGGTAGTTTGGGGGGGTTTGTACTCAAAAATAGGGTGTTTTTCATATGTAATTCAAACAAATTTTAAATTTTACTTTTCACCATTAGAATCAGCTGAAAAAACTACACAATTTAGTTTCTTATGTTTTTATCTTTCTTCAACGGTTACCAAGATCTATTTTTTTTGGTCTCTGGGCACCTAAAGACGAAAAATTACATGGTCCCTTGCTTAAGTATCCATGAGACCTACGGTAATAGCTTCTTACCTATGGGAAATTCGCTAAAAGGTTGTAACATTCAATTTTGTGTAAAATAAGTAAAAACTAAATAATGAAATGGGTTAGTTTATTAATGAAAGGTGAAAGGTACCCCCGTCGCAGCAGACCTGCGTACTCAGCGAATTTCCAAATCCCAACCACATGAAGCTAAATACCAAGTTTCATTCAAAACTATTGAATAATAAGGAAATATTCATTTTTCCTCATCCTCCATAAGATTTGTATCCGAGCCCCTAAATAGAATGTACTGTGTTTAGATTTTTTAATATCTCGGTAACTGTTGGAGATAGAGAAAAACCTTAAGGAACTAAACTGAGTAGTTTTTGAGCTGATTTTAAAAGTGAAAGATAAAACTTGAAAATTTTTAAAATTACATGGGGAAAATGCAAAAAAACCCATTTTTGAGGTACAAAACCCACCCCAAACTACCCCTTCCAATATGTCTGGATTACGAACTCGTCCGAGCAAATGTAGGAATACACGTTTCTATCAAATTTGGTCTCGATCAGACCATTTTTACGAGAGTTATCGTGTTCACAGACACACACACACATGTATATATATATATAAAACAATTTTAACGACTATTGTTTTTGGTCTCTGTGCACCTAAAGAAGAAAAAATAACATGGTCCCAGGCTTACGTCTCTGCATGAGACCTACAGTAATAGCTTATACCCTATGGGAAATTCGCTAAAACTTGGTATATGGTCAAAATAAAAATATTTCGTGATAAAAATGCCTAATTTCAGTGTTCCTGAAAGCAGCAAACCATCATACTGTTTCTAATGTTAATGTAACGGAGAAATATACTCGATCTCGAAATATACGAAGGCAAATACTCTAATTTATTAACAGCTATTGATTGATCAATCTTGTCATATACTTGTATTATAATTGACATATTATTGAGGTATTTGCTGAGTATGCAGGTCTGCTGCGGCGGGGGTATTATGTTTAAACAATAAACATTGTTGATTAGTTTTAATTTTTTTTTTATTTGTTGATAATAAAATATTGTTCAATATCAATGAACTTATACTGCTTAGTATAAGATATATGATACAAAAGAAAACAAAATAATTAGAAGAGTTACTTTTAACTGAGATAATGTTTTCGATAATACAATATTCAACGGATGTATAACTAACTACAAGTATAAAGTCCCTACAAACTGTAGGATAATCCCTTTAGGTGTTTTATAAATGTCCATAGGATGTATAATAGTAATAGAGGATTTCTCAGACAGGAACTAACAGTTTGGGTATCTTACCTAATCTTCACTGGCATTTGCCCGATTTGAAGATAAGTATCTTAGTGGGTAGTGATGTAGGTCGGGTAAATACCCAGTGGGTAGGTAAATATTAATTAACAAAAACTGGGTATTTATAATTTTTGTTAAAGTTAGAGAAGATTGAGATGTTTTTTGCAATTATTACCCTCTAATGATAGTAACATGATGATAAAATGTATTAAACAAAATTTCATATGGTCATTACTAGCATTTTACTTCTGGGATTAATCGCCATAAATACCCACGTCCTGGGTATTTATAATTTTTAGATTGAGATTTTTGCAATTACTAAACTGTAGGGACAGTATGGATGATTAAATCTTAATAAAATGTGTCAACAATTTCATATAGTCCCTTTTAGCATTTTTCTTCTGAGCATAAAGCATAGTCGGCATAAATACCTAGGTCGCATGGTTGCACAGGTCCTGACTACTTATAATTTTTTAATTCCTATGATAGATATATGAATTTATTTTATTGAAAGTGAAGAAAAATAATTTGTAAAGTAATAATTACTATTTAGAAAGACAGGAAAATTTAACCTAGTAGTGGACTTGTTCCTTAAACAGGACTGTTAATTAACCCTAGAACACAAAGGCGTCGTCTGAGAGACGACGCGCAAGGTGTCATTTTTACCCCTAACCCACTTCCACTCCACTAAAATTCACAAAACTCCGTGTAGCTGTCGGTCTTGGCCTAATATTAAAAGGGTCTGGTTGGTGTTCGCTTGCGTCCTTTGTTTAACGAGATTTTAAAGTTTTTTAAGTTCGCGTCGTCAGGTTGACTACGCCTTTGTAACAACGCACAGTTTGCGGCAGACTCGCAACGTGTACGGATCGTGGTGTCTTGTTGCAAAGTATAGTATACCTTCGCTTTTTCGCGTGTTTTGGTGTTAGTTAAACATTATATTGGAAATATATGTTGTATATAGTGTAAATATTTATTTTAATTGGACCAAATGTGCAGTAACACTTCCTGAAGTCGTAAAATAAGGAGGTGGACCCTATGCATGTTTATAACATCATAAATATCACTTTAAATTATATATATGTATTATATGTAAAAAATCGTGTCTGAGACAATCGTGTAAGCCCCTAAGTCGGCAAAACTTTTTAGAGAAACGCACATAGAGCTCCTGAAGTACTGGCTTCAGGCCACAATTTCACCACGAACTCTCGTCCGGCAATCTATTGCTTATATTTTAAATGTTAGTGTATTAAATGAAGCTCCACAACTAGTCCAACAAGGTAGGAAGGTTTGTGCCTTCTTACCTCCAAGATTACGGCGCATGACAAAACATTTTTGTAGACGTTGCGCAAATGTCATGTGTGGCGAACACCAAGGAACAATCTGCTGCCAGTTATTAATAACAATTAAGTTTTGGAGATTAAACTCTCATAAAACAATTATTCAATGTCCACTTTAAGTGTTTTTATAGTTTAAAAAATTTCCCTGTCATTAAAAGTATTTTTTATTTATTTTCAAAAAAAGTAGTCTGAGAGACTACGCCTTTGTAACAACGCTTGGCTCAGGGAGCCTTTGTGTTCTAGGGTTAATAGCCCAACAGCCGATGGCAACTAATGGACCTATAGTTTAACGTGGAATCCGAAACACGACCTCTGAATAATTATGAATTGGTCTAATTATGAGGATGGTCTTTTTCGGATTAACATAAGTTAGTATTCAATTGTGTGGACGTTAATCCACACTAGAGAATACTACATCCACCGGCCATATCTCACAACTATCCCAACTATCCTCACAACTATCCAATTCATGACCTCCAAATAGCTGGATTACAGAACGTCGCCACCGTCCCAGTCATTATTTATTTTTTCTATTATTTTTTTATTTATTTTTGATCTATTATTTAATTTTCCTTCATTGGCCCTAAGTCAAAACTACTCTTTATGAAAAACTGAACCATAAAGTTTTGAATTTAAATAATACAGCAGACTCTCAAAAATTCAAATTAGGCCTAATTTTAATTTTACACCAGCTGCACAATTGGTGACATTCTTAATAAGTTATTACAACTTAAAATTATTAAATAAAACTTATGTATGAGGATTAACGGTAGGCCTAGTCTCTTTCATGTGACAGTATACTACTACTTTTATACTAATTCTACTTAAGTACTTTTACTACTTTTAATATGTCTATGTCAGTGCCATCAGCCACTGAAAAGCTAACAGCCTAGAACTAGAAATAGTACCAGTACCGGTTGGTCAAGTACAATCCTTACAACTGGAAGTGTTGTGGTGTATTGTATCATTATGACAAAGATTACTATCAATAGATGTGTTCTAAATGTTTACCATTTTAAGCATTAAATTATGTACTATCTCTAATTATCTTTATCGAGGTCAATTGTTTAGATAGTAATCAATTAAACATACCTTTAGCAACTATAAAATTTATATTGTCTTTTTTAAATTCACTGATGATGTTGACTTTGTTTTCTCTACATGAAGCTACTATTGTTACAGTACTCAAGATTTCACCAAGTAAGTTTTCATTAAAAATTATAAAATCTTTGCAAAAAGAAAAGTTTCCTTCACCTAGCAATAACACTTTATCTCCAGTTGACACTTCATATGCTTTCATTTTAATTAGGCATACTATGTAACTTCAACCTTTAAATCATCCCTTAGTAATGTTATTCACTGTTTTATTAACTTACTTAGAAACCCCTAAACCAATCATTAATACTCTGAATATACGTGTAATGTAAAACAAGCTATTTAATTGTAATTAATCTCGTCACTCTTAAGCTTTTTTGCTTAGATACGAATAAGGTTAGGTTAGGAAGGTTGTGTTTATATTTATTTGTATTGTACATAGGGACGTTCCGATACTTCCGATACTAGTAGGTATCGATATTTTTCTTTCGATATTCAGAGTATCGGTATCGGTATCGCATTTCCGATATTATCGCGGTATCGGAAGAAATGTTGGAGTATCGGTATCGAATGCCTAACTCTGCAAAGCGCTGTACATTCACGATTCCATTAAAGGCAATATTCATATAGGGCCTAATTCGATAGTAAAATATGTTATTGAACAAGGGCTATATCTAAACTATTATATATATAATATATATATATTTTAATATTGATTCACAATTTTGCTTTTTGCGAACATTATTTTATAGTCAATCCTAAATAATGCTGATTGCTTGGAGTAGGCTGATAGGCATATATCCTATTTTCTAAGTTATTTAAATTTTTATTAAATTTTTATATTTTAAACATTTATAATATGAATCCTTCTCTAACTTACAACACTATTTAATAAGCTATTACTAAAATGATGAATTAGTATTGTTAATAAGTAGTGAGTTTGAAGCAATTTTTTATGACCAAGTTTCTTCTTTCAAGATAAAAAGGTTCTTAAAAAATTATTCTTTGCCTGGTGACCATGTTTCTGTGATATAATTTATTCAGCGATCTAAGAGTTCTCTAACTCATCAGAATATCAGAATAAGGAACAAGAAGTAAGTATGTTAAATAATTGTTCAACTTTTGGGAATTTCCCTGCATTTAAATGGCTTTGTGTTGTGTTATTGTGTTTCGATACCGATACTGGCAATACTCACGATATCGATACTTTTGTTCCGATAATATCGGGTATCGATATTTTTATTCGATATAGTATCGATACTAAATATCGGCTGCAAGCCATATCGGAACGTCCCTAATTGTACACAGGACATCTCCGTCTGTAAATGCTCACCTACAATGCGCATGCCCATATAAAATAAACGTGTTTTGCGGAACTGCGTTTATAGTTTACTAGCTGACCCGGCGAACTTCGTAACGCCTGACAGTAAATACATGTTAACTTTAAGATTGGCCATGTTTGAAGTCGAATAGCAGTACGGCTTCATTGTAAAAGGTTATTTATTCTGGGTCGCGGCATAGTGAATAACAATAACAAAACGATAAAACATATTAATATCATCCCCATAAAACAAATAAATCTGAGTGGATTAATTCACAATTTTCAAATCCAATCCAAACCCAAACGAAACCTAACTGTAATACGGCTTTTATAGGAAAGATATACAACAGCTGATTATTATAATAAACGTAATAATATAAACATTGTAATTATTATATAAACACGTGACTTTAATTAGACAGAAAATAAACATATAAATACATAATCCCCCAAAACCGAAACTATTAACGTAGTGAATAAAGCTGTTCATTTTTTACAGTACACATTTACTTCATAGTTTAACATTAATGAATGATTCAGATGGCATTGGATAGTAAAGCATACGGTATTGCTAATGGAAAGTAAACCAATCAGCTGTAGCTAAGAAATCAAATGTTTTCATTGTAGAAATTTGTAAACAAACTTACTCTCCATAAGGTTAACATTAGAAATTTAAAACGCCATAAAATGGAAACTTATGGGGTTTTCGAAAATATTTTTCACTAAAACCTTCCCGGACACATATAGAGCAACTTCCTAAAATTTCATGGCGATCGGATGAGTAGTTTGGCAACGCATAAAGGACATACATACATACAGACATACATTCAATTTTATATATAGAGATAAAAAATAGTTTATTCGCCAATACCATAGATGAACGGATAGTAAATCTTATAATCCGTTCCTCTCTGCCAATACTATAACACGAGCAATATTTGTATATACATATATACGGTACGGTCTTTTACGATGTAATGCAACGTGTATTAGTGGCTGATATACCAGTTTTACAATTAGTTATATTTTTTAAGGATACGGTTGAAACTCCATTTAATTTAATTAACTGACAGTCCAACATATAACAACTAGGCATTTGACGACTCTTCAACACATTAATTACAGAAAAATAGAATTTTATAATTTTATAAGTTAAACCAATTATAAAATAAACATTCTTCAATTGTTTGTGTAAATAAACAATAATTGTGTCACTGGTCAGAAGTGGTTTCTGTACTTGTCACTGTATCTCTTTGTATATTTCTAGTTATCGTGGGCTGAAGGACTAACGGATTTACAATCAGCTGATTGACAATAAATGAACTAACATTAAACATAGCTGAATTAAGTTGCTGATTAATTGCGCCATTTTGATTGTTTGAGAATATTCAGAACTAATATATTTTTTATTCATTTTGATAAAATTAAGTATGATAATTTAAAGAGAATAATAAATCTTTGACATAAACTTAACTTTAGATCTTCAATCAAACAAGTTTTGATTAACAAAATTTTAATTCGCGAGAATCACGTTTTCCCTCAAATTAACCCTTTCTATCCCAGATTCCCTAAAATATCCCTGATACTATGAAAACATCCCGTTCCTCCCCGCTTAGAACCTCGATTCCAGCAGACGTCAAGCTAGATTGGATTCTTTGTTTGAAACTCATTATTGGTGATGATGGATTTATGTTATTTATATTTTTATTGCGGATTTTATGTAAAACAAAGTTTCACGACGTTTCGGGATCTGGAATCTGATCCCGTCCTCAGGTGAATCCATCTAATACCAAAGAGGAACGGATTATAAGGAGAGGAGGCACCTTATGGGACTTAATGAAGACGATAAAATCTTAGGACAAGTGTTGCCACCTGTCGGATCTAGCTGTGACGCCGTCAGCTGTGTCATTTGTCATTAGTGTTATTTGCGACACTAGCCCTATCTGAGGATGGCAGTACCTACTACGTCAATTGGCGGTACGATGTACCGTTTTTATCCTTAACATGGGCGTGCACTATCTACTTTACTATCCGTTCATCTATGCTAATACTATAATACGAGCAAGGGTTGTATGTAGGTATTTATATATTTGCACACGGATCTCAAAAACGGCTCTAACGGTTTTCTTTAAATTTTGGAAATAACTAATTTCTGAGAAGAAAATATGTTCTAGATAGGTCTAATGTCCAGGAAAATTCTGGTTTTCTTGTAATATTAAGTTTAAAATCTAAAAAATTATCGAGAATCAAAATGTAAACAATACAAATCATAACATCTGTTTATAACCGTTTGACAGTTGTTGATTGAAGAAGGTGGCGAACAATATGTGAATAGAGGTTTTGCATAAATATTTATTTTATGTATAAATGAAAAATTATCAAATTACTAAACAATTTGTAAAAATTAAAGGGTAACATAACTGTGCGATATAAAAGCAGAGAAAGGTATTTCCAAAATCTATTGTGTTTTGATAAAAAATGTATTCATTAAATTGCTTGAAGCCACTGTAACAAACCAATTAACTGGTGTAAATTAAATTTCTCTTTTGCTTTTCAATCCACAATCCTTTTATAACAAAATCAGTTGATCACAGGCTAATAATAACTGTATGGATAATTAAATAAACAGTATATGATCAGCTAAAAAATTGAGGTTGGCCAAAAACCCTTAAACGACGGCAGGTACTTGGCCGACGCCGTAGCACAGTGGTCATGTTTCATGTGCTGGAGGTGAGCGATCGATCCCCAGCCGGTTACTATATTTTTGTTTAGCGCTTTTGCTATATTAATTAAGGTGTATGAAATCTGTTTTATTTAAACCGCATAAATGTTATCATTAAGTAATAAATTTGTTTTAATTCTGCTAATTTAACTTGTATGTTACCTACACATCTTATTTTATCCCAGCAAAGCTCGGTCACCAGGTACTCTAAAATATAACACAATTAACACTGACTGGATGTTATAGAGTGTTTTATTTAAGTCAAATAACGTTAGAAAACGTTAATGAACGGAATGACGTTCTTCCGCCGTGTTTTTCTTCTCAATTATATTATTAGAGAGCGAAATTTAGAGAGTGTATTTCAGTGATTTTTTTCCAGCCCAAAATCCTGATTACCGCCGGTCCCCTTTCTAGACAGGGTGGTTTCAGAGTGTCTTATTTTAGCCTAAAAACGCTAAAAAAGTCAAAGTTGGGTTCTTCCACGGAGCGTATCTTCTCAATTAGGGGTTTAGAAAGTGAAAAAAGTTCATTTGAGATTGATTTGATAGTAATTAGTTCGTACCGGTTGCGGAAAATTTACCAACAAGGTATTCTTGAAGCTTGCAGTACTACTGTAGAAGATTAGACTTGTCTGTAGTGTCATGTCCACCAATGTATATGGTATACAAAAACACCAGTTTGAAATATTTGTCAGTACTCTGGGAGTAAGGTATCTAGCAGGTAGACTAAAACACCAAGCATCCAAACTGACTGGGGTTCTAAGCTGACAACAGATAGAGGGTGACAACTGCCAACTTATGGCCACTATAAACTTGAGCACCTTTCTACAGGGGAACCATCCTACTGGCCTACGGATAGGGCAAAAATACCAGATGTGCTGGACTTGTTTGTTGCTAAAGGCATTTCACATAACTATTTAACAGTTACGTCTTGTTTAGATTTATCATCCGATCATTCACCAATCATTATTTGTATAAGTTCTTATGTTCAGTTAAAGAATCCACCTAACACTCTTCATAAAAAACACACTTATTAGAACCGATTTCGTCAAAATTTTAACGAACGTTTGACTCTGAAAGTACCACTGAATACCTCGATGGACATAGATAATGCAGTATTATATTTCAACAATATTGTTCAAATAGCTGTAAGATTTGCAACTCCTCCTACTAGACCATAACTCCAAACTCAAGTAATTTACTCAGTGCAAGTCAAGCGTCGAGTTGCTAAGCGGAGACGATTACTGCGAATTTGGCAGATCAGCAGAAACAGAGAGAAAGCTCTTTTTAATAGGGCGTCCCTGAACCTTAAACGATTCGTTTACAATATAAAAATCAAATGTTTCAACAATTTACAAAAAGTCTTATTGCTGGTGAAGCAACTGAATATTCGCTATGGAAAGCCACAAAACACCTTAAGAGGCCCCAGATAAATATCCCTCCTATTTTGAAAGACGATGGTATTTGGGCAAAAAGCGGTCCGGAGAAGGCAGAGTCTTTCGGATTAGTATAATTCAAATAAGTGTTCAAACCATATGCAATTAAATCGAACTTTGAAAATGACATACTAGAATTTCTTGACTCTCCAAATAAACTGGGAATGCCTATAAAACAGTTTATTCCTTCAGAAGTAAAAATTAATAATTCCAGGGTATAATCTAATCAGTGGGAGAGTGGTGAAGTAATGGTCTAGAAAAGGTTTGGTGTTCCTCACAATGTTTTAATGCAGTTCTGAGATTAGAATACTTTCCTCCCAATGGAAATAAGATTCTCATATTGTTATTGTGTATATTGTGTATTGTTTAAAGACCTTGAAAACAAGCGTTTCTGTTCGGCTGTATTTCTGCTTGTTGCGCCAGGTTTCGATAAGGTCTGGCATGCTGGTCTACTATTTAAGATCAAAGCTCTGTTACCTATTAAGGGATCTTAAAGTCACACCTTTATAACAGGCTTTTCCAAATTAAGTTTCAAGAATGTCTGACTGACTTACATGAAATTTTGTCAGGGGTACCTCAAGGCAGTTCTTGAGCCTATCCTCTATATTCTGAATATCTTGATCCTTCTCAAACTCCAGGTATTACTGTGACAAACTTTCCGAGGATACCGCTCTTTTGTCATCCAGTTTGGACCCTCTATTGGCATCCGCCGATATGCAAACCGTCGTAAACGAACTCAGTGGCTTCAAAACTGGAAGATAAAAGTAAATGAAGCAAAGGCACTTCATGCAACGTTTACGATGAATACGGCAACGTGTTCTCCACTAAAGTTATTCAATATCGATCTTCCTAGAGTGGATGAATTATAATACCTGGGTATGTACTTAGTTAGACGTCTTACTTGGCGCTCCCACATTTGGAACAAAAGACAAAATTTGAACCTAAGAATCAAAGTTTTTGCGTTTTTCATATGTAATTAAAAAAAAATTAGATTTTATCTTTCACCATTAGAATCAGCTTAAAAAACTACACAATTTAGTTCCTTAAAGTTTTTCTCCATCTCCAACGGTTAATGAGATATAAAAAAATCTAAACACAGTACGTTGTATTTTGAGGCTCTAATGTTAATCTTATGGTGGATACGGAAAAATTAATTTTTCACTTATAAACCAATATTTTTGGATAAAACTTTATATTTAGCTTTATGTGGTTGGGACCCATACGTCTATGCTAAAAAAACACAGTTTATGTGTTTATCATGGCAGCAAACCTGCATACTATTTTCCCATGTTAATCATGGAGAATAGGTAAACTCCTTTATTTATGTACAGATGTTGATGATATTTTGTACAAATTGCATGGCGTGTGTTTTCATACATCACTACAATAAAATAATTATCTAAGTAATCTGAAAATACGCCGAGTAAACTTGTAACTGTAAACTTGCTGTGAAGGAATATTTTACCTATCTTTTAATAAGCCATATAATTGGAAAAAGTTGTGAAATAAAAGCATATTAAGCAAAAAAAGTTGTTTTATTAATTTATTAATTATTTATCAAGCCAATCTCGTACTATCGCATCTCTGGTTGTTCTCCCGCTTGACTCCAACCCCGACATGGCAAGTGAGTATTGTCGGAATGAGAATTTCTCCTGACTTAACTTCATCTTTTATTCCTTTCGCTAAAATCAAAAACAAAAATCTAAGCATAATTATTGGCTTTAAATTTTATCTATAGATGTATAGAATAATATGTTAATCTATACTATTATAGTGACGTTTAACCTGGATAATCCTGTTCATTAAAAACCTAATCACCCTATTAATTGTTCATTATTTAAAACTTTTTCAATTGCACAGTAAAGACAATACGAAAAAACTTGTTGAAGTTACCACGCATGTCAATTCCACATTTTCTAGGAAAATTCGACAACGATTTGGGTGCCCAGAAAATTTCAGTAACTCAAAATTTATTTACCAGACCACCTCGTGTTGTTTTCAAAAGGCCAAAAAATTTTAAAAAACTTTGTGAGATCCAAAATTCAAAATTCCCGGCCTAAAGAATTAGGTAATTGTCATGGCTGTGAACCATGCCACAAGCCCTGTTGTGGCATTTGCAATATTATGTGTAATTCCACTGAATTCAAAAGCAGTGTGACTGACAAAGTTTATCCAATAGTTGGAAAGTCAACGTGTGAAACCCACAATGTGATTTACCAACTATCATGTAAACATTGTCCAAAAAACTATATTGGTCAAACATCGAATTCACTTCGAGTTCGTATGACTGGCCATCGTTTTGATGTGGTACATGAAGATCAAAGAAAACCTATTTATAATCATGCTTCTCACCACAACCAAAATTTTGAAGGCTGTTATGAGGTTAAAACCCTTCACAAAATTAAACCACATCAAAATGCAAAAAGTAACCAACTAATTTTGAGAAATTCTGAATTGGCACACCAGTTGGTTCTAAAATCAAAATTTCCATCCGGTTTAAATTTAAGATAATTTGATTAAAAACGATTCAACTCAATTGAAAATAACATTTAAAAATTGCATGTATAAACCTCTATATTTATTCATTTTAAAATGTACCAAATCATATGTTCCATATTTAAAATTTACTGTCAAGACAATCAATCACCTGTTGTAATATTTAGTCTCCGTTTATTTATTGTTTATTGTTCTCTCATTTCTATTTTGTCAAATGCTTGAAAACGTTTATATATTTATTAAACGAAAATTCGCATAACTTTTCATTTATATATATATACAAATTTTAACGACTATTGTTTTTGGTCTCTAGGTACCTAAAGACGAAAAATAACATGGTTCCGGGATTAAGTCTTACCATGAGACCTACGGTAATAGCTTCTTCCCTATGGGAAATTCGCTAAAATGGGAAGCAGCTGGTTTATGTGAACTATTCCAATTGACTTAAATCAGCTGATGTTTTGAATTATTTAGTTCAGGTAAATTATCTGCTTACTTTTACTCAAACATTTCCTATTATAGTAGAACATCGATGCTAAGACACGTGTGACGCAACACTGCAATAACAACAAACAAAGACATTTGGTTGCGTATTGATTAAAAGCAAAGTAAATGCGTTACTAAGACTACGGTGCGGCAGTGTATTTGCTATTGCTATTGCAATAACATGTGTATTACAATTTATTTTACATACAATGGTACCTATGTATAATATACATAGGTATAAAGAATACGTTTTCCATGTAATATTAACATTTATAATTAAATTATAATCTATAATATTATACAGAAGAAGTGGTTTCTGTATGTTTGTGAGTTTGTTGAGGCAAGTAAATGCAAAAAATACTGTTTTTGACCGGTTTGAAATTTTATACAAAGGTAGATCTTAAACTAATGCAACACACAAATATATTTATTTCCTTAAAATCCCCTCGGGCTACGCCCCATGAACGACCTAAGTTTTAATGTTTACATTTTCAAAGAATGAAAACATAAAATTACTTGAATGTCAACAGCTGTAAACACTAAAATTTTACAGTTCGGGAAGAAGAAGAAAGAGCTTCCGTGACCACCCTAGTTTCAATGTTTACATTTTCTAATGTCACAACACTACATTTTGGCAGTTCGGGAATAGGTTTGTTTTAGTGATCGACTCTTATTAGTTCCAAATAGTGGAATGGTAGATTTTAAGTTTTCTCACGATGCATGCCAAAGCTGTTACTTTGTCATGTTGTAGACACTCATGTTTTGTCATTTTGTAAACAATAAGGAATTAACTAACAATAATTTAAATTTATCAGTAGGACCTACACCTCTCAGTCTTTTTACCCGTGCGAAGAACGGTTACTTTGACTAGTTAATTAATTAGGTAGTTTGTTAATTAGCTGCTAGTTAATAAATTTTAGTTTGGCTAGTTAATGACTAACTTGGTTTCATTCGAAAATGTGCCCATTCAATTAGAATAATCGAAGTTTTACGATAGTAAACTGTGATAAATTGTTAAATTACCAATACTTTTATAAAGTAGGTGCAGTCCATGTTAATTTTACAGTCATGAAATTATTTTTCACTTCAACACTATATGAAAAATATTCCGCGTTAGTAATACAAATATATAAACTATTGAAAGAGCTTAACCAGAGAACTGGTCAAACCTTTTTTAATCATAACAGAGTTTTATTTGGCTCTTACTTGTTGGCCCTTCATACTACTTGCTAATTCATTTAGATTTGTAATCTCGTACTCTTAGGCTCTAAGTTACAATATATCAACGGTGAATCTATTGGTCCTTTCTAAAGCAACGTTTTATTCCGGGCAGTCACGACCAGTAAATGTTTACTGCCGTTTCTTTACCAGCAGGAACGGCAACGAGGATGGCGTGGCATAAGTAAGCCGTTCGTTTATCATCCCGTTCGATATTCTTGTTTTAGACATTTGAAGAAATAGCGAATAGAGTGTTAAAGCAAATAATATGTAAGCTTTAGTTGTAAAGACTTTTACCATATTAATAAGACCAATTCGTAATTCAGAAGCATACTTGTGGTTCCGATCCCACGTTAAAATGTAGATCCCTTAGCTGCCATTGACTGTTCGGCTACTAATTGACAGTCTCTTCTAAGCAATATATCGGCCTTAGTCAGTAACTAGTCAACAAGATAATCACGCCACAGTCATCTTTTACTTATATATCATTCATACTTAAAATACCTTAAAATACCTACTTGGGTAGGTCACCACCTCAGAGAGATAATAAGGTCGATAATAAGGTAATAATGAGGTATTAATGAGGTAATAATATCATTTCTTGTATGATAAAAAAGACAAAGTTTAGTCACACTTAAACAACATCGAATAAAATTTATAATGTTATAATTGTTAGGCTTTACAGGTAGCCTACTCTATTTCAAAAACTTTATTCGTCAGATATTCCATGTTTTAATCTTGAATTCGTACTTTAGAGCAAGCGAGTCACTGCCGTAAGTATAATACGACTGCAAAGCGAAGATCCCTCTAAACCACAAACATGTAAAATAATGAATGAGGAATGTGTCTCTTAGTTAGTTACCCGAGAGGAGACGTACGATTCACCCAACTGTCTGCTCAACAACTTCAATTCTTTGAAGATAATTATGTAGCTCTTAGTCAGAACAACTGCTATTTCATCAATTTTATGGATGTTTTTGGGTTTAACTCGGAACCAAGTTCAATAAAGTTTTTCATATTGTATAGAAATATATTTATACAAATGTGCAATGAAAAATATTAATATGCAAAATCATTTTACGAAAAACTGTGACAAAGTTAGGCCTACTTACGTCCTTTCTTCATTTTTGCAACATATTGAAGATTCTGTAATGTGAAATATGAATTACACCTCTCTTACTTATATTATATGTATGTATTGTAATATTATAAAAAGTATAGGCACAGGTAATGTTAATTGGTATTAATGTGTTACATTTTGCATAGTCTCTAAAATGCTAAAACTTTGTATTTCATTATTACCGATAGGGTACTAATTTTTGCCATAAAATTAATTGGGCTTAATACTTTCGACATGGATATGTCTTAGCTCTGGTGGGGGGAAGGGGGTTATTGGCAATTCGTCAGACCAAAATTTGAAAAGGAAATGACGTCATATGACTATATGGACAGCTCCTTACAGGAACTGAAAACATTCCATTATAGATTTATGCATGATCTTAGCTATTTCTCTATGTGGAGTAAACATTTTTTTTTTAAACTTTGCAACGTTACTTATATACCTACACTAAACTGCAAAAAAAGATTTATATTTCATACAACGGCGAATTTATAAACAGAAATATATAAAAAACCTAAATCCCTAAAATAATATATATATTAGATTTCCAATTTTTATATCACAAACTAAAATCATACCTTTAAACCCGAGGTAAGTTGAACATTATAAGGCTTAGATTTATCCCAAGCATACTCCAAATATTGTTTACTCCAAGTAATATCTTGTAATGGTATTGCGATCTTTGCCAAAGTCGATTTAGATACTAAAACCTCTTTGTTTGTGTCCTGTACAAAATAAATATGAAATAGATATTGATTAAAATACTGTATGACAGAATAATCCAATACTATAATACGAGAAAGGTTTATATATATCTATCTATATATATATATATATATATATATATGTGTGTGTGTGTGTGTGTGTGTGTGTGCGCGCGCGCGCGCGCGCGCACGGATCTCGAAAACGGCACTAAAGCCGCGTTTACACGAGGCCAGTAGGCGGGCAGGTTACTCGAAGCAGGTAACCTGAGGAAAGTAACCTTCCCCGTGTGGACGACCAAGCTCGAATTTACAGGCCAGCTGCCTGCCAAAATGCTTGGCAGGTCGACTTGCACGAGGAGTAGACAACCTGCCCCCCCACCACTCAAAAACTGACCTGCTGCACAACCTGCCTCGCACTGACGCCGTGTGGACAACTCAGTCTGTCGAACAGAGCAAGTGAGCTTATTTGTGACAAACAGTAAACAGTGCTATTGGATGTTTGTTCATGTTTTAAATTGCTAACATTTATATTTTGTATAAAACTGTACTAATTCAATGGCTCCACGTTGGTCTGAAGAGATGATAATTACGTTTTTGGAACTTTATAAGAACCGGCACCAGGTTTATTGTTTATGGCACCAGTTTACTGACCTCTACAAGAACAAGAATGCGCGCGAGTCAGCCTTGGCGAAATAGTTTCCGCTATGAAAATTGAAGGGTTTGGAATAACTGAAGTTAAAAGTTAAATCTAAAATATAAGCTTTACGAGCCACTTACTCAGGTGAAATGGCCAAAACAGTGAAAAGTGCAAAATCAGGCTGCGGTACAACCGATTTGTACGTGCCAAATGTAAAGTGGTTGTATATAATGAAAGGAATAATGGAAAAAGGAACACTTCCAGTTCCAGCTTTTCCAATAATATTTCACTTGACTCGCTACAAATTACAAATTCCAGTATAAGATTTCGCGTAATTTCTTGTATGTCATCATAAAATGACACAGAAGATGCACCCTCTGCCATATTCCACATTTAACTGGCTCGCTCACAACCCACGTCGTGTGGACAGGATCATCGGCAAGTCTCCAGTATAGTAACTTGCCTCAGGTTACCTGCTCAGGTAACCTGCCCGCCTACTGGCCTCGTGTAAACGCGGCTTAAGGATTTTCTTTAAATTTTGGAAATAACTAATTTCCGAGTAGAAAATAAGTTCTAGATAGGTCTAATGTCCAGGAAAATTCGTGTTTTCTTGTAATATTAATTTTAAAATTTAAAAATTTAACATTACGCTTATGAAGAGTAAAATATAAACAATACAAACCAAAACAGCTGTTTATAACCGTTTAACAGTTCTTGATTGAAGACGGCGGGGTTTATATGAATAGAGGTTTTTCATAAATATTTATTTTATGTACGGTATGTAATAAATGCAAAATTATCAGGTTACTAACAAATTTGTAAAAACTTAAGGGTAACATAACTGTATGAAATAAAAGCAGAAAAAAGTATTTCCAAAATCTTCCGTGTTTTAATAGAAAACGTATTCATTGTATTTCTTGAAGCCACTGTAACAAACCAATTAAATTGTAAACTAAATTTCTCTTTTGCTTTTCGATCCTCATTCCGTTTATAACAAAATCAGTTGGTAATAGGCTAATAATAACTGTATGGATAGTTAAACAGTAAATGATCGGCTAAAACAATTGAGGTTGGCTAAAAGACCTTAAACGGCGTTACTCATTTGATAGACGTCGTGGTCCAGCGGTAGCGTATTGGCGTGGTAAATCGGAGGTCGCGTGTTAAACCCCTTATCAGGGACAAAACTTTTTGTTCAGTACCGTATGTAATAAATGCAAAATTATCAGGTTACTAACAAATTTGTAAAAACTTAAGGGTAACATAACTGTGCGAAATAAAAGCAGAAAAAAGTATTTCCAAAATCTTCCGTGTTTTGATAGAACACGTATTCATTGTATTGCTTGAAACCACTGTAACAAACCAATTAATTGGTGTAAATTAAATTTCTCTTTTACCTTTCTTCAATCCTCATTCCGTATCTAACAAAATCAGTTGAGCACAGGTGAATAATAACTTAATGGATAATTAAATACAGTACGAGCTAAAACAATTGAGGTTGGCCAAAGACCCTTAAATGACGGACAAGTTTCGATCGACGTCATAGCTCAGTGGTAGCGCATAGAATTCAAGAATTCGAAGTTGCGAGATCGATCCCCATCCGGGGACTATATTTTTGTTCAGTGTTTATGCTATATTAATGAAGGCGAATGAAATCTGTTTTATTTAAACCACATAAATCTTTTCATTGAGTAATAAATGTGTTTGAATTTTGCTAAATAACTCTTATAATACACATCTTATTCCATCCGAGTAAAGCTTGGCACCAGGTACTATTCTATAAAACTATAAATGTAGCTTTAACCTGAATCGTACAATTTGATCTACAAAAGGTATTATTCCTGTGCGAAACTGAAGCAATAATGACAATTATTTGTATTATTATTCTTGAGAAAACAATAATAATAAAGATTTTTATATGTAATCACTATAAAAAATTATTATTAATCATATGAAAATTCACTGAGAATCAGATTTGCTGGTAGTTTACGGAGAATTTTTGCTTAACCATCCAAAAGCAGAAAACATTTCATCAGCAGCTTGGTTACTTTTTAGCGATGACTTATTTAAGTTTTACCTATATATACACCATAGTCTTCCTAAAGTGTAAAATCAAAACCTGTAATAATTCAATATAGAAATTATACTTTTGATATTGTATTTAGGTAGTGGTTTAAAACAAGTTTTATATTTTATTTACCATATGATTATAAATATATATATAAATCTAAATGGCTCTATCCTTCTAAAGCCACCCCACATGCTCGCCGAACCTGAACTCATGTCGGACCCAACATTCAACCGGACAAGTCGGGTGTTTCCCGTTGTCTGTGACTATCGTTCTCGGAATACCATACCGACATATCATGAGTTTCAACTGTCTAACCGTGGTTTCTAAGGTCATGGCGTTCACTTTGATTATTTCGACCCAGCCCGAATATGCATCTACAACTAATAAGAAAATGCTATTTAATAACGGGCCTGCATAGTCAACATGTATCCTTGTCCATGGTTGGTTACAAACGGGCCAACTGTTTAAAAACTTAGTCTGAGGTTCACGAGGGGCGTACATGTTACACAATGTGCAAGTTTGAGACACACGCTCAATTGACTCACTTATGTTTGGCCACCAAACGTGTTCTCGAGCCAGTGATTTCATTCTGACGATGCCTTGGTAAGTGTCATGGAGATCTGAGAGGATTTTTCCTCTAAGTTTTGTTGGAATTACTGTCCTCACCCCCCACATGACGCAACCTTCATGGATAGTCAGATCATCCTTCTTCATTTCATAAGGCTTAATTTCAGGTTTAACGTTAGTAGTTGGCCAACCATTCACAGTGAAGGCTTTTACTTCACGGAGAATTGGATCCTCTTCAGTCGCCTCTTTTATTTCCGACAAGGTTACTAAAAGAGAGCTTAAGCTCCCAGAAAAAATCAAACCAATAACTGTACTATATCCTTCATCGGATTCATCAAACACATCAACGGCTGAGTCAGGCATAGTCGGCTGAGGCAATCCACTTTCCCGAAATTTTTTGTTGGGACATATTCAGTCTTAAATGTGAAATTTGAAACATAAAGGGCCCATCTCTGGAGTCTGCATGAAGTAGAAATAGGTACACCTCTTGCTGATCCAAATATAGATAACAGTGGTCGGTGATCTGTTTGAATCAAGAACTCACAACCCCATAGGTACAACCGAATCTTTTTAAGAGCATACACAATCGCTAAGGCCTCTTTCTCAATTTGTGAATAGTTTTTCTCAGAGGAAGTAAGTGTTTTTGACGCAAAAGCTATGGGCTTGTCTGTTCCGTCTGGATATCTGTTGAAGATTGCGCATCCGATTCCTACAGAAGATGCATCTGCAGCGACGACAATTGGAAGCTTACTGTCATATAGCACCAACACTGGAGTAGAAGTTAACGCCGTCTTGATTTTTGAAATGGCTTCAGAACATTCAATTGTCCAGTTTCACTTTACATCCTTCTTTCTCAACGTATTGAGAGGTGTGCAAATGTTAGCAAAATTTGGAATGAATCGTGAATAGAAGTTTGCCATTCCAATAAATTTATCAAGTTGTTTTAAGTCTTGGGATTCTTTCATGCCTAGAATAGGTTTTATTTTATCTTCATTAGCTGAAATTCCTTCATTGGAAATAGTTAACCCTAAGTAATTGACTTTATCTTGCAGAAACTTACATTTGGCTCGATTAAGACAAAATCCTTCTTCTTGGATTCTTCTTAGCACTTCTTCCAATCTTTCTAGGTGTTCCTCATCACTAGTTCCTGTTACAATTACGTCGTCAAGAAGAAATGCAACGCCTTCTAGATTCGATAGCATCGAATACATTCTCTTTTGAAAAATCGCTGTTGCAGGTCCTTCTCCAAAACATAACCTTTTGTATCGCATCAAACCAAAGATTGAAAGATACCAAAGATACTTGATCACAAGTAAGTTTTTGGACTCCTCTTCCATAGGGATTGAGAGATAAGCATCAGATAAGTCAAGCGTTGTGAACTTTTGTCCACCTACTAACTTTGAGAACAATTCATTATGTGTAGGGAGTGGAAATTTCTGTGGTTCTAACGCCTGATTCAGTCCAGTTGAAAAATCTGCACAAATTCGCAAATCTCCATTTGGTTTCCTGAAAATCACAAAAGGCGCAGCCCATTCTGAATGGTCGACTTCTTCGAGCACGCCATTGTTAATAAGGCGGTTTAATTCATCGCGCACTTTGTCTCTTAGTGCTAGGGGAACGGGCCTAGCTTTTTTGAAAACTGGAACGGTATCTTTCTTCAAATAGAGCTTAGCAGGAGTTTTCGAACACTTATTTTCCCCTGGTATAAACAAATTAGCATACTTTTCACAAAGATAATTCACCTTTTCCTCCGAATTTTTGATCTGAAGTGCACATTTATATTGATTTGAACACAATTTCTGTAAATTAGAAAGAGATTTTAAAGGCAAGCTGGTAGCGTTTGCAGACGATACTGCCTTATTTTATGAAGCAAATAGTATTGAACAGCTAAAATGTAATATGCAAAGTGATGTTAGGTTATTAAGACTGTGGTTTACAGATAATTACATGGTTTTAAGCCCGAAAACTAAGTATGTCGTTTTTAGCCTAAGAGGATTTCCAACTTTTACTAGCCCAGGAAAGTACCATAGAATTGATTGTGATTTTCAGAATATGTGTGATTGTCTAATTATTGAAAAGGTAAATGAAATTAAATATTTAGGGTTAAATTTAGATTACCAATTAAACTGGAAAGTTCATATTAATAGCCTAAAAGAAAAACTTATAAAATATTTAAGGATATTTTACTACTTAAAATCTAATGTTCTTAGAACTGTGTATTATGCATTTATCAACTCTAAATTAGAGTATGGCCTCACAATATGGGGAGGGTTATATTTCTCAACCTTGAAACCATTAATAATTATTCAAAAACATTTTATAAGACTTATATCAAAAAAACCCCGTTCAGCACATACAGAGCCTCTATTTAAGGATCTCAATGTTTTACCTCTCAGGAACTTATATGTTTTTAAAGTTTTACGAGTTTTTTATTGTAAAAGTGGTAACAGGCTCAACTACAATAGGCCTAGGGAGAACCTTAGAAATAGATTCTATGTTGCAGTGCCTAAACCAAATCTTACCATATATACAAAGTTTTTTTCTTTTTTGGCACCAACCTTTTTCAACCAATTACCAGACAACTTTAAGGAAATCAATGAAAATCGTTTCCGTAAATTAATTAAAACGTATTTGCTGAATCATAATAATATAGAAAGTTTTTTCACTACAGTTAGATAGAAGTACACGGATAAGTGATAGTTGTGATAGTATATCAATTTAACCTGTAAAATTGTCTGTCTTTTTCAAGTCAATTTATGTAATAAGTTACTTTTAGTATGCCTTATAAATATTAATAAATATCGGAAAAAAATTTTTATCTGCTTTTGGTACTATCATTATATTTAATAAGGGAATATTTATTATCTATAGCTACTGTTAAGATTGTTCTATGTTATTAATTAGACCGGTCGACCTTAAACCTACCGCTCGAGCGGACAGTGTATTGTATTTGTACAGGTTCCCGCACAGGTTTCAACCTCGGGACCAACATTTATTGATCCTATTTTAGTTTTTACTCTATCTTTTTATAGTATTAGTTTGTCTTAGCTTTTATGATAAAACTGTAATTGTTTTTATGTATTATGTATATTATGTATTTTTACTGGATCAATAAAGATTTCATTTCATTTCATTTTCATTTCAGATTCTGTATGTAGTTGTAGTTGACAAATCCAGTCTCTTCCTAAAATATTTTGGTTTACTCCGTGAGCCACAAAAAGTCTTAGATCTCTTTTTATATTCCTAAAGCTGACTTGCACATCAACTTCGCCCAGCAAGCCAACACTTTGTCCAGTGAAGGAAGTGAAACATTGTTTTGAGGGGCGCAGGAGTGGTTTTTGTAACTTTTTCCACGTGTTCTCTGATATTAGTGAGGTACAGCTTCCTGTATCAAACTGCATTTCAATATATTACCCATTTATCTGAATATAAAATTGTAAACGGGGAAAACTACCTGTTTGATGACTAACAGCAAGGACATCCTGTACTTCGCCAAAAACTGAATCTACATTCTTTGTTTCTTTGTCCTCCCTCAACATTTTGATATTCTTTTTCACTCGACAATTTCTTGTTATGTGGTTTTTACTTTGGCAATTATAGCACACAGGGTTCTTAATACGGCAATACCTTTTTAAGTGTTTCCCACCACAAACGAAACAAGGGCCTAACTGTAAGTTGTTACAATCATTATACATTTTACTCGGTGAAGATGAAGACTCTATCCGAATTGAAGCTAAAGTATTTGCTAGCTAAAACATCTGTGAGAGAATCACAGTCCTTCTTCATTAGGGCTGATTTTATGTTTACGTCATCTACACCCATAATGAAAGCTGTGATTAAGGCTTGTTGGTAAAATTCAACTGGGAAATTACAATAATTACTATATTGCCGTAAGGTATTGGCAAAATCTGTCAAGGATTCTTCATTCTGTTTACAAGAAAAGAATTTGACTCTCTCAGCAATAGCTATTTTTTTGATCTTGTAATTCCCTGACAATATTTTAAACAGTTCCTCATAACTGTACTCTTCTAGAGACTTAGGTTTACCAGAGTTTGTAGTACATTAGTATCTAAACAACTTACAAACAATAAACGTTTAGTTGTTACATCTTGTACTCTTGCAAGTTAAAGATTGGTAACAAACTCAATGTGCCATACTTCTGGGTCCATGCATTCTGGGTTGAACTGCTCACATTTGAACCTCAAGTTGTCTTGCGACACTTGCTCTTCGACTGCATCCACTTGGCGTCTCCTAGGCATTTTATCTTTAAATCCTCGTCGCCAGTTTTGTATATTCACAAATAGATTAAATCAAGAAAACCTTTTTTACTCAAAACCTAGTGTTTACAAAACAAAACACAACAACTAAAACTATCAGCTGATCTTAATATGACATTCAACAATAAACAGATACACATCACAAACCAAACCTAACTGTAATACGGCTTTTATAGGAAAGATATACAACAGCTGATAATTATAATAAACGTAATAATATAAACATTTTAATTATCATATAAACACGTGATTTTAATCAGACAGAAAATGAAAATATAAATACATAATCCTCCAAAACCGTAAACTATTAACGTGGTGAATACAGCTGTTCATTTCTTACAGTACACATTTACTTCATAGTTTAACATTAATGAATGATTCAGATGGCATTGGATAGTAAAGCATATTGCTAATGGAAAGTAAACCAATCAGCTGTAGCTAAGAAATCAACTGTTTTCATTGTAGAAATTTGTAAACAAACTTACTCACATCGGATTGGAACCCAACACGTTGGATAGTGTGGGTGGGGTGGCTTAAGAAATGGTAGAAACAATAAGGCTGGTGAAGAAAAGATTTAAATATTTTTGAACATAAAGAAAAAACAACATCGTAATCTTATTGTAACTTCAATAACTGTGCCCTAAAAAGGGAAGGTGGTAGTAATCAACCCTTAAAAACCAGAACAATTCAAATTACAAAACTTTTTAACTGATTTAGGAAAATATTAGTAAATACTTTTACTAATAAATTTTGATATAGAATTCGTTTATCCACAAAGGTTATTTAGATGAACGGTTGATCGTAGCTATCACATTTGGACGTGGAAAAATATAATTTTTCGATGCTAGTATATACTTTATTAACAGTTGAATGTAAAACAACCAACCATCTAACACTCACGTCATCTCCAGTATGTAGTTCTTCTGGCTGACTACTTTTCTTTTGTTTTTTAGGTTCAATTTTCAAATTGGATACTGGTGGTAGTGTCTAAAACAAATAATCAAGCATTATTATGAATTACCTAGTAATATGAAAATAAATTTTATATTATTTCATGGGTGTCCATGAAAAACGTTTCAGGACTTCGGTGAGTGACTGCGCACATTAAAAGGAAGAAAAAGGTTCCAATGGAGGTGTGGCCTAAAACGCTTATTTTCTCAGATATCCGCCATTTAGTATTTTTCACAAAATATATTTTTTAATTCAAACATTTTTTACCAGCTTATTTTGAAATTTTTTGTATTTTACACTAGTAGATTAGCATTATTAAAAAAATAACTAGCATGATCCAAGCTCAAAATCCAAAATGTCGGCCATTTTAAATTTTACCGTTAACAAAGTATTTAGGTTTTAAAATTTTACATGACCGTCATTTTGGATTTTGAGCTTGGATCATGCTAGTTAATTTTTTTACTAATAGTAGTCTACTAGGTTAAAACACGTACGAAATTTGAAAATAATCCGTTAAAAAATGTTTGAAATAAAAAATATTTTGTGGAAAATACAAAATGACGGATATCTGAGAAAATAAGCGTTTTAGGCCATACTCTTTTGGACTGTACTCAATTGGAACTTTTTTCTTCCGTTTAATGTACCAAATCGCTCACCGAAGTTCTGGAACGTTTTTCATGAACACTCTGTAAAAAGATAATGCAAAACCCTAGTGACAAAGTTTTCAAATTCATAGTTATATAAAATACCCCCGTCACAGCAGACCTTCAGCGATTCTCAAAAAGCAATAATATAATAATAGTAATGTATGACAAGTTTTATCAATATCTGGCGATAAAAAATTTAATAATTATTTGCATATTCTCCTTAAGATAAACATGGGAAAGAGTATGCAGTTTTCCTGTTATGATTAACACTGAAAGTAGGCATTTCTGCCTTAAACGATTTTTATTTTGACCAAGTTACAACGTCCTGTCCATAAATATAGGAGTTTGTCAATTCTCTATATGATTAACATGGGAAAAGAGTATGCAGATTAGCTGTAATAATAAACACATAAACTATGATTTTTAAGCATTTGTAGTACAGTATTAGATTTCAACCACATGTAAATACCTATATATATATACGACTATTGTTTTTTGGCTCTGGGCACCTAAAAACGAAAAAATAACATGGCCTCGGGCTTAAGTCTTGTCATGAGACCTACAGTACCTAATAGCCCCTTCCCTATGGGAAATACGCTAAAAATTATTATTATAACGGATTTGATACAGTGCTGTTGATTTACATAGACCAATCTCATTAAGTGCAAACACACACACACACCACAAAAAATACACATTACTAAAAAACATATAAATCTGTCCTTTTTTGAACTTCAATTTGAAATTTTTGTATTTGTCTCTTTTAGTTGTTTTGATGCCAATGTTTTCCCGGTGGTGATTTTGAAGGAAAAAATGCTTCCATAAATGTTCTGTAAGTCGGGCCTTCTTACTGTGTATATTAGGTGTGTAGAAATTCATATTTTGAATGTAAAAAAGGTTCGGGACATTAAATTGGCAAAAAACTGTACATTATTCAGAAATAATAATACAAAACCTTTAATACACATTCCGTACATTAGTTTTAAAAATGACTTGCGATAAAACTGGAGACTCTCTAGAGATAAGGAAAGGCCCTAAGGTCACATTTCATAAAGAAATATTATTTGTTATATTAATGAATCCAATACTATAATACGAGCAAGGTTTGTATATATATATATATATATATATATATATATATATATAGTACCTGGTGACCGAGCTTTGCTCGTATAGAATAAGACATGTATTATAAAAATTAATTGGAAAAATTAAAACACATTTATTACTCAATGAAAACATTTATGTGGTTTAAATAAACCCGATTTAATACACTATAATTAATATAGCACTGAACAAAAAGTATCGCACCTGGTGGTGGGGATGGAACTCGCGACCTACAGTTCTAGAGGCCGTCACGCTACCACTCGGCTACGGCGTCTGTCAAATGAGCGACGCCGTTTAACGTCTTTTAGCCAAAGCCGATCATTTACTGTTTAATTATCCATACAGATGTGATCAACCGATTTTGTTATAAACGGAATGAGGATTGAAAAGCAAAAGAGAAATTTAATTTACATCAATTAATTGGTTTGTTACAGTGTAGCTTCAAGCAATACAACGAACGATATATATACATATATATATATATATATATATATACATACATACAAACCTTGCTCGTATTATAGTATTGGATATATATTTGCACACGGATCTGGAAAACGACACTAAGGAATTTCTTTAAATTTGGGAAATAACTAATTTCCGAGTAGAAAATAAGTTCTAGATAGGTCTAATGTCCAGGAAAATTCGTGTTTTCTTGTAATATTAAGTTTAAAATCTAAAAATTTAACATTACGCTTATGGAGAATAAAATGTAAACAATACAAACCAAAACAGATGTTTATAACCGTTTAGCAGTTCTTGATTGAAGACGGCGGGGAACAATATGTGAATAGAGGGTTTTCATAAATGTTTATTTTATGTATGTAATAAATGAAAAATTATCAAATTACTAAACAATTTGTAAAAACTAAAGGGTAAAATAACTGTGCAAAATAAAAGCAAAGATAAGTATATGCAAAATCTTTTGTGTTTTGAAAGGAAACGAGGTATTCACTCTATTGCTTGAAGCCACTGTAACAAAACCAATTAACTGGTGTAAATTAAATTTCTCTTTTGCTTTTTAATCCTCATTCCTCTTCTAACAAAATCAGTTGATCACAGGATAATAATAACAACAAACTGTATGGACATTCAAATTCAGTATAAGATCAGCTAAAACAATTGACGTTGGCCAAAAACTTTTAAACGACAACGCTAACTTGGCCGACACCTTAGTACAGTGGCTAGCGCTCAGGTCTCGCGAGCAGGTGTCGTGAGGTCGATCCCCGTCCGGGGAAACCACATTTTTGTTCAGTGTTTATGCCATAAGGTGTATGAAAACGGTTTTATTTTAACCACATAAATGTTTTTATTGAGCAGTAAATTTGTTTTAATTTTACTAATTAAATTGTAAAATACATGTCTTATTCTATCCGAGCAAAGCTCGGTCACCAGGTACTACTATTTTACACATTAAGAAAGAAAACCTTTAAAACAGAGATAGTTATAAGATCTGTATCAGTTCTTACTATACAGTACCTTTAAATGTACTATTCGAAGATTTAATACAGTACGGAAGAGATCTCTTAATGGTCTGAGATCCCAACAGGAAACTTTTATGGCGGGTTCCTTAAACTCTAAAATTTTCCCCCAATTTTTTCTTTCAGTCTTGAAACAGTCTTGAGAACTCGTTTGGTCTGATTTTAATTCTTGTTCATAGATCTCAACCTCATTTTTTTCTTTTGGGATATTTTCTCTAAGGTATTCCTCCTGTTTTACATCTTTAGACGGTTTCTTTCCTTTTCTACCTAGAAACGATTTCTTTCTATCTTTATTACTAACATCATTTGACAATTTCTTTGTCTTTTTATCTTTTATGCCTCCTGATGATGTTTTGTTTTCTTTATCTTTAACACCTTCCGATGATTTCTTTTTCCTTTCATTTGCTGTACCATCGTCATTCTTTTTCCTCTTCAAATTTTCATTTGCTAATTTTTTACTATCCTCTTCGTTTTTAAATAACGATTCATCAATAAAAAAACTGTTTTCCCTTTTGATCATAAATTGGTGTAAAATAGGAGATTCTATTTCCATTCGATAAGTATGAGTGACTTTCTGAAATTAAACAATGAAACAAGCAGATTATTGTAGGTTGTTTTGACATCCCAAATGAGATGAAAAGCGTTGATATGACTATAATAAAAAGCTACTTGACGATGTTAGGTATGGGCCCTTTCATAACAAAGAAGAAGGTTTATTAGTATATCACATGAATAACAAATAACAAAAATAGGATTTATAATCAGCATCCTGATTAAAATAAAAGAAAAATTGTAACTGGTCAACTAGCAGTTAGAAGCAAAATTGGACGAACAATTAAAAAAGTTATACAGGAAGCACTTCTATCTGGCTGTTCTATAGTACAATTCCCTCTAATCTTATTTCTTTAACTATAATAACACGAGAACGCGCTCTCAAAGGGAAAACTATAGTCGTATAAGCATCAAAACTAGTTGTATAAGCATCAAGGGGGGAGGTGAGGGGTTAGCGAGAGCGCCCCAGGCAGAAGTGTATGCCTCACGCTTGCGTGAGGGGACTCTGCAAGACCGCTGTGAAGTGGCCTGTCCGTCTATCGGCTGGCCCACTGTGTGCTATGCGCACAGCCTACACGGGGTGCCTCTGTTTTGCTAAAGGCAGCGGATCTAGACCCGGCGGTCGATAAAGTGCTCGTGAACTGGGTTGCAGCGGTTTCACGTACCGACCATGGGGCGTAGTGTAGGTGTACACAGATCGGCCCGGGTTGGTTTAGCGGTGGGCGAGATGTAGGTGTACGTTAGACCGGCCACCGCACTGCTTCTGTAACAGGTATGTGTGCAGCTGTTACAGTACCGTGCCGGAGACAAGGAGAGGTGCAACCTTGAACGGGTCCAGCATGGATAGTGACATCGTCATACTGCTAACTTGTGATGTTTTTAGGTTAGAAAAATGGCTGATGATAAACAAACGGATCTACCCCAGGTGGGTCGCTGCTCCGGCAGTCAATCCCACTCCTCTTCGGAGGACATGCCCGCGGATTCTGGGGAGGGCAAATCTCAGCTATCAACTAACGTTGTTGTTATGTCACAGGAGATGGAGACAGGGTCGGGTGAGTTGAACGCGTTCGCGCAGAGCTCACTCACCGTGAGGTCCCCGCCTGGAAAGATGGTTCCTCCGACAAAGGAGGAAAAACTGGAGGATGTTTCTGTGTCTGTCCAGGTTCTTCTTGAGACACCCTCTCAGTCTGGTGAGTCAGGGGCCGCAGCTGTGCTGGCGCCCGGCTCTAGTGCTGAGGGGTTGCCCAAGTCTAAGGCAGTTGAACAACCGCATCCAGCGGAGAGAAGGCGCCTTCTAAAGGAAAAGAAGAAGGCGACTGGTGAGTGGCTTCCGCCAGCTGAGTGGAGGAAGGTAACGAAGCGCCCCAAGCGCAAAAGACAATCTGGTGGAGTGCCACAAGGGGAGGGTACTAACTCGGGAGTTTCTCCCATGCGTAGGCCGGACCCCAAGAGGCAGAAGCCCAGCGAGACCCCTCCGGAGAAGACCTCTCCGGAACCATCAACTTCTGGTGAGACCTTCAAGGATCTGCTGACCACCAGGAAGTTGGCGATCGTTCCAGCGGCATATCCTGACGATAAGCTCACGGACGAAGAATGCTGTTTGTTACAGGCCAAGCTTGGCGATCTCATGATCGACGATGATTCAGAGGTCGGACCTCTGCAGATTTCGAGGACCTTTCAGGAGAAAGGAGCAATGGTTGCAGTCTGCTGTAACGACGTGACCTGCGACTGGCTGAAGGGTAAGGCGGCCTCTCTTGCTGTACGCGAGGGGGTCGAGATGTTGGTTGGAGAGTACAAAGACCTCCTCCGATCTGTCAAGGTAATCTTGAGAATAGACAAACTGTTTCCCAAGGCAGAGCACTTAGATCCGAAGAGGGTCTTCGTGGGTCTGCAGAAACAGAACCCAGGTGTTATCACCAAAGACTGGCGGATCGTCAATAGGAGGCAGGAAGACGAATTTCAGACTCTTGTCCGCGTGATTGACGAGGCCAGTGCACTTGTGTTGAGTAAACAGGGGTGGAAGGCCTTCCTGGCTGCAACGAAGGTTTCCTTTAGGGTGCTTTCGGGGTCCAACTCTGGCTCAGCTCAAGACAATGACAAAGGTAATTCAGGTAAACCTCCAACACAGTAAGGCTGTCTCGGCAGTCTTCTGTGAATATTCAGTCAAACATGCTGTTAATTATGCCCTAATTCAAGAGCCTTGGGTAAGGGGCGACAAAATCTCAGGTTTGGGGTCCTCTAGGGGACAGTTATTCTTGGCCTGCACTAATACCCCAAGGGCTTGCGTCTGGGTCAAAAATGGACTCAGATGCGAGCCACTGTGGGAATTCTGCTCTAGGGATCAGGCGGTGGTGAGGACCAACTGTAGATCTACCGGCAGACCTCTGATCTTCGCGTCGGTTTACATGCCCGGGGACACACCGCGAGCTCCGCCGCACGAGCTTGCTATTCTGGTAGAGTATGCGAGGGAATCCGGGTCGCAACTGGTGGTGGGATTCGACTCTAACGCCCACAACAGAGTCTGGGGGTGTAAGAAGACCAACACCAGAGGTGAGTCACTATTAGATTTTATTGTATCTAGTGGTCTCCTCATATCGAATGTTGGTTCAGAGCCAACGTTTGTAAGTCGCGTAGGTAGCTCTATTATTGATCTTACGCTATATTCAGAGGGGTTGGAGGGTAAGATTCTCAACTGGAGGGTCTCTACCGAACCATCACTTTCTGATCACAGGCATATCCTCTTTGAAGTAGGGGCCTTTCTGCCTGAAAAGGTTTCGTTTAGGAACCCGAGGCGAGCCAATTGGGACCTCTTCTCTGCTTCTCTTAGAGCTGGACTAGAAGGCTGGTCTCCTAGAGTTCGGGACTGCCAGGATCTTGATCATGTGGCGGTCCGTCTCAGGGAGACGATAGTCTCCACCTTTGATGGGTGTTGTCCGCTCTTGGAGGGCAGGGGAGGGAGAGTGAATTGGTGGACCTCTGAACTGACCAACATGAGAAGGAAGGTCAGAGCAAACTTCAGCAAAGCTAAGCGTAGTAAAAATTGGGACCGCAATCATAGCTTGTTGACAGAATATAATCTCGCAGTCAGGAGAGCCAAAAGACTCTCCTGGAGAAACTTTTGCACCAATCTGGAAGGTGTTAAGGATACCTCTAGGTTGTTCAAACTCCTTGCTAAGGACAACTCCTCTTGCCTTGGAACTCTAGTGGAACCTGACGGTAAGATATTACACAACCCCCATGAAGTCTTGGATTTCATGGCCAGAACGAATTTTCCAGGGTGCGTTGTTCTCGACCAATCTGAGGGACTGGACACAACGAATGCTTCCCATCGCGCCTCTATTACCCGGTGGATAGAGGCGGGGCGCATCGTGACGTTCAGCAGGATCAGGTGGGCTATTAATTCACTCAGTCCGTTTAAGTCACCAGGCCCTGATGGCATCAGACCTGTCTGTCTACAGAAAGGGATTGAGGAAATTCTGCCTTTTCTGTGTAAGCTCTTCAGAGCCAGTCTGGCTCTGGGCTGGGTGCCAGCGGTGTGGAGTCGCTCTAGAGTGGTTTTCATTCCGAAGCCCGGCAAGGCAAGGTACACGGACCCAAAGTCATTCCGTCCTATCTCTCTGTCTTCATTCCTGTTGAAGACTCTAGAGAAGTTGATCCTAAGGTATGTATGGGATGGTGCTCTCAGGCATTACCCACTACATAGGAACCAGCATGCCTACATTCCTGGTAAGTCATGTGAGTCTGCCCTCCATCACCTTGTAGGCAGGATAGAGAAGACACTGGAGGATGGAGAGATAGCACTGGGTGCTTTTCTGGACATCCAAGGGGCCTTCGACAACACCTCCATGAATGCGGTGGTGAATGCCGCTAGGGCCCATGGGCTTAGCGGAGTTATATGCGGCTGGACCGAGGCATTACTGAGCAACAGGAAAGTGGTTCTTTCACTTCAAGGTGAGGAATTAGTCGCTCTGACCACAAGAGGTTGCCCTCAGGGGGGGGTTCTCTCCCCCCTGCTGTGGAATCTCGTAGCTGATGATCTCATCAGGCGTCTCAATGATTCTGGTGTCCTAGCTTTGGGCTACGCTGATGACATTGCAATTCTGGTTATTGGTAAGTTCACCAACACGATCAGAGAACTTATGAACAGAGCACTGAACCTGGTGGGAGACTGGTGAAAGGAGGTGGGTCTTGCCATCAACCCCTCCAAGGTAGTGGCGGTGCCATTCACAAGAAGGAGGAACCTGCTCGGGCTGGGACCTTTGAATCTGCAGGGCACAGAGGTAAATCTGCAGAACGAGGTCAAGTACTTGGGAGTGGTACTTGATAAGACACTGAGGTGGGAATCGCAGCTGCAAAGGGTGATTGATCGAGGTAAGTGGTCACTCATGACTTGCAGACGAATGGTTGGCACTACATGGGGACTGCATCCTAGGCTTTTGCACTGGTTGTATGTTGCTGTGGTGAGACCGGTCATGACCTATGGTTCACTAGTCTGGTGGCCAAAGACTAACTTCGGTGCATCAGTGCGGGGGCTTGCGGCAGTCCAGAGGTTGGCTTGCCACATGATTTCTGGGGCCATGAGTTCCTGCCCTGGAGCATCCTTGGATTGTATGCTCAATATCCTGCCCATAGATGTCTACATCAGAACGGTTGCTAGGAAATGTGCATATCGCCTCCGATGTGAGAATCTCTGGATGACTTTCAATGTACCCTCGGTAGGTCACACCAGAATTGAGCAGGTAGTCAGAAGTGAGGCCCTTGACATGCCTTCTGACCACCTTCACACTAGATACACCTTCGGTAAGACATTTTCAGTGGTAATTCCACCAAGGATTGACTGGCAAGATGGCGGCAGACCTCTTCATCCCTGCGAGTCAGAATGGTAGTCGGATGGCTCTAAGGGAAGTAAGGGAACTGGAGCTGGAATACTGGGGGTGCAAGATAAGGTAAAGGTCTGCGTTCCCATGGGGGATCTCCCCACAGTGTTCCAGGCAGAAGTGGCAGCCATTATGGAATGGCTCAATCTCAACAGAGGTGTCAGGAACAAGAACATTACCATTTTCTCAGATAGTCAAGCCACCCTCAAGGCTCTGGACTCCTGTACCTTCGACTCCAAGTTAGTGTGGGAATGCCGCAACGCGGTGTCTTCTATTGGCAGTCACAACAACATTACCTTTTGCTGGGTCCCAGGACAGTCAGGTATTATGGGCAATGAAATAGCTGATCGTCTGGCGAACGATGGCGCTTTGATCCCATTCGTGGGTCCACAACCCTTCTGCGGCATCTCCAGGGCGCATGTGGATCGAGAGATCAACACGTGGGCACGTGAGTGTCACCGCAGGAGATGGGCGGAGCTGCCCCTACTGAGAGTAAGTAAACTGTCTCTCAGCTCTCCCTCTTCAAGGATCGCTGAGGACCTTCTACAGTTAGGTAGGTCCGAACTCAGACTCATTGTAGATCTCATCACGGGACATGGACATATGAGGAAACATCTTGCTCGAATGGGACTCTTCCTCGGAGATCCAATCTGCAGGAAGTGTGGGCAGTCCGAGGAGACTGCTGATCATCTGCTGTATGACTGCACCGAGCTTGCCGGGGGTGAGAGCTGCCACTCTCGGCATCATGGAGAGGGGTTGTCACCTTCCCCGGGAGGAGCTAGTGGGGAGACTACGGCAGTTTGTCAGGTTTTTAAACTTGGAAGGTCCGTGAAACATTCAATCAACAGGGGTGCGCAAAAAGCCACTTGGCTGACGTGCTATAGGAACTCTGTTCCGCCCCTTTGTGTAATGTAATGTAATGTAAGCATCAAGGGGTTTGCGGAAGTTTAGCTGACCTGCATTGAAGTGGTTTTACGTTCATTTTACAAACAATTAACAATTAATCGACCGATCATATATAAAGGGCCACAAACAAATTGCCAATGTAAGCGACTTTTTTTAAACATTTTAACAGCTCCAATGTTATCATATAAATCTATGCTACGTTTATAACACGTATATAATAACAGGTGCATTCTGGGGGCAATATATCAAACTAAACACTAAGGATCTACGAGTGATGTAACAAAACCACTCATCCTTAAGTCGCTAAAAATTACTTCATCTCAATTGTTGCCAAAAGACTTGATTAATGTTTAAAAATTATTTATAAAACTAAAATGTTTTAATTTTCATGAGTTACCAGCTGACCCGGCTAACTTCGTAACGCCTAACGTATACAGTAAATACTTGTTAACTTTAAGATGTTCTGAAGTCGAATAGCTTCGTTGTAAAAGATTAGATATCAGATTCATCTACAGATATGCCGCGACCTCTGGGTCGCGGCATCTATATAAATCAAGTTTTGTCTGTACGTTGCTCAGAGTTATTGTTTGGTTATTTTTACGTTTCATGCGTTAGAGAAGCCGAAACAAGTCTTAACTCAATTTGTGTCTGTTTGTCAGTGGCAATTTAGGAGGCATTTTACGCTGTGTTCTCCGAAATAAATGAGAGAATTGATAACGGTGAAACTTATTTCATACATTCCCTACATTCCA
Source organism: Nephotettix cincticeps (assembly GCA_023375725.1). NCBI lineage: Eukaryota > Metazoa > Arthropoda > Insecta > Hemiptera > Cicadellidae > Nephotettix > Nephotettix cincticeps. Next base: position 63,234,666 of record CM041786.1, read on the forward strand.
GAGAAGGTTTTTAAAGGCTTAAACTTGTCCGCTGACCCTTATAAAGTAAATAACGATCATTTAAAACCCCACTTTTTACGCGACATTGGTCGCATTTTGCTTCAGTTTTAAATGAATAACCTATTGGCAATAATCAGCTGTCTTTGTAGTTTAAAGATTTAATAGAAAGAAAAACAAACAGATGTTAAATCAATATTAGTTAGTTTGTATTGGTCATATATTTAAGCCCATTTCGAAATTATACTATATTAATAAGTTATTTCAACGTATAACTGATTATAATAATGTTTTAATTGTCAAGTAATGCTAAATAATAAAGCTTAGTATTTATTTATTTTCTTTGCATTGATTTGTTTAGGATTTCAGGTTTACATTTTGGTATGATGATCTTTCTTCTTTAAACTGAATCCTACAACCCGTACAAAGCTTACTGCTACGTTAGTTATCAATAAACCACCTACTAATAATCAGCTGTCTTTGTCTTATAAAGATTTAATAGAAAGAACAACAAACAACTGTCAAATCAATCAGTTAGTTTATATTGGTCATTGATTTTATACCCATTTTGAAATCATACTTTTTGTATATTCACAAATAGATTGCTTCAAGAAACCTTATTACTCAAATCCCAGTGTACACTGTATTAAAAAGTTGTTTTAACGCAGACCTATCTATAATAATGGTATATGGGTATTGATTTATTTTTATTGCATTGATTTGTTTAGGATTTCATGTTTACATTTTGGAATGGTAATCTTTCTTCTTTAAACTAAATCCTACAACCCCTTAAAAAGGATGGGCTTACTGCTAGTAGTAAATAACAATACTGAAACGATGTAACAATTTATATTTGAATCAGTACTGTACATCTGACTACTACACCAGGAAGTGAAAGTGAATTATTACGGGTTGGCAAATTCTATTACTTAGGGCTTGATGAACCTGGAGTTATCTTATCAGCTGGCCAACTAACAATGATGCAGCTCCAACGGTCCCAACATGTTCCTTTTACTTTCCTTATTGAGATGGTCAGTTTGTCCTTTGGGCTCCCCTCCAGTCTGGCCAGCTCTTCTTTAGATGGCTGAGGGATTACTGTGGGAGTTTGGACTTTGGGCTACTGGACCGTTTATCTGTCTGTGCCTATTGGTGTTCCGACATACATGGTGCTGACAAATACCTGGTGCTGCCACTTACCTGGTACTGCGACATACCTGGTGTTGTCATATACCAGGTGCTGCCATATTCCTGGTGCTGCCACTTACCTGGTGTTACGACATACCTGGTGCTGTCATATACCTGGTGCTGCCACTTACCTGGTGTTACGACATACATGGTGCTGACAAATACCAGGTGCTTCCAAATACCTGATGCTGCCACTTACCTGGTGTTACGACATACCTGGTGCTGCCATATACCCAGTGCTGCCACTTACCTGGTGTTACGACATACCTGGTGCTGTCATATACCTGGTGCTGCCACTTACCTGGTGTTACGACATACCTGGTGCTGTCATATACCTGGTGCTGCCACCTACCTGGTGTTACGACATACATGGTGCTGACAAATACCAGGTGCTTCCAAATACCTGGTGCCGCCACTTACCTGGTGTTACGACATACCTGGTGATGCCATATTCCTGGTGCTGCCACTTACCTGGTACTGCGACATACCTGGTGCTGTCATATACCAGGGGCTGCCAAATACCTGGTGCTGCCACTTACCTGGTGTTACGACAGACCTGGTGCTGCCATATACCCGGTGCTGCCACTTACCTGGTGTTACGACATACCTGGTGCTGTCATATACCTGGTGCTGCCACTTACCTGGTGTTACGACATACCAGGTGCTGTCATATACCTGGTGCTGCAACCTACCTGGTGCCGCCACCTACCTGGTGTTACGACATACCTGGTGCTGCCACTTACCTGGTACTGCGACATACCTGGTGTTGTCATATACCAGGTGCTGCCATATTCCTGGTGCTGCCACTTACCTGGTGTTACGACATACCTGGTGCTGCCACTTACCTGGTGTTACGACATACCTGGTGCTGCCATATACCTGGTGCTGTCACTTACCTGGTTTTACGACATACCTGGTGCTGCCATATACCTGGTGCTGCCACCTACCTGGTTTTACGACATACCTGGTGCTGCCATATACCTGGTACTGCCACTTACCTGGTACTGCGACATACCTGGTGTTACGACATACCTGGTGCTGCCATATACCTGGTGCTGCCACTTACCTGGTTTTACGACATACCTGGTGCTGCCATATACCTGGTGCTGCTACTTACCTGGTGTTACGACATACCTGGTGCTGCCATATACCTGGTGCTGCCATATACCTGGTGCTGCCACTTACCTGGTGTTACGACATACCTGGTACTGCGACATACCTGGTACTGTCACATTCCCGCTACCACATACCTGATGTTGCTACTTATCTGGTGATGCTGTCACCCTTTTCTGTTGGACTATATGCATGCAGATGAGTACCCTGTTCTCTTTCCTCCGAATTACTTCTCCGCTAAGTGATATATAGACTTCAATCCACCACCGATTGAAAGTCCACTAAAACATTTCTACCCCAAATTGGAGCACATACCCACCTCAAATATATGTCAAGGTCTCTTTGAATTTACTATGTGTGGATTTATTATATGTTGAATAGATGTATTTTGTGTCCTCAAGTTTAGGTATTAAGTTTCCTGTGTTTTTTTTAGTTATGTTATACGGTTTTATGTGCTACATTAAGATATGTTTTGTAATCTCAAAATTGTTTTAAAATGACCGGCCAAAAATATTTGTATAAAAGAAATCTAGTAACTGTTTTTGGGTCATATTAAAATCTGTAATAAATCTACTGTTGCTAATTGCTGTTGTCTAATTAAAACCCAGGTTGTGAAATCATAGTATATTTTTTCCTTTTATAAAGGCATTTAAATATCAAAATACATTTTAAATAATTCAGTTAGGGATTATCTCACTTCAACTATTAACACCTTTTTTGGATATTTTCCTTGTTTCCGATCCATTACACTGAAAAATTCCACAATCTAGATGGCGCGGCGCATTTTAAACCGTAATTTGCCAGGACTTACAGTATATTAGTGTTGTGAACCACCCCCATAAACTGATCTGTTTGGGACAGTTACAACAATAAGACATATTAATAACATTCCCACGAAACAAATAAATCTAAGTGAATTGATTCACAATTTTCTAATCAAACCAACCCTAACTGTAATACTGCTTTTATAGGAAATATATACAACAGCTGATTATTATAATAAACGAAATAATATTTCGTTTATACATATTATGCATAAACATCTATTTTTTTATAATAATTCAGTCTTAAAAATCTTTGTACAACTAAATCTAGAGTTCCGCTGGACCAATTTCATTGATTAATATGCCATTAGAAAGCTTTCATCCCGTAGATTTGCCAAAAAATACGAAAGTTTGATGTTTTTTATTATTTATGGTGAAAAAGTTAAAAAACATTTTTTCATAAGAAATACATTGAAAATGGGGTTTTACGAATTTCTTATTTTATGGCAATGTTTGGCAACCTTTTTGAGGTTTCTCAAGGAATGCATAATAGTAGTTTGTTGGAAATTTAATTCTCTTTCAGAAAATCACCATCCATTTTGGTCGATTTCCTCTCCGTTTAAAAGTTATTTACAAAAACTCAAAGCTACTACCGATTTCTTTGTGTTGAAAAAATATTGAATTAAAGATATTTTTGTTCAACTTTGTACAACTAAATCTAGAGTTCTACTAAACTGATTTTAATCATTAATGCGTTGTTGGAAGGCTTCATTCATGTAGATTTGCCAAAAAATGAAAGTTTAAGGTTTTTTAGTATATGTGGTAAAAAAGTAAAAAACATGTTTTCCATAAGAAATACATTGGAAACAGGTTTTTACGAAATCCTATTTTTGAAGGCGATATTTTACCGTCTTCTTGAGGTTTCTCAAAAGATTCTATATAGTAATTTGTTGGAAATTTAATTCTCTATCAGAAAATCACCATCCACTTTGGTCGATTTCCTCACCGTTTAAAAGTTATGTACAAAAAACCAAAAAACCAAAGTTATGATACAACAAATTTCTTTGCGTTGAAGAAATACTGAGTCTGACATTTTTTTGTTAAAATTTGTACAGCTAAATCTAGGGTTGCATTGGACCAATTTCATTGATTAATATGTCATTAGAAAGCTTTCATCCTGTAGATTTGCCAAAAAATATGAAAGTTTGACTTTTTTAGTATGTATAGTGAAAAGGTAAAAAAACCATGTTTTCCGTAAGAAATACATTGGGGTACCCTTTTTCTAGAGACCGTTGTATTTAACCACAACGGGCTCTGTTTCTAGTTGTAAATAAATTTTATTTGGCCAACACATAAAAACGTGATTTTAATAAGACGATCATTAGATCATAAGACGGTCACGTGATTTTAATAACGTGATTTAATAAGACATAAAATAAAAAATATAAATACCTAATCTCCCAAAACCGTAAACTATTAACGTGTTGAATAAAGCATTAATTTTGTACAGCACATATTTACTTAATAGTTTTACATTAATGAATGATTTAAATGGCATTGGATAGTAAAGCATATTGCTAATGAAAAGTAAACCAACAGATGTAGCTTAAGAAATCAAATTTTTTGATTGGAGAAAATTTGTTTTTTATAATTTGATTTCATAAAATATATAAAACATTTGAAAGTATTGAAGATTGGTGGTTACTTAAAGGAAATATGTATAAAAAGATATACATACACCTGTACAAGAAACATTCATACATGTTGGAAATTTTAATTCTCTTATCAGAATAATCACCATCCATTTTGTTCACCTGCCAGTTTCCTTTAAAAAAAATTAACAGTCGCTCACTAGATTTTTTGTTAATATATTGAATTAAAGATATATTTGTACCTTATTTCTATGTGTTTTTAATTTTTTGTTTGTTTTCCTATGTTGAAAAATAAATTAAGTGATTTTTAGTATAGTAAATAAAATTTTTTTATTGTTTTACCATATTTTTGCGAATTTCCTTGTTTATTTCAATATATTTCAAAAGTTAGATATATATTTTTTCCTGGACAGTTGAATTTAATATTGGAATAAACACTTTATTTATAAAAGAAAAAAGATTACAGTTATAAAAAATTTCTTTGCTGTTGAAAGAAAATGATATGAATTTTTTTTGTAAAATTTAATTAAATCTAATTGTTGATAATTGATTGTGAATAAAGTTATTTTTTATTATTATAAATCATTAACTCTGTGTTTTTGATAAAAATATTTTTTTTAAATATTTAGTAATCACAGGATTAAATTATTAAATAATTTTAGTAAAAATACATAAAAGTGATTTCTAATAACCGTGTATTTAGACAATAATTTATAAAATTTAAATTTATAAAAAAAATAAGATATTAGAACGACATTAGATGTTGAATAAAAAGTATACGTATTAAATAAATTAAGAAAAAAATTTGATAAATTATTTTACATTAATTTAAAAGTTTGGTTATTAAAATAAAATTTAAATGAAAAGTAAAATAAATTGATTAATGGTATCAAATTTTGTTTGAATAAATATTTTTTAGATTTTATAAACATATATAAATGGACATTGGTGAATTAAATTGGTGTACTTATTTTATTGATATCTTCAGCCCTTCATATAAAAAAAAAATAATACATATTTATTGCTTTTTTCAAGAATAACTCCAGGCTTATAATATTTCAGCCTGCCAGTTTTTTCAATAAGGGATGAATAAAGCCTAATAAGAAGGTACACTGCAGATCCAAAGACGCAAGGACGAAACAAGTGAATTTGTAGTACTCCTAGCATACACGGATCACTGAATTTTCCACATTCTTCTTCATTTCCTTGTTTCTTCAGCACATCTCCATCCAAAAATATCAACTTAGGTAAATTTTTCAAGACAAATGTCAAATAGTTTGGGGACATCTGCAACAAAAAATTTCTTTAGAATAGGGATAGGTGGAGAAAGAACATTGTTGTTGAGACCAATGATAAACCGATTGTTGTTTTTGAAAACCCGATATAATTATCTAATTCTAATTCTGTGATCTAATTATCTGTGGAATGAAGTTTGAATGAAAGGGCGAGTATAAATATCTTTAGTCCTATTTTTTATTGTATAAATTCATATCCTCAGGGTTTATGGTAGTAGGCTACCATAAATCAAAGGTTCATTATTATCAAAGACTTGTTTATGATTAACTAACAGTGCGCCTAAACAGTACTTTGCAAGGGATGTAGGATTCTGTGTAAGAAATAAAAAATACTTATTAACACGACAAAATTGATTATACTAGATAAAAAATATGTATGATTATTAAAATTAGTTATAAGTTAAGATAACATTTTAATATAGTGTGATTTCGACGTGGGTTTAAAATAAATGATCAATGTAAAAAGAAACTAATATTTATTTTAATATGACAGCTGTTTTCTTTTCTTTCGATTAAACCACTTACACCTCACATATTCTCAAAATCAATGACCATTGCTTAAACAGCTTAGTGTTAAAAACTACAAATATAGATGATTGTTACCAGTAGATGATTAATAAAAAAAAACTGAAAGAAAATTGTGACTAATATCGCGTAAAAGTTGAGTTTTTAAATGCTCATTATTTACTTTTCAAGGGGAGGTGAACAATTTTAAGCATTGATACCCCTTTTATGGAATGTAGAGAATGCATGAATACGTTTCATTATTACCAGTTCTCCCGTTTTTTTTCGGAGAGGACGGTGTAAAATGCCTCCTGGAGCGTCACAGACAGACACAAATTGAGATAAGACTTGTTTCGGTTTCTCTAAAGCGCAAAACGTAAAAACAACTAAAATTTAATAACGCTGAGCAATGTACAGATAAAACTCTAATTTTATGTATATAGATTTATTAATTATATAATACTATTTACATAATGCTGCAAAATTTACTAACTGAGCAAGGATTACCAATCAGCAACAGTGAGGAAAGACTCTGCATCTCGGAACAAGCCATGACCACTTCCGACAAATCCTCTATATTGTTTTGGGATAGGTCCAGATGGTACAAGAACTTAAACTTGTTCAAGAACTCGGCTACACCTAATAATACAATTACTGAGGTAATATAAACAATATGGATACATGTTAACGCTATACTAACTGAAATACGACAAAGGGTTATAAAATACATGAATAATACCCCCGTCGCAGAAGACCTGCGTTCTCAACAAATTTCCAAATCAATAACATAATAATAATAATAATATATGACAAGTTTTATGCAGGTGAGCTGCCATGATAAACACATAAACTATGATTTTAAGCATAAATTGTGATAAAAAGCATAAAGTGAATGAAGCATAAAGTGATCTTAACCACGTGAGGCTGAATATCAAGTTTCATCAAATTTGAAATTACATATGAAAATCGCAAGAAACCCAATTTTTGAGTACAACACCCCGCCCCCACAAAACTACTGGCCCGGGTCACTAAGGCGCTGAAATGTCGCTCGCCAGTGAAGCACAAGGGATTTTCCTGCCACAAATCTTTGAGACAGGAAGCCTCGCCATTGAAAGAGTTCTGTTCTGTTATATTCCTTTCAATGAGGCGGCAACGGACAAAAACATGTCAGCGATCAATATGCTTATGACTTATGGATTATGCTTATAAGTTTATGGCTGATGATTCATGTGTTCTTGTTAGCAAAGATTACAAAAACGACGGAAATTTAAAAAAAAGTGTAATGTGTACCCTAGGGAAGTATGTTAGCTGTGAGGAATTACTGAAATATCTTCTTTAAGAATGATTGTGGGATATTGCAAGATTCAAATTTGTCGTTAATTTTGTGGTTTATGAAGAGCCATGAAATATTTAAATAAAATTTGAGTTTTGTCTGTATTGCTTGGGATTATGATATTTTCGGTTACGTTTTATTGCCTAAAGAGCCCAAATGAGACTTATCTCAATTTTTCTCTGTCTTTCTGTAACGTTAAAAAAGGCTTTTGTGTTTGTTTTTTTAGAGAAAATCACCACAAAAGAGCATCTACTAAGATCAAAGATCTATCTATACCTTTTAGAGAAAGTTTTAGTATACATCAAATTGGCTCAAATCTTAATAAAATAAAATACAGTAATCAACAATGCAGTTTTACGCGATAAAACACAATTATTTTCCAAATTTAACTGAACATGTGATCTATTAAAGTGATTTAACGGAAAGAAATAATCATCGGTAAAATTCAAATAAGTATTAGTTTGCTGACACATATCATTAATTGTAAACTTCTTTCAAAGTAATACATATTTAAAATGTTACCCTGCTGTACGGTATGTAATGATATGCACGAGGCAATTTTTTCTTATGATACAAATTTTTCTAATTTAAAATTAATTTAAAACGAAATCTCACGCAGCACGCTGGCGTGAGTAGAGCAGATTTCATGGAACTTTCATGGACGTTTTTATGAACGTATTGACAAACCATCACTAGATGGACCTGCATACCGAATTTTGACAAAATATTTAAGTAATAAATGAGTTATTGATTTTTAGCAACCATCCATAAGATTAATATTGTACAATGTACTATGTTTACCATTTTAAATATATCAGTAACCAATTGACCTGGAGCTGTGATTCAAAATAGTAAATTGTGTGGTTTTTTTAGCTGAATCCAATTGTAAAAAGAAAAATTGGATTTTTTCAAAATGTATACATAAATAAATTGAAAATTCTGCTCTGGGGGGTACAAACCCTCCTCTCCCAAAAGGTGTAGTTGTTGTAGTCCGATTGCGTTGCCCAACACACTCATTTAAGATATTAGTAAGGCAGAACTCCACCACATTTTATAATAATCAGAGAATAATTGAGGTCTCATGGCAAGATTTAAGCCCGGGACCATGTTATTTTTTTCTCTTTTGGTTTTCTCTATAGGCCCAGAGACCAAAACCAATAGTCGTTAAAATTTATATATATATATATATATATATATATATATATATATATATATATATATATATATACAGGGTGTTCATTAAAGTTGGGGACAAACTTTGAGAGGTGATAGTACTCATCAAAATAAACAAAAAATTTCTTATAAACATATGTCGAAAAATCCTTCGTTTAGCCGCTAGCCGCCATTTTGTATTTTATACAAAAAACCTTATAAAGAACTATTTATGATACAGAAACCAAACTTTGCACACATATTTACTGGCCAAAGAGAAAAAAACTCTCAAAGTAACATTAAGTTTGCTTTTATATTTTCAAAATGGCGGCGGTTCTTAAAGTTAATGGTTCCTTTGTTATTTAAATTAAAATATTTTTAACCGCCGTAATTTTAAAAATATAAAAGCAAACTTAATGATACTTTGAGAGAATTTTTTTCTTTAGCCATTAAATATGTGTGCGAAGTTTGGTTTCTGTATCTTAAATAATTATTTATATATAACGTTTTTTGTATAAAGTACAAAATGGCGGCTAGCGGCTGAACGAAGGATTTTTCGACATATGTTTATTTGAAATTTTTTGTTTATTTTGATGAGTACTATCACCCCTCGAAGTTTGTCCCCGACTTTAATGAACACCCTGTATATATATATATATATATATATATATATATATATATATATATATATATATGTGTGTGTGTGTGTGTGTGTGTGTGTGTGTGTGTGTGTGTGTGTGTGTGTGTGTGTGTGTGTGTGTGTGAGCACGATAACTCTCGTAAAAATGGTCCGATCGAGACCAAATTTGGTAGAGACGTGTATTCCTCCATTTGCTCGGACGAGTTCGTAAACCAGACATATCGGTCAATGGGAACGGGTAGTTTGGGGGGGTTTTGTACCCCAAAATGGGGTTTTTTGCGTTTTTCACATGTAATTTTGCATACTAACCTGCATACTCTTTGCCCATGTTAATCAAATAGAGATTAGGTAACATCCTTTATTTGTGGACTGATGTTGATGAAACTTGGTATAAATATAAATTGTTTATGCTAGAAACACCTACTTTCAATGTTCCTCATAGCAGCAAACCTGCATACTCTTTCCCATGTTAATCTTATGGAGATTAGGCAAATAACTCATATTCATCGACAGATAATGATAAAACTTGTCATATATTATTATGTTATTGATTTGGAAATCCGGTGAGTACGCAGGTCTGCTGCGACGGGGTATTTATATTTTTGAATTTTGTTATGTTCAAAAGATAAACATTTCCAAAATGATGGAACTCCGACGGGTCTTGAAGTACTTCTTGGATCAAACTGGGTTCTTTGATGCCAACGTTAGAAAATATAATAGGTGGTATACACTCAGAATTAGATAATGTTTTTTAGCTGGCAGTAACAACGTTTATGACTAAGAAACTCGAGAATTTAAGTAGTTTTATCGTTCTAGAATAAGCGTGTTACAATATTCTGGCTCAAAACTATTGAAATCTTTATCAACAACGGTGATTTCTTCAGTAACTTTTCGTTAATTTATGCAATAATGATGCGGAAGCCTTAATTTTCTTTCTGGCCCTAAAACCATATTGCAAAACTACAAACCTAGACGATTTTGTTGAGACATCAAACGTTAAAATTTGTTAAGATATAAGGAGGAGTAGTGTTAAAAAAGGGCTTCTCGAACTATACCATATAAGTATTATAATTATTATATAGAACATATTATTAGTCAGTGACATGGTATACATATACTACCAACCTGAGGTGAGGTTATTTCTTGCTAAGCCTAAGTACACCAAGATTGGCGGTGGATTGTCGGACAGAGAACAGAGATCATCCAGTTTGTTATTGCAGAGTTCTAATAACATCAACCCGCGGGGCAGACTGCCTCCGTGAAATGACGAGAGGCAGTTCCCAGCCAGCACAAGAGCCTCCAGGTTGTCGAGTCTGCAGAGGGTGTTGTCCATGTTGCTCACCTGAGACAAGTTCTAATGTCATATATCATTCAGTCTGGCTGAAGTGACCTGGGCTGAGCCTCCAGGTCAAAAACTGTTATACATTGGTTCAATCAATAAGGAGAACCTTAACCTTGAATATACAAAAAGTTCAAAGATGGTAAGAGAGATTCTGAAAAATGGTAAAAGTGAATTAAAAAAACAAATTTATACTTTTCTATAAGCATTTTGACATGTTTTAGAATATTTATGAAGAATATTTGGTAATCACCTTAGAGCCGGTCATTCGAAGCAATTTCATTCTCCTGAGTATGTTCTTCACAGTAATTTTCCCTGTGTGACTATCCCTAAGGCAAATACCAATCAATTCAAACACGTTTTCACAAAAATCATTGATTCTTTCCAGATCCTTGACATCGAAAAGATTTTTTCCAATATCAAATTGGATTCTTTCCAGTTTATCTTCTTGAATAAAACTTTGCTGTAGCTGCGTTGAGTTATGATGATATAGGAAACTGCGGAGGGTAGAGTCTTCCATCCTTTGTTTGATGGCATTATCAAGATCAACATCTTTACACTGATTACATTGAAAGCACTTTAACTGTCTCTCAAATCTTGTTAAAGGTGATAGATCACACTTCTGATTTTGCTCTGCCATAATTTTTGGTAGAAAGAATAATAAACTATAAACAAAATTTATATCCCCTTGATGTACTAACAGCTGTTGAGATTATACATGAAAACTTATAAGTATGAAAATAAATACCTCGAATTGAATGACACCATTGTGGTGTAATTATAATTTAATAATTACTCATCTTAAACATACATGATAAAATGACACATTATTTCGATGACAATAATCAAATTAATTAATTAATTAATTAATTATAAAGGAAGTCTGTGTAAATTGTAACTGTCCATTTAAAAAGTACAACTATGATTTTAAATGCAGGTCAAGCTGAAATGATTTCAGATTTTTTCTAAACCATTATATAATTAACGTAAATATATAAGAAATTTTTTAGTTTTAATCCAAGTACCGGGAGACCGAGCTTTTCTTGGGTAGAATAAAACAATTACCGTCACGGTGCTGCCATCTGCCTGTTCTGACGCTTGAGTTCATTATTTTACCGCTAGAGTATGCTTTTATATCCAAGTAAGCACTTTCTACTCCTATGCACTGGTGGCTTGACCGGTTAGAGTGATACGCTGACGAGTGTAACGTTCTAGCCATTCGAACAGTATGGTAGTATTCATATGTTTAAAAGCGAATCGCTGTCGAATACAGGTATACATTTAATTTGAAAGAAAATGTTTCTTAATATTTTGATTATTGTATTATGTAGTAGAGGTCTACACTTTTTAGCGAATTTCCCATAGGGAAGAAGCTATTAACGTAGGTCTCATGGTAAAATTTAAACCCGGGACCATGTTATTTTTTCTTCTTTAGGTGCCTAGAGACAGAAAACAATAGTCGTTAAAATGTATATATATATATATATATATATATATATATATATATATATATATGTGTGTGTGTGTGTGTGTGTGTGTGTGTGTGTGTGTGTGTGTGTGTCTGTGAACACGATAACTCTCGTAAAAATGGTCCGATTGAGACAAAATTTGGTTGAGACGTGTGTTTCTGCATTTGCTCGGACGAGTTCGTAAACCAGACATATCGGACAATCAAACGGGTAGTTTGGGGGGGTTTTGTACCCCAAAAATGGGTTTTTGCTTTTTTCCCATGTAATTTTTAAAAATTTCAAATTTTATCTTTCACTATTAGAATCACCTTAAAAACTACTCAATTTAGTTCCTTAAAGTTTTTCTCTATCTCCAACGGTTACCGAGATATTAACAAATCTAAACACAGTACGTTGTATTTTTGGGCTCCAATTTTAATCTTATGGAGGATAAGGAAAAATTAATGTTTCACTTTATTATCTAATATTTTTGGATGAAACTTGAAGCTTCATGTGGTTGAGATCCATACATTTATGCTTAAAAATCGTAGTTTATGTGTTTATCATGACAGCAAACCTGCATACTCTTTTCCCATGTTAATCTTATGGAGAGTAGGCAAATAATACTCATATTTATTGACAGATAATGATAAAACTTGTCATATATTATTATTATTATTATTATTATTAATAATAATACAAACTACCCCAGGTGAGTATGGAGATTTCTCCTAAATCCCACCCCGTTCAACCGGGCTGCCCCAAGGATTCTGGGGGGGGGGCAACCAGACATTTTCTTCGGGGGCTCGTGTGGTAGGCAACCAGGCCACGGTGTCCGACAATGCGACTGGAAGGGGCGTAGAAACGATGGAGTTGGACCTGGAGCGAAATTCGTTTCGTCGTAGCTCCAAGATTCAAAGAACTCCACCTTCGGGTGAAAGGAAACCAGTCGGGGTCGTGAAGACCACCCCTCCTCCAGCTCCTTTCCGAAACCAGGAGGAAAAGTCAGAAGGTGCGGCTAATGCGGATCTCCCGGGGCAATCCTCTTCAGAGCCCCAAATTCAGGGGGGAATTCCTCCAAAGTCAAGTCCCATGCGTCCAATCTTCGAGCTGTCGATCCTGCGCCAGCAACAGGACGACGCCGAGGAAGAGGAGAGTCAGGCATTGAAGAGAATCCATGCGATCCTCAAGGAGATGGAGAAATTGGTCAAGGTGCAGAGGAATGTAAACACCCGCATCAAAGATGGCATTCCAGAAGCAATGGATCTCCTGAACATGGTCATGCAATGCCGGCAGGTCAGGGAGAAAGCAAAGAGGCAAGAGCGAGTGATGGCTGACTGCTCTTTTTCTGCTAAAGAAAGCGTTCTCCCAGGGAGAAAGAGGGCCCGGAACTCGCCATCTGGTAGCCCCGAGCTTGGTAGGGAGCCTATCTGTGTGGGAAAATCCACCCAAACCTCCCCAGGTGTCGGTGTGGCCAACAATCCTCCCCCTGTACCGCTGGAGGTGTCCCCACAGCCACTAGGGATCCAGGAAGCAAGGGTGGAGAATCGGGGCAATGCAGGCTTTCAAACTGTCCTCACCAGGAGAGAGAAACGCAGAAGGAGGTGGGATGAGAAACGCCTGGAACGTTCTCAGGCCTACCCAGCCGTTCCTCCTGCTGGTCAGACTCCAAGCAGGATTAAGCCCAAAACTCCTAGACCATCCAAGGCTCCGTCGAGGAAACCTGACGCTGTTCTTATTAAGCCAGCTCAGGGACGCTCTTTCAGCGAGGTACTCTCGGGGATTCGACAAAAAGTAAATCCTGAAGAGACGGGTACTGTTGTCCGTTCGGTCAGGAAGACAAGAACTGGTGGCATCCTCCTGGAACTGCTTCACCACTGCGGAAGAGGTCACCGAGGCCTTGAAGTCGACATTAGAGGATTTGGCCTAGGGCGCTAAAGTGTTCGTTGGAGCAGAGAACGGGCGAGGACAGAAGCTCGCCGTTGTTGAGCTGGGGTGTCATGGCGCTACAGACCTGCTTCTGCGTGGGAGGCTAAAGGTTGGGTGGGTGCTCAGTCGGGCCCGACTTCGCACTATGGTGGTCAGATGTTTCAGGTGCTTCGGGTATGGCCATCACCAGGCTTCTTGTTCTGGACCTGATCGCAGGGCGGCCGGTTTGTGCATCAACTGTGGGGAGAGTGGTCACGTAAAGTTCACCTGCACTGCTCCATCTAGTTGTTTCCTCTGCCAGGAACGAAATTTTCAGTCTCTGTATCACGTTCCTGGTACCAGAAACTGTCGAGTCTTCCGAGAGGAGCTGGAAAAATCCCGTAAGAGGTCATAGAAAAAAATGAAGATTTTATAAGGGAACCTCCATAGGAGCATCCTGGCAAACGACCTGTTATCCCAGCACTCGAGAGAGTGGAAAGTGGACTTGCTCATTATTTCTGAGCAGTACTGCGAGAGAGATTGTTCTGGCTGGTTTCGGGACGCCCTAGGTACGGCGGCCATCTGGATTCCAGACCCCTGGAACTTCCATGTTCTTGACAGCGGGGCCGGTCGAGGTTTTGTTTGGGTGAAGAGTGGGGGCTTCACTGTTGTGAGCGTCTACCTGACTCCGAACGACCCTATGCTGGCATTTCAGGCAAAGCTGGATGCCCTGGAAGACCTTCTGGTGAGCGCTAGTGGCAAGTTCATTGTTGCTGGTGATTTCAACGCCAGGGCCGTTGAGTGAGATATGCCAGAAACCGACACCAGAGGCAGAAAAGTCCTTGAGCTCGCCTCCAGAACCGGACTTCACGTTGCTAATGTTGGTTCCACTTCCACTTTCAGGAGGCCTGGGTACAGAGAAACAATCCCTGATATTACCTTTGTTTCGGAGGCTCTTCTCGCGTCGATATCTGGCTGGAGAGTCGTCGAAGATTTCACAGGCAGCGATCATCAGCATATCCTCTTTGATGTGAACTCAGGCCGTCATCCCGCCATCCCCGAGCGACCCAGCCGTCCAGTGAGATGGAATGTCGCCAAACTCAATGCTGCTGCTGCAGCTGCTAGAATCAATGAGAGGAAAGATGACGTGATAATGCTCGATTTTCAGGCTGAGGAATTGGCTGAGGCTACCATGCGCCTCATTTACCGTGCCTGTGACTCTTCCATGCCAAGGAAGAACACCTCTCGTTCGGCACGAAAGCCAGTGTATTAGTGGACGAACGAGATCGCGACGTTGAGAAGAGCGTGTCTCCGCTGCAGACGGAGGTTGGTCAGAGCCAGGAGGAGAGGCTTCGATGCTGCTGCTCCAGCTGCTCTGGAATTCCGGGAGGCAAGAATTACCCTGAAGAGAGCTATCCGCCGCAGGAAGAGGGAGAAGTGGGAAGAATTGAGGAGGGACGTTAACCTTGATCCCTGGGGCCTCGGGTACAGACTTGTTTTACGTAAGCTTTGTGCCAAAACAGCGTGCCCTATCTTCGACCCACCAACGATGGAAAACATCGTTGATTCCCTCTTTCCCGATAACCCCCGCAGAGCGGTTGAGTAGTTTACGGAGGCGATTCCGGAAGTTCCTTTGTTCACGGAAGCGGAGTTGTGCGTGGCGGTCAAGTCAATGCGTGTTGGCAGTGCTCCTGGTCCGGATGGTGTTCCGACTGAGGTGCTTAGGGTTGTTGCTGGTAACTGCCCTTCTCTTCTTTAGAATATGTACAATCGTTCTTTGCGAGGGAGTTTTCTGTCGCAGATGGAAGCTCCAACGCCTGACATTGATTAGCAAGGGCAAGGGGCTATCACCAAGCACTCCCTCGGCATTTCGACCCTTGTGTATGTTGGACACAGCCGGAAAACTTCATGAAAGACTGATAAAGCCCCGTCTGTTGTCTGCGGTCGATGCTGCCGGTGGGCTGTCAGACAGACAGCACGGATTCAGGAAAGGTCGTTCTACCATCGGAGCAATTCAGGAGGTTGTAGGTGCTGCCAGAAACGCTCAGCGAGGAAATCATTACTCCCGCTGTATCACGTTGCTCGTCACCTTAGACGTGAGAAACGCGTTCAACAGTGCAAGCTGGTCCGTCATTTTGAGTTCTTTGGAGGAAATGTTCCACGTTCCTGAATATCTGCTTCGGATCATCCGAAGCTATTTGAGGGACAGGGAATTAATCTTTGAGACGTCGGAGGGTCCTCGTCGGAAGACTATCACCGCTGGTGCCGCTCAGGGTTCCATTCTTGGTCCTTGGTCCATCTTTGGAACATTGCATACAATGGTATCTTTTGACTGGACTTACCTGAAGAATGTTTTCTGGTGGGTTATGCAGACGACATTGCGGCGGTTATTGTCGCAAGAAACGTCCAGCGTGCCCAGTGGAGACTTAATGAAACGATGAGATATGTCTCTTCTTAGATGGAGGATCACCACCTGAGCTTGGCAACCGAGAAAACGGAGATTGTCATGATGACAGGGCGTCAGATTCCGACTTTGGTAGACTTTCGTGTCAACACTGAATATATTCGTTCCAAGCCAGCCGTGAAGTACCTGGGGGTTAGACTTGACACCAAGCTTTCCTTCAGAGAACAAATCAAGTATATGTCAGAGAAGGCGGCAAGGATTACGACCGCGCTCAGTCGTCTTATGGCGAATTTTGGCGGCCCATTAGCGGAGAAGCGGAAACTTCTTCTGTCCGTCACAAACTCAATCCTTCTTTACGGAAGTGAGATTTGGGCGGACGCTCTCAAGAGGGAGTGCTACCGCAAACAGGTGGGAGCGGTGCAAAGGAGAGCCGCGTTGAGGATCTCCTCAGCTTACCGGACGGTGTCGGAGCCGGCTGCACTGGTAGCTGGTGTTGTCCCGATTGACCTGTTGGCCCAGGAATGGAGAAGTGTGTATATCACCAAGTCCGAACTTGGCGCCAGGGAAGCGACACGGGTGGCCAGGGAGGCCTCCATTCACCAGTGGCAAGAGAGGTGGCGAAATGAGTCTAGAGCGGCTTGGACGCGAAGACTCATTCCGGACCTGTCTGTGTGGGTTGATCGTGGGTTTGGGGAAATAAATTTCCTCATCACGCAGTTCCTCACCGGACATGGGTTGTTCCGAGCCTATCTTCACAAGATGGCCAAAGTGGACAGTCCGGTTTGTATTTACGGGGACGGTGTTCACGATGACGCTTTTCATACGTTCTTCCAGTGTGACCGGTGGGCAGTTCTAAGGAGGCAACTTCGATTGGAGATCGGTGAATTTACGCCGGAGACCGCAGTAGAAAAAATGGTGACATCTCTTGAGAACTGGACTCTCATCACGTCCTTCGTGGAGAATGTTCTCAAGAAAAAGAAACTTGAAGATCCGTAACATCCTGGATCTTCCCTCAGAAGGCTAAATCGGAGTTGAAGTTCATTGAGCTTTAAATACGAGGCTCCACTTTGAGGTTCATGCCTTAATAGTTGATTCCGAAGTGGTCAACAGCCTGAGGCGGGGGGTTTTAGTTGGGTGCGAATCCCACACACCGGGGAGTGCACCGTTCTCCTCCCTGATGGTGCATGAGAGCATTTCCCCTTGAGAAAAAAAATATTATTACGTTATTGATTTGGAAATTACTGAGTACGCAGGTCAGCTGTGACGGGGTTATTTTTATACTTTATACTTTTAACTGAAATAATACAAAATATACAAGTACATTACAATTTGTGTCATGAAAACAATAAATACGTACTCCCCTTTTTACAGATTGTCCTTTTTAAATTTACTTAAGGGAGAAAGTATGCGTCAGTCCACTGGTACCGTTTCTAAATATATATATATATATTATTTTGCAACATTCATCCTTTAAAACACTTATTCACTTTAAAACATCTGTATCACAACCTATATAATATTGTTCACCTTTCATTGTGGTTATTTTTTATTATTGTAGTTAAGATTATCTTTAAAATATTTTACCAATATGAAATACGGATGGAATGTAGAGAATGATTTAAAGTTTGGAGAGATAAGTAGAGACTTTTATTATGCGAATTTGATGGTGGACAACATAATGGCAGAAAATCTCACTGAAGTGAGAAGTTTGTTGGAGAACAAGAAGACCAACCCAAACACGGTGATACCTGAGTTGGGAATGGCTCCATTACATATATTGGCAGGTTTAGAAAATGAGGACTTCAGCTCAACAGTGATGCTTCAGGCAATCCTGAGAAATGGTGGTGACCCCAATGTACGTTCCGAGGAAGGACTCACTCCGGTTCATGTTGCAGCGATGTGGGGAAGATGTAAGGTGCTTGACATTCTCTTGGCCAACGGAGGAGACCCAGAGCTCATCGACTATGAGATGTTCTTGAATGCAGAAGAGTATGCAATAAAAGAACAACAGTGGAATGCGTATGGTGTGCTTAGCGCGTTCGTAGTAATGGACGAAGAATGTTTCGAAATGGAAGCGCAGAATAAAACAAATGAAAGTGAAAATTTAAACTTATCGAACAAAGTATTGAAATATAAGCGTCTTCTTAAACTTAAAAACGAGGAAGAAGGTTGTTCTGATAACTCGTCAATAAAAGGAGGTGAAAACAGCAGTATTTACAGTAAACTGAAGAAGAGGAACGATAAAAATATTCAAACTGATGATGAATCGAGCAGTGATCGAAGTAATTGGCCAAAGAGTACGATAAAAATTTTAAAAGAAAAATGTCAATTAAATGCAATTAAAAGACAATATTCTGGCAGAAGGGATAAAAAATTCATTTCAAAGAATGGAACGGAAGATGAGTCACCAGGTAGCAGAAGTAATTGGTCAGTCAAAGCTAAGAAATCAATAAATCGTAAAGAAGAAATACTAGATGAGATTCAAAGACAAACGAGTATGAAGAAAAACAAAATTAATAGAAAAAATATAAATATTAATGTAAGTAATGACCAAAGTGATGATTCTGGTAATGCAATGCAGTCATTGAAGCTTAATTGGGATGCGATGGATAAAATTAAAAGTCAAAGGAGAAAAACCAATATTTATGAAAGTATTTGTAATATACCAGATACAAAGTGTACAAAAAGCAAACTTAAAACGCTGGAACATAAAGAAAATAGAAATAAACTGTGTTTGTACGGAGATGACGTCAGTGAAAACTATGATTGGGTAAGAAAAAGTGTTAATTCTATCAAACTTGATGAAAATGCTCTAAATACGATCAGAAATCAAAGATTAAACTCAAAGATATACCAAACGGAAGGACTTGGTGAAGATCCGTTAAAAGAACAAGAAAAAATCCCACCACTTTATGAGGAAAGTGAAGTGTGCGATTGGGTAGACCCACGGAGTTCTGAGCTGTTTGATGCAACCTCTCGAAATAAAATTAATATGCATAGAAGAAAAACTACCACTTACAAGAGTGAGGATCTAGGGGACCAGTTAATACTCTCAAGACTGAAACTTCCGAGGAGGAATAGAAACATGCGTCGTAAGAAAAAAGAAGACAGCGAGGTGTATGTGTGCGGCTTCTCAGAAGAATCGATCAGAACCAGTGAGCATGAGCAACGTCGACCTCGGCGACTCTCTTCCGGCCTGTCCGACGTCACTTCATCTGACTTTGATGACATGGGAATCCCAAACCCGAGAATGCTTTGTAAAATGTCTCGTATCTTCTTATTCATGCTAAAGAAACGACATATCTATCAAAAGATTAAGTGAGAAACTTTAAGAAAATGATCCCCTCATATTAAAACGGATCTTATAAAAAACATTCAGAGTATAGTTCAAAATCGTACGTAAAATTCATCTCCATCTATCTCCTTTTGAAAGTGCGAGGGTGCAGACAACAAACAATTCGAATTTTAAGTTCAAAGTTGATGTCTTTGTGAAATAAATTTGGATTAATTACCTTTAACTCGGAATTAATCCGCAAATCTCCTATATCTATATATATATTATTTTATGTAAAGTATAAAAATATTCATTAGTATTTTAAAATTTCTTGTGTACAGGATAAACAAAGTGTTCATTACATTGAAGCTATTAAGCTACTAGTAGGTAATGACAATTTATTAGAATACTAGAAACAGAGCCCGTTGTAGTTGAATACAACGGTCTCTAGAAAAAAGGGTACCCCCATGTATTTCTTACGGAAAACATGTTTTTTTTACTTTTTTACCACAAATACTAAAAAACGTCAAACTTTCATATTTTTTGGCAAATCTACAGGATGGAAGCTTTCTAATGTCATATTAATCAATGAAATTGGTCCAGTGCAACCCTAAATTTAGTTGTACAAATTTTAACAAAAAAAAATGTCAGACTCAGTATTTCTTCAACGCAAAGAAATTTGTTGTATCTTTGGTTTTTTTGTAAATAACTTTTATACGGTGAGGAAATCGATCAAAGTGGATGGTGATTTTCTGATAGAGAATTAAATTACCAACAAATTAATATTGAGAATCTTTTGAGAAACCTCAAAAAGACGGCAAAATATCGCCTTCAAAAATATAATTTCGTAAAAACCTGTTTTCAATGTATTTCTTATGGAAAACATATTTTTTTACTTTTTCACCATAAATACTAAAAAACCTCAAACTTTAATATTTTTTGGCAAATCTACATGAATGAAGCCTTCCAACAACGCATTAATGATTAAAATCGGTCAAGTAGAACTCTAGATTTAGTTGTACAAAGTTGAACAAAAATATCTTTAAAGCAATATTTTTCAACACAAAGAAATCGGTAGCAGCTTTGGTTTTTTGTAAATAACTTTTAAACGGAGAGGAAATCGACCAAAATGGATGGTGATTTTCTGAAAGAGAATTAAATTTCCAACAAATTACCATTATGCATTCCTTGAAAACCCTCGAAAAGGCTGCCAAACATTGCCTTAAAATAAGAAATTCGTAAAACCCTATTTTCAATGTATTTCTTATGGAAAAAATGTTTTTTTTAACTTTTTCACCTTAAATACTAAAAAACATCGAACTTTCATAATTTTTGGCAATTCTACAGGATGAAAGCTTTCTAATGACATATTAATCAATGAAATTGGTCCAGTGGAACTCTTGATTTAGTTGTACAAAGATTTTTAAGACTGAATTAATATAAGAATAGATATTTATTTGTAAAGGATACTATCAGTCTGTCAGTCTGCTAGTCTGTCAGTCTGTCAGTCAGTCTGTCAGCCTGTCTGTCTGTGTACAGAGCCTGAGACTATACTGATCTCCGAAAATAGGCTTTAAGTGCTCTTTGGCTATATCTCCAGATTATGTATTTTTAAGAATCGTTTAATTTTAATTGCAGTTCTGTTATATCCATCCAAATGAACTGCATTATAAATTCAAATATAAACAGCTGATCTTTTGTTGTATTTTCCTAATATTTATATTTACATGTTTTTTTATATCTTCTAGGTTCCTTGTAGCAATTCAATAATTCTATTTAATGATTCAAATACATAATATTTTATCAAATGCGTGCAATTATTCATTATATATGTATATCAAGTATAAAATATTTGGCAACGAGTTAATGGTGATAAATTAACAAGTTTAATTAGATATATTTTCAAAACAATGAATCAAGATCAGTTAAAGGAAATAGTTAAAGTTATTTCAGAGAGCCAACACAAACTACTTGAAGATGTTGTTTCTAAGATTATGGAAAAGCTTCAAATTCCTCAACAGACATCTAATGTAAGTAACATTCAACTGTTCGAAAACTTCAATCAGGATAAAGAAAAATCCAAAAATTACTAAGAAAGGTTTGAAAACTACCTATCTGTAAAAGATATTCAAGAGGAAGAGAAAAAAGCACACTTACTTAATGCTTCTATTGGCTCTTTACACTACAATAACTTATCTGCATTGCTAGGACCAGAGAATCAAATTAAGAACCTAGATTATCAAACATTATGCGGAAAATTGGTATGCAGTGGGGGGTGGTAAGCAGTACCATTACTCAAAAACGTTTGATATTGTCAGAGGGGAGGGGGCTATGCCCCCAAAATTTTTAACAATTATTTTAAATTTGTTTTATGTAATTCTTATGAAGAATAAGTAAATTGATGTAGCTTCACCCGTGATTAATAATTTTTATCATAATGGCTAAATCAATGAAAATGCGCTTGGCATCCAGGTCTGTTGCTACGGAGGTACTTAAAACACTTAATGGAAACACTTTGAAGTAGTGCAATCAGCATTATTAGTCGTTCAGATCTTCTGGGAATGAAAATAAATAAAAGTTATTGAAAGTACGGCGTCGTGAAGTAGGCCTACTTGGCTTCAGCTTCAGCACAGCAGTCTGGCAACGGCGGACGGTCCCCAGGGCTGCTGAATAAACAACTCCGCTAGATCAAATTGTCATCCAACTTATCCAGACCTACTCATATTTTATTGAGATGTTATCATATAATATTTATATCTATGGGTGACATCTTAGATTGTTCTTGAAAACCTATTCTCACTTTTTTTAACCCACATTTAGGTCTGTAAATATACATCACCATACATTTTAGGAAAGTGCTAGAGCGTAAAGTGTATTTTGAAATATCTTTATTCTAACTTAAAAAACTTGAACAGCTAATTTCAACCAATGAATGTCTTGAAGAATGTTATAATTTTCATTTAAATTAATTATGATTTTATGATAGTTACTTATACAAGCAATGCTGAAATATGTAGGTTCTCATTCTTTCACTTTAAATTAAATGATTAAATATAATCACATCTATATAGATAAAACTAGAGTATTGTCTTTACATTGCTCAGAATTATTCACTTTTTAGTTATTTTTACGTTTCATGCGTTAGAGAAGCCGAAACAAGTTTTATCTCTATTTGTGTCTAATTGTCAGTGGCAATCCAGGAGGCATTTTACGCTGTCTCCTCCGAAAAAATGAGAGAATTGATAATGGTGAAACTTATTTCATACATTCTCTACATTCCGGAAAAGGGTTTTAAAGGCTTAAAAGTGTCCGCCGACCCTTGAAAAGTAAATAACGAGCATTTAATAACCCTTTTTATGCAATATGGTCTGGGGGAAAAGGGGGGGAGGGAGCGGAGAAGAGAGGAGGGGGGGGGAGGGTGGGGGGGGGTAGGGGGGGGGAGAGGGGGGGAAAAAAAAGGGGGGGTATTGGGGGGGAAAATTGGGGAATAGGAGGCGAAAAGAGGATAAGGGGGTGGGGGGGGGTGGGGTGGCGGGGGGAGGGGAGATGGGAAAGAGAAGTGGGGGGATTTTTTGCTTCAATTTTGAATGAATAGCCTACTGACAATAATCAGCTGTCTTTGTAGTTTAAAGATTTAATAGAAATAAAAACAAACGGCTGTTGAATCAATATTAGTTAGTTTATATTGATCATTGATTTATACCCGTTTCAAAATCATACTATATTAAAAAGCTATTTTAACGTATAACTAATAATAATAATGGTATAAATGTTCTAATCTATTTAATTGTAAAGTAATGCTAAATAATAAAGCTGGGTATTCATTTATTTTCGTTGTATTGATTTGTTTAGGATTTCAGGTTTACATTTTGGTATGATGATCTTTCTTCTTCAAACTGAATCCTACAACTCGTACAAAGGACGGGCTTACTGCTAGTACAAATATAAATAAATAAATACACATAAAAACCATATAAATAAATAATATAAACACGTGTAACAAATATAAATAAATATACATGGTTAAAAGATTTACATAATAGGGGCCCTAGAAGGTCTAATGCCATTCTTACGGAAATTGTATTTGTTTATAAGTGATTACAATACACTCGCACGCATACTTCAAATAAAAGGTTTTTTGTACAGGCTTCAAAACAAAAATATCCACTGATAAATAAAATGAAATTCTAATGAAAAAATCTTTCCCCTCATAAATCGAAAAAATGAGAGTAAAGTGTACGCACGCGCGTGTAATAAATTGAATCGGATGCTTGATGTAATCTAAAACTAATTTACATATAACGACAGCTTGATCCATTTAAACCTCAATAACCGTAAGCCCAGCAATCATTCTTGTTTTAATTTACACATCGATTATCAATTTGGAATATCCTAGATTTGTCTGGATGTAATCAATTCTAAACTAGATCGCACGCTGTACGTTAGTAAATTCAAATTTTAAAGTGTGGTGCAAAGTCGTGTAATTAAAGTAGTTAGCTATTGGATCACTTAAAAACAATTCACCCGTATTTATACTGTATATAATTTAGATTGACTATCTAGTTCATCAGCGTGAATTAAATATACCAAGTACTCTGTATTAAACATTTTTCTTTTTCAACATGTTTCGAGTCATCATCCCACTATCAAGAAACATAATAAAACCTATTGAAGCATATAAAAACATATTCGAACCTATTTTTATAAGATTAATATATAAATATAAATTAATATTTCACCATTTCTAAATTAGTGGAGTCTGTTAGTAGGTTTTATTTCTTTCCTGTAGCCTATAACCTTTTCGTAAATAGGATTTTGTTTTATATATTGGCATATTATTAAATACACTTATCTCTACAGTATTGAACCAATGACGAAGTATACAGCCTTAACTTCTTCAAACAATAGTATATCTAAAACAACATTGAATACTAAAATTAAACTGCAAGTTGACGTTATTATTACAAGTCTGTCTGGTCACGACAAATCTTATTATCACCTTATCTTATCTTACTATCGCATTTCAAATTTGCCCAAACGACGACCATTATCAAATCATCGATCAACTCTCCCCTCCTTGCTTACACAAAGCGTGTCCGTTGCGATCTGAAATATAAGCCTGATTTTGTAATTATTAGTCCAGAATGATGGGATTAGCCAGGAGCCCGGAGTGTGCGGCCCGGTGATCTGTAACTGACAACTCACACCAGTTAATCATTGCTTGGTAGACCGTTACATTCTCTTCACCATGATAAAAAATATATATATATATATATATATATATAGTTAATTTTACTAGACATAATTGAAAAGTAATCAAAATGTTGTAAACTATATAAATATTAGACTCTTGAATGATTTAGCGTTTTCGGTTATTATCAGAAATGGCATATTAATAGAATAAGCCACAAGGTTGACGTATTGTGAGCCTGGAGTCCCTTCCCTCAATCAATTTATGTACATTAGGCTAACAAGAAACAAAATATATTCTAATATTAATTGTATGATGACATGTTATTAATAATCTGCGCTGATTAGGTGTGTAGATAGGTGCCTAAACTGCGATGGAAGCCGGGGTTTTTAAACCGTAGGGGAAATCCACCGAAAATTTATATTGTAAAATTAATATCAACTCCAATTAAATTATGTTATATTTTTCCCAATGAAAATGACATGTTTTAAAACGCAAATATGTTAAATGTTTGTTGAATATTCTGGAGAATCCTCATTCTGGATTTTCTGATAAAGTTACGGATAGGGAACACTGATCACGTTGTAACCAGTGTGTCAGTTTTATTGATGGTACAATACAACCGTGTTATATTCAAGTTGCTTCAGATCAGTTGTCAGTGGTCGCTGGTTGAACTGAGACAGAGATGGTTACGGGAACCAACCGTATGTCAGCTGTCAGCTAATCAGTCACTTGTCAGTGGTCGCTGGTTGGACTGAGGGAGGGCTGGTTACCGTAACCAACCGTATGTCAGCTGTCAGCTAGTCAGTCCCTTGTCAGTGGTCGCTGGTTGGACTGAGGGAGGGCTGGTTACGGTAACCAACCGTATGTCAGCTGTCGGCTGGTCAGTCACTTGTCAGTGGTCGCTGGTTGGACTAAGGGAGGGCTGGTTACGGGAACCAACCGTATGTCAGCTGACAGCTAGTCAGTCAGTTGTCAGTGGTCGCTGGTTGGACTGAGGGAGGGCTGGCTACGGGAACCAACCGTATGTCAGCTGTCAGCTGGTCAGTCACTAGTCAATGTCGCTGGTTGGACTGAGGCAGGGCTGGTTACGGGAACCAACAGTATGTCGGCTGTCAGCTAGTCAGTCACTTGTCAGTGGTCGCTGGTTGGACTGAGGGAGGGCTGGCTACGGGAACCAACCGTATGTCAGCTGTCAGCTAGTCAGTCCCTTGTCAGTAATCGCTGGTTGGACTGAGGGAGGGCTGGTTACCGTAACCAACCGTATGTCAGCTGTCAGCTGGTCAGTCACTAGTCAATGTCGCTGGTTGGACTGAGGCAGGGCTGGTTACAGGAACCAACAGTATGTCGGCTGTCAGCTAGTCAGTCACTTGTCAGTGGTCGCTGGTTGGACTGAGGGAGGGCTGGTTACGGGAACCAACCGTATGTCAGCTGTCAGCTAGTCAGTCAGTTGTCAGTGGTCGCTGGTTGGACTGAGGGAGGGCTGGCTACTGGAACCAACCGTATGTCAGCTGTCAGCTAGTCAGTCACTAGTCAATGTCGCTGGTTGGACTGAGGCAGGGCTGGTTACGGGAACCAACAGTATGTCGGCTGTCAGCTAGTCAGTCACTTGTCAGTGGTCGCTGGTTGGACTGAGGGAGGGCTGGCTACGGGAACCAACCGTATGTCAGCTGTCAGCTAGTCAATCAGTTGTCAGTGGTCGCTGGTTGGACTGAGGGAGGGCTGGCTACGGGAACCAACCGTATGTCACCTGTCAGCTAGTCAGTCACTTGTCAGTGGTCGCTGGTTGGACTGAGGGAGGGCTGGTTACCGTAACCAACCGTTTGTCAGCTGTCAGCTAGTCAATCACTTGTCAGTGTCGCTGGTTGGACTGTGGGAGGGCTGGTTACGGGAACCAACCGTATGTCAGTTGCCAGCTAGTCAGTCCCTTGTCAGTGGTCGCTGGTTGGACTGAGGGAGGGCTGGTTACGGGAACCAACCGTATGTCAGCTGTCAGCTAGTCAGTCACTTGTCAGTGGTCGCTGGTTGGACTGAGGCAGGGCTGGTTACGGGAACCAACCGTATGTCAGCTGTCAGCTAGTCAGATCAGTTGTCAGTGGTCGCTGGTTGGACTGAGGCAGGGCTGGTTACGGGAACCAACCGTATGTCAGCTGTCAGCTAGTCAGATCAGTTGTCAGTGGTCGCTGGTTGGACTGAAGCAGTGCTGGTTACGGGAACCGACCGTATGTCAGCTGTCAGCTAGTCAGATCAGTTGTCAGTGGTCGCTGGTTGGACTGAGGCAGGGCTGGTTACGGGAACCAAAACTGTCAGCTAGTCAGTCACTTGTCAATGTCGCTGGTTGGACTGATGCAGGGCTGGTTACGGGAACTAACCGTATGTCAGCTGTCAGCTAGTCAGATCAGTTGTCAGTGGTCGCTGGTTGGACTGAAGCAGTGCTGGTTACGGGAACCGACCGTATGTCAGCTGTCAGCTAGTCAGATCAGTTGTCAGTGGTCGCTGGTTGGACTGAGGCAGTGCTGGTTACGGGAACCGACCGTATGTCAGCTGTCAGCTAGTCAGATCAGTTGTCAGTGGTCGCTGGTTGGACTGAGGCAGGGCTGGTTACGGGAACCAACCGTATGTCAGCTGTCAGCTAGTCAGTCACTTGTCAATGTCGCTGGTTGGACTGATGCAGGGCTGGTTACGGGAACCAACCGTATGTCAGCTGTCAGCTAGTCAGATCAGTTGTCAGTGGTCGCTGGTTGGACTGAGGCAGGGCTGTTACGGGAAACCGTACCTGTATAGTATCAGTTGTCAGCTGGTTACTCAGCTGTCAGCTAGTCAGATTCATCAGTGGTCGCTGGTTGGATCTTGAGGCGACCGTACTGTTTACCGTATGTAAGCCAACGTGAATGATGCTACTCCTCTTTTTTCTTTAGCTCAAAACCAGCTTCATAAACATTTTTAATTTAGACGTTGCAATAAAGGCAAATTCCTGAATGAAAGGTCAGTATTATTTCTAGAAATATTTATATTACACTCTCAATAGATAAGTAGGATTATATTGGGGGCATTTAAGGATTTCTTCATGGACGAGTACATTTATTTTGCTGTATTTCCCATTAGATATATGAAAGATTGGAATAGTTTTTTGACATCGATTCTATTTTTGTTGGTTTAGACCTTGTGTACCTCTATAAAAAGTGAAACTAATAAAGGAAATAACATAATCGCAAACATTAATATTAATAAAAAGACTCGTAAACGCCTTAATTTCACGACAACTGGCTAAATAATATTTTATTGTTTCTTATCATTAACTGATGTTAATTATGTACTGTTTATTATGTACTCGTTTAGGTCCAGAGACTATTCAATAATAAAAAGGACTAAGTTTCTAGCGTAGATTATATTAGTTTATTGAAATTGCGATCCTACTATAAGGTAGGCATTTTAAACCAATGAATGAGGATTGAGTGCAAGATGATTGTCTCATATGTTATTGGTTCTTGGCTTGTAGCCTAAGATGTGTTATTGTCAGCAATGGTGGCAACACTGCACAACATCCACCAGCATAGAAATAGTACAGTAATTGTTTTCCACCATGATGTATGTGTTTCATTCACAGTGACCAATAATTCTCAAACATCACTGTCGAACAATGATTATGGCGCGATCTTGTAGTCTTGTTACTGAATAAGGCTGACATGTTCCTTAGACAATACTGTTTTAGCATATTGGATGTTTTAATGGCTTTTATCTAATCGAGCTTGACGAACCTAGCTCTGATATTTAATCTAAAAATAAAATTAGAGCTTTGTCTGTACATTTTTTAGAGTTATTCATTTTTAGTTTTTTACGTTTCGTGCGTTAGAGAAGCCGAAACAAGTCTTATCTCAATTTGTGTCTGTTTGTCTGTGACGCTCCAGGAGGCATTTTACTCCGTCTTCTCTAACTGAATACACTGATAACACCGGGAAAACTTATAACAGTGAATCTTATTTCATGCATTTTCTACACTCCAGAGAAGGTTTGTCAAAGCTTGAATTGTCCACCGCCCCTTAAAAAGTAAATCATGAGTATTTAAAACCCCACTTTTTTGCGATATTAGTTGCTTTCAATTATCAATGAACCACCTACTGGTACTAATCAGCTGTCTTTGTAGTTTACAGTTTTAATAGAAAGAAAAATATCCACGTCGCAGCAGACCTGCGTACTCAGCGTATTTCCAAATCAATAACATAATAATAATAATATATGACTAGTTTGATCATTATCTGTCAATAAATATGAGTATTATTTGCCTAATCTCCATAGATTAACATGGGAAAGAGTATGCAGGTTTGCTGCTGTGAGGAACGCTGAAAGTAGATGTTTCTAGCGTAAAAAATAAATTTTTTGAGCATTTATATCAACTTTCATCAACATCTGTCCATAAATAAAGGAGTTTGCCTGTTCACTATATGATTAATATGGGAAATGAGTATGCAGGTTTTCTGGCATAATAAACACATAAACTCTGACTTTTAAGTATAAATGGATAGACCTCAACCACATGAAGCTAAATATCAAGTTTTATCCAAAAATATTGATTAATATGGGAAATATTAATTTTCCCCTATCCTCCATAAGATTAACATTGAAGCCCCACAATACAACATACTGTGTTTAGATTTTTTAATATCTCGGTAACCGTTTGAGATAGAAAAAACTTTAAGGACCTTAATTGTGTAGTTTTTAAGCTGATTCCAATGGTGAAATATATAATTATAAATTTTTAAAAATTACATGTGAAAAACACAAAAACCCCCATTTTGGGGTACAAAACCACCCCAAACTACCCGTTCCCATTGGCCGATATGTCTGGTTTACGAACTCGTCCGAGCATTTATAGGAATACACGTCTCTACCGAATTTGGTCTCGATCGGACCATTTTTACGAGAGTTATCGTGTTCACAGACACACACACACACACACACACACACACACACACACACACATATATATATATATATATATATACATACATATATATATATACATAACTATATATATATATATATTTTAACGACTATTGTTTTTGGACTCTGGGCACCTAAAGAAGAAATACCCCCGTCGCAGCAGACCTGCGTACTCAGCGAATTTCCAAATAAAATAAAAATATAATAATAATAATATATGACAAGTTTGGTCAAAATCTGTCGATAAACATGAGAATTATTTGCCTATTCTCCATAAGATTAAAATGGGAAAGAGTGAGTAGGTTTGCTGCTGTGAGGAACACTGAAAGTAACCATTTATACCATCAAAGATTTTATTTTTAACATTTATACCAACTTTCATCAACATCTGTCCATAAATAAAGGAGTTTGCCTAATCTCCATATGATTAACATGGGAAAAGAGTATGCAGGTTTGCTGCCATGATAAACACATATACTGTGATTTTTTAGCACAAATGTATGGATCTTAACCACATGAAGCTAAATATAAAGTTTCATCCAAAAATATTAGATAATAAGTGAAAAATTAATTTTTCGTAATTCTCCATAAGATTAACATTTGAGCCTCAAAATACAACGTACTGTGTTTAGATTTTTTTATATCTCGGTAACCGTTGAAGATAGAGAAAAACTTTAAGGAACTTAATTGTGTAGTTTTTTAAGCTGATTCCAATGGTGAAATATAAAATTAGAAGTTTTTAAAAATTACATGTGAAAAACTCAAAAAACCCCATTTTGGGGTACAAAACCCCCCCAAACTACCCGTTCCCATTGACCGATATGTCTGGTTTTTCGAACTCGCCCGAGCATTTGTAGGAATACACGTCTCTACCAAATTTGGTCTCGATCGGACCATTTTTACTAGAGTTATCGTGTTCACAGACACACACACACACACACACACATATATATATATATATGTACATATATATATACATATATATATATATATATATATATATATATATATAAATTTTAACGACTATTGTTTTTGGTCTCTGGGCACCTAAAGAAGAAAAAATAACATGGTCTCGGGCTTAACTCTTGCCTTGAGACCTACGGTAATAGCTTCTTCCCTATGGGAAATTCGCTAAAAATAACATGGTCCCGGGCTTATGTCTCGCCATGAGACCTACGGTAATAGCTTCTTCCCTATGGGAAATTCGCTAACAAACAGCTGTCAAATTAATATTAGTTAGTTTATATTTATCATTTATTTTTAACCCATTTCGAAATAATACTGTAATAAAAAGTTATTTTAACATATAACTAATTATAATAATGGTTTAATTGTCAGTAATGCTAAATAATCAAGCTGGGAATTGATTTATTTTCTTTGTACTGATTTGTTTAGAATTTTATTTTTACATTTTGGTATGACGATCTCTTTTCTTTAAACTAAATCCTAAAAGTCGTACAAAGGACAGGCTCACTGCTAGTATTTATTAAGAGAGGACTGTTATTTAGTCGGCCAGCAGTCAATGGCAACTTAGGGATCTACAGTTTAACGTAGAGCCCGAACCACTGCCTCCGAATTACGAACTGATCTAAGTATGAGGATGGTCTTTGTAAATGATCGTAGTATTCAATAGTGCAGACTATTGAATACTACGTTCACTAGAGACACTACATCCATCGCTCATAACTATCCACAATCCGTGTCCTCCAAGTAGCTGGATTACAGGATATGCAAGTAGCAGTATGCAGGTAGCAATGGCTTATTGAAAAATCCTCTAAGCACTAACTAAACTATAGTCAAATGTTTAAAAAGAAAAAACGTTAAATCCAATGTGGTTTTATGGTGTAAACGCGAAGTGGTGACTGCATTGATCTGCTGATGTGCAAGCCGTTATCAAGTCTAGATGCTATTCTGTAATCGCAAAACGAATGAATAATTGATAAACACCGTTCGTTGAGGAAAGAAGTAAACAAATAATATAATTGTTTGATTACCAAAAGTTCTACCCGTATTATTTTGTATGGGCTAATGAAGGTAATATTTAATACAATATGCGATTAAACACATCTTAAGACTTAACAACATTAGCTGCTGTATGAATTAAGGTAGGTGGTCTCCTTATCAATACCGCAATGCATATGTAATGCGCAGTGCTGTTGAGAAGTTGATGAAATGTAAACACGAAGGAAGGGAAGCGTTGGTGAGACACGCTGCTCCGCCACTGGCGAGGCTGGGGCGCTAAATTAGTAAACAGTTCGCTAAACCGCATTAGCGCAGTCTGTGTGCTACGATTGTTTCTATTCATACCGACTAGTTAATCAACGTATTTTGACATTTTTTACCAATGGAAATAGGAGATTTATTTTATGATTTAATTTGATTTATTTCTTTTATTGCATTCTCTTAAGTTCAAAACACTTTACATTATATTATTACAAAAAATGGAAGACTAATTGTTCTGATAATTTTGGTTCATTCGACAATTGGCACATGTCAACATGGCGTCCTTTACACTTCATTCCTGGCAATTGTGTACTACCCAATTCCTTCATAATATATATCACTCTATGCTTAGATTGTGTTGAACTTAATATTATTTAAACAAAAAATACATATCGACGTCTTATTGAAGTCACTTTCATTCTAATTGCTTAATTTCCCGAAAACATCAAAACTACAATCGTTTCACGATAATCTGTATCCAAGGGTTAACTTGTTGATGTATGACATGTTAACATACATCATATGTAAACCTGTGCCATTCCTTGCTTTAAAAGTAAAACAAATAGGGAAGGCATCTCAATTTGTTTCCCCTAAAATTTATGTTACAGTGTGTGTAGTAGGATAGAGAAATTAGATTTAAAAATTCACTATTAATCTACAATAAACAAAAACCACATTTTTCGTTACGTCATTACATTACACGTTATTGAAATTAGTAGAAATGGAGAAAATAACTAAATATTGTACGTATAGTATTAAATAATAATAATAATAATATTGTTTTCAAACATTCCAATCTGTACTGTAAATTGCTGACCTCGCCGTTGGTATTCCTGAACGCTTATAGTCTCCTGTTCCCCATCGAATGTTCGGGTCGCGGGAACGCCGGAATGGAATGTTCGGCATGCACCGGACGGCAGACGGCGGACCTAGCTAGCTAGGTTTGTTGTTATTTGCCGCCGCCGAGGACTTAGTAGTAGTATCCAATCAGTTTACTTAGTATATAACTTAGTATATTAGTATACAAGAAATACTTTTTCTTTTTAATACCGCGCATTTAAAAATTGTATTCTGTTCAGCTATTTAATTGAGTTTATTTATACACACCATTACTATAGTTACCGTAGGAGCTTACAATTACTGTATATACAGTACCTACTATTTTTACGTTAAATGATACCCAAACGAAAATGCACAGTATGGATTTGTTCTTTATTTGTAATATTTAAATTATCACTTTGAGTATAAATAATAAAGAAATATACACATATTTGGTATGTAATAAATATTTTATTACAAATAAATTAATTATTCTAGCTTAAATATCGATTAAGGCCTGGAGAAAATAGTTTGAATGTCTTGATTGTGTCAATCATCATTGAGAACCTCTTTATGTATGTCTGAATAATTTGATTCTAAATACCCCCGTCGCAGTAAACCTGTTGTACTCAACGAATTTCCACCTCAAACATATGGTAATAATAATACAAGTAAGTGACAAGATTGATCAATCATACCGTACGTACTGTGTTCGTTAATCTTATGTTGATAAATAAGAGCATTTGCCTATACAAACTATGATTTTTTTACCATGGATCCTATTCACATGAAGCTCAATACAAAGTTGCATCAAAAACTGTTGGTTGGTTAATAAGAGAAATATTAATTTTTCCTTTTCCTCCTAAAGATTAGCTTTAGAACCTCTAAATACAATGTAGCGTGTTTAGATTGTTAATATCACGGTAAGCGTTGGAGATAGAGCAAAACTTTAAGTAACTAAATAATGTAGTTTTTTAGCTGATCCTAATGGTGAAACATAAAATTTGAAATTTTAAAAATGGGAAAAGCAAAAAAACATTCTTGGGGTACAAAACTCCAAAATGTTATTTGTATTTTATGTATCCGCATCTACTAAATAATAAACTGTATACAGGAACCAACGTATGATGATTTCTTCTCTTGATCCTTTTTATCTATGATCTTTTTGGGATAGAAAAATCAATCAGACGATGAGGGAGTGTAGCAACTTCCTCGAGTACCAGGGCATCAGCAGCCAAGTGGATCCACGATTCCTGTTTCAAACGGGAAAACATTATTTTTTCTCCTCTGCCGTTTTAAAAATTACATCATTCTATTAGTATGTAGCTCCATAGGGTCGTGAGCCGACGTTGGAATTCCAAGTTAAATTTTATATCAGAAACAATTCGTGTACCTTTTTGTAATGCAAAAATAAAATATTGAACCCTTTTCCTTTAAAAACTATTGACGTTATAAAAGTCAGCTTACAGGTCTAAGAAAGAACAAAGTATGAAATTTTGTCAAATGAATTGTACCACGTTTTTGTACTACTGTATTATTATCTTTTTGTACGGCAAAAATAATTTTTTTTTACCATTAAAATAACGGATCTATAAGCGAAATAATGTCTGGTTATTGCACCATTTTGTACCCTTCAAAAAACCAAATTTAAATTATCGTACCAGTCAATTTAGGTTACTGTTAATTCTTTTAATAAGTCGGCTCATAGGTCCACGCCAAAAACACAAGTGTTTCAGTTCGGTAAACTAATTATATCAGTTTTTGTACTATTTTTGTACCGTTTTGTACCACAAAAAGAAATTGTTGTACCACTTCCCTTTTAAAGCTATAACAATTTTAAAAGGTCGGCTTGCAGGTTTATATAAAAAAGTGATATCGTTAAATTGACGTATATGATTTGTTTAATGTCGAACCTTTTTTTACCACAAAAATAATTTATTTCTATCCTATTCGTTTCAATATGTAAGCCATACAAAAGTCAGCATTCCTCAAAATAATTGTTTGCCGTTGAATTAATTGCCTAGTTTAATAATTGATTGAATGTAACTGAACAATTCCCCAGAGTTTTATTTTTCATTGTAATATATTTGTAATTCTATTTGTATTTTAAAATTAATAAGTGGCTGAAATAACTGAAATGTGATATATATATATATATATATATATATATATATATATATATACAATATATATATAATATATATATATATATCACATTTCATAACTTCACTAAACTCATATATTACCATTTTAATCTTTTAATAGTTGTTGTTTTGAATCATGGCTAAAACTTTATTCATACCATTGATTTTATAAAATGTATGTAAATTTAATGTTTATACTTACCAATTAAAAGACACTATACAGATGGCTATAACTAACAAACGAATTTAGTAAATGTTTTCATACAAAAAAACCTTTTTACATGTGCATACTGTAATTATATACTCACTAAATACTAATTATAACTCACCGTAAATAATTATTTTATATAAACAATTTTCACACATAATAAGATTGTTGAGTATATATTGATAGGTGAAATATTAGTTTGTCCTTATCCTCCATAAGATTAACATTGGAGCCCCAAAATACAACGTACTGTGTTTAGATTTTGGATTTTTGGATCTCGGTAACCATTGGAGATAGAGAAACGCTTTAAGG
Organism: Nephotettix cincticeps; assembly: GCA_023375725.1. Classification (NCBI taxonomy): domain Eukaryota; kingdom Metazoa; phylum Arthropoda; class Insecta; order Hemiptera; family Cicadellidae; genus Nephotettix; species Nephotettix cincticeps. Next base: position 63,270,512 of record CM041786.1, read on the forward strand.
AACTAAATTGTGTAGTTTTTTAAGCTGATTCTAATCGTACAAGATACAATTTAAAAATCTTTTCAATTACACATGAAAACGCAAATCTTTGAGTACAAAACCCCCCAAACTACCCGTTTCCATTGATGTCTGGTTTACGAACTTGTCCGTGCAAATGTATGAATAAACGTCCCTATAATACACACACACGCGCGCGCGCGCGCGCACATACACACACACACACACACACCCACACACATACACACGCACGCACGTACGCACGCACGCACACACACACACGCACACACACACACACACACACATATATATATATATATATACATTTTTAGGACTATTGTTTTTGGCCACTGGGCACCTAAGGAAGAAAAAATAAAAAATAAAAAAATACACATGGTCCCGGGCTTAACTCTTGCCGTTAATAGCTACGGTAATAGCTTCTTCCCAATGGGAAATTCGCAAAAAGAAGTGTATCTCTAGAGCATTTAGATTAAAAATAACTATATAATTTATAATCAAGTTAGTAAAATAAAGAAAATAATAATATTATGATAATTATGTCAGTACCGAAATTAGGCCTTATGGGCTTGAGTCCGGGACGGATACGCTTAGGCACTGCACATCGAACATCGACAAAGTTCTCCTCTGTTATAAACAAAAGGCCAAGTGTTCTATCCAGGGGGGTCTTAGAAGGGCGGTTTGTACACGAAAATTGTGGTTTAAAAGATTTTTACAACAGTTTTTAAACACCGTATGGGGTTTCTTAGCACCAATAGAATAAAAACAATTCAATAATTAATTTAAATCTCTGCTATAAGTCAAACGTTTACTGAGACAAACAGGGTTAGATAAAAGTATACATACCTCTCCACGGTTGAATGGGTTACGTGAGGTTGAACAGATAGAGTATATCTGCTAAATAAGGACTTACTACTAATAAAAATAAATATACATAAATATAATATAATATAAATAAATATATATTACACATATACTTTTTGGTGTGAATTACATAGCCCCCAAAATGGGGGATTTGGAGCAAATTTATCAAGAAAAATATTCAATGGAGCCTTAATGTGTGGTAGTTCATTTTGAAGACTTTTTTTAAAGAATATTAATTATAGAAACTGTAGATCTTTATCTCAAATCTTTGCTTTAGTGAAATATTTCTAAACAAGCCTTGAATAGTTAAAGAGCATATTAAATTATATGAGAAAATTCTCTGGGATTACATATCTGCTGTGTCAGGTGTATTTTATTGTAATTCACTCAATTATGTTAATAATTTACAAACTTTTCAAGACTAAATGGACAGGATGCAATTACTTGCTATTCAAGAGCGCGTAATATCAGTTATCACTGTCACCCTGCTATCGTGACGGACTGCAATATCACGCATGCACTTGCATTATGTAACAGGTGAGGGGTGAATGACACTATACTTTATACAGTACGGTACCGTATACATCTCATACAACTGCAACTGAGCATCTTTAGCCAGTCGAGCCTTATTTTAGCTCAGATCTTTACTTTTAGTATTAACTAGCAGTAAGCCCGTCCTTTGTACGGGTTGTAGGATTCAGATTAAAGAAGAAAAATTATCATACCAAAATGTAAACCTGAAATCCTAAACAAATCAATACAAAGAAAATAAAAATAAACGGTACCAGTGGACTGACACATACTTTCTCCCTTAAGTAAATTTAAAAAAGACAATTTGTAATAAAACCATCATGTTCTACAAAGGTATTCTAAATATCATTTAATAATTTATTGTTCAAATTGTATGGGGGAACCCCCCCCCCCCGGTAATACCAACCTTTTTCGAGCTGGTTTTGTTCGGTGATTTGACCTTACACCTTATACCAAGTTTCATGGAAAACGGTTGGAAAGTAACTAAGAAATTGATTTATTTTATATTCTCCCTAAGAATAACATTAGGCGCTTTCAGACAACGTACTGCGTTTATCGTAGCCAGTAAATTTAACTTTTCTCTGGAACCGTTAGTCGTAGACAAATAATTCAAATTACTAATTTGTCTAGTTTTTTTAAGCTGGTTTCAGTGGCACCAGTCAAGTCATACTTGACTTTTATTGTTTTTGCAGAAAATTTAAAAATTTGATTTTTTTTACATTTAAAAGGCCATAACTTTTGAACCGTCATTTTTACAGATATGCGGGTGGTGTCAAATTATTTAGTACTCTGTGCACTATAAACTATCAAATTTTAATCAAAATCGTTAGAGCCGTTTTTGAGAAAATTGGATTTTTCACGTTTTTTAAGGGTTTTTAGGGGTGAACTACCCTTAAAAATAAAAAATTCAAAAAAAATGAAAAAAATGCCTGGAGATACGGTGACTATATATATACATGCCAAATTTCATCTAAATCGGACCAATGGGGTAGGCTGTGGCACTGTACACATCCAGACACACACACAGACAGACACACGGACGGACAGACATCACGTCAAAACCCACTTTTTTGGATTCAGGGGACCCCAAAACGGATATATCCACCCTCAACTCAAATTCGAAAATTTTGACGAAAACAATACTTTCTCCATATACTATGTATAAGGGGAGAAAGTAAAAATACGCAGCTTTATTATTAAGCATTACTTTACAATTAAATAGATTAGAACATTTTTACCACTATTATAATTAGTTGTACGTTAAAATAACTTTTTAATATAGTATGATTTCGAAATGGGTTTAAAATTAATTACCAATATAAACTAACCTACTGCTAATAATCAGCTGTCTTGGTAGTTTAAACATTTAATAGAAATAAAAACAAACGTGGCGATCACATGTATGGAATAAAAGACTAAAATTAAACATAAAATTAAAAATTCTTAACTGGATTTTGGGTTACAAATCAAAATTGTCTCTTGAAAACAAGCTCTTAATTTACAAAGTTATTTTAAAACCAATTTGGACACATGGATTGCAGCTTTGGGGTACTGCCAGTAATTCAAACATCGAAATTATACAGAGTTTCCAATCAAAGGTTTTGAGAAAAGTAACCCAAGCTCCTTGGTTCGTATCAAACAAGACACTGCATGATGATTTAAAATTACTCTCTGCCAAAGAGGAAATTCTTCGCTTCAGCAGTAAATATCTGACCAAACTAGAACATCATCCCAACTACCTTGCTCTAAATTTACTTGACAACAGTGAAACAGTGAATAGACTTAAGCGTTGTTCAGTCCTGGATCTTCCTCTACGATTTGAACAATAACATTTTTGTGTCTCCACTGGGTGACGCATAGTTCATGTCACATTTCAGTTACATAATTTTTACTTATTGTTATCCTTTTAACAGATTGTAAAATAAATATTAGTTAGTTTATATTGGAAATTGATTTTAAACCCATTTCAAAATCATACTATATTAAAAAGTTATTTTAGTAGATGCAGTCTACCGTAGAGGCAAGCGAATCGGCACGTTTTTCCCATGTTATTCTTATGGGGATTATTTTTGTGCAGATTGAACATTTTTGAAAAAATCCCTAAACCGTTATTCATATCAAATCTATTACCTGATGCTATACAACAACACATAAATAAACAATTCAACACATTACGTACCTTCCAGAATTTAAATTCCCAAGTGGCGCGCACCGCGCACTGGACCGCGTATGTCATAGTGTCGCGCTCGCCCGGGGCATGTCCTACGCACCGCACCGCGTCGCGTACCGGCTCATGCCACTGCCACAAGACTCACACTTGCACTTAGCATGACCCATCTCACTACATCACTAGAATTAATTCATAACCGTACAACTCTCGTTTCTGTTTAATTACCTTCTCTACTAAATAATAATTCTTCCTGATAAAATCCACCTCTACGTCCTGTATTCTTTATTTCTGCACCTGTTATATATCTCCTACTTTAAATTTTTTTGGTTTTCGTACAATTGACTCAACCTCTTATGTAATAGCTTTGGAATTGTATTCATTCACAGTATTTGGTTTCTATCTTCTATCTTTCTATCTATCTTACTGTGTTGTTTCAAACTATATGCTCTCTGGTTTTAACTTTGTATGAAATCAAAATCACACCTCAGTAACATGAACATGCACCCAAGGATAGTCATCCACACTCACTCGAGTTCCTCACTTGTACCTAGCTATATACGTAACTGTTATGACTTAACTAAAATATACAACAAGAAAATGAAAAATTATGTCACTGAGGAAGGTTGATGTTGTAGTCAAGTTCTACATTCTTTGACGGCAATGCGCACCAAACATGCTTTATATTGCTTAATTTTTAAACGATCATGCACGAGACCTACGCCCGCCATGCGCCAAGTCCCACTGTAATAAAAGGCCAGGTTTTTTTCCAAAATAATTTTGGCTTACTATTTTTCAGAAAAAATATGCCAATCGATGCGTCTTGGTGAGATCGGACATATTTAGGAAGTGTTGATGTCAAAAGATTCTTAGTTTAGGAGATATCTACGATTTTCTATTCTTAAATACACTGTACCGCGTAACCACACTGCTGCCCATGACGCTACCACAAGACTCACACCAGCATCAACACCTGCACCTAGTTATTATTATTATTTATTATTATTATTTTTATTATTTATTATTTTATTTTATTTTATTATTTATTATTTTAGTTATTATTTATAAATTATTATTTATTTATTATTTTATTATTTTCCACCATTATTATTTTCTGCTACAGTGTGCATCTATCTTAATACATCACTAGCATTAATCCATGACCTACTTATAAATCCTTACCACTTAACATACAACTCTCCTTTCTGTTTAATCGTTTGCACCTGTTCAATTGGGTGTCCCTACTAAACACATGTTTATATCTCCCACTTTAATTTTAGCGAATTTCCCATAGGGAAGAAGCTATTACCGTAGGTCTCATGGCAAGAGTTAAGCCCGAGACCATGTTATTTTTTCTTCTTTAGGTGCCCAGAGACCAAAAACAAGTCGTTAAAATTTATATATATATATATATATGTATATGTATATATATATATATATATATATATATATATGTGTCTGTGAACACGATAACTCTCGTAAAATACCCCCGTCGCAGCAGACCTGCGTACTCAGCGAATTTCCAAATCAATAATTTAATATATGACGTTTTATAAAAATATGTCCATAAACATGAGAATTATTTGCCTATTCTCCTAAGATTAACATAGGAAAGAGTGTGCAGGTTAGCTGCTGTGAGGAACACTGAAATAAGTCATTTCTACCATGAATAATTTTTATCTTAATATTTATACCAACTTTCATCAACATCTCCATAAATAAAGGACTTTGCCTATTCCCTATATGATTAACATGGGAAAAGAGTATGCAGGTTTGCTACCATGATAAACACATAAACTATGATTTTTAAGCATAAACTTATGGGTCCCAACCACATGAAGGTAAATATCAAGTTTTATACAAAAATATTGATTAATATGGGAAATATTAATTTTTAACTATCCTCCATAAGATTAACATTGGAGCCCCACAATACAACGTACTGTGTTTAGATTTTTTTATATCTCGGTAACCGTTGGAGATAGAGGAAAACTTTAAGGAACTTAATTGTGTAGTTTTTTAAGCTGATTCCAATGGTGAAATATAAAATTATAAATTTTTTTAAAATTACATGTGAAAAGCGCAAAAAACCTGATTTTGGGGTACAAAACCCCCCCGAACTATCCGTTCCCATTGACCGATATGTCTGGTTTACGAACTCATCCGAGCATTTGTAGGAATACACGTCTCTACCAAATTTGGTCTCGATCGGACCATTTTTACGAGAGTTATCGTGTTAACAGACACATATATATATACATATATATATATATATATACATATATATATATATATATATATATAAATTTTAACGACTATTGTTTTTGGACTCTGGGCACCTAAAGACGAAAAAATAACATGGTCTCTGGCTTAAGTCTTACCATGAGACCTACGGTAATAGCTTCTTCCCTATGGGAAATTCGCTAAAAGGTCCGATCGAGACCAAATTTGGTAGAGACGTGTATTCCTACAAATGCTCGGACGAGTTCGTAAACCAGACATATCGGTCAATGGGAACGGATAGTTTGGGGGGGTTTTGTACCCCAAAATCAGGTTTTTTGCGTTTTTCACGTGTAATTTTTAAACATTTCTAATTTTATATTTCACTATTGGAATCAGCTTAAAAAACTACACAATTAAGTTCCTTAAAGTTTTTCTCTATCTTCAACGGTTACCGAGATATAAAAAAATCTAAACACAGTACGTTGTATTTTTGAGGCTCCAATGTTAATCTTATGGAGGATTAAAAAAAATTAATTTTTCACTTATTATCTAATATTTTTGGATGAAACTTGATATTTAGCTTCATGTGGTTGAGATCCATACATTTGTGCTAAAAAATTATAGTTTATGTGTTTATCATGGCAGCAAACCTGCATACTCTTTTCCCATGTTAATCATATGGAGATTAGCAAACTCCTATATTTATAGACAGATGTTGATGAAAGTTGGTATAAATGTTAAAAATAAAATTTTTGATGGTATAAATGGCTAATTTCAGTGTTCCTCACAGCAGCAAACCTACTCACTCTTTCCCATTTTAATCTTATGGAGAATAGGCAAAAATTCTCATGTTTATCGACAGATTTTGATCAAACTTGTCATATATTATTATTATTATTATTATATTATTGATTTGGAAATTCGCTGAGTACGCAGGTCTGCTGCGACGGGGGTATATTTATATTTGATTGCATTTATTTTTACCTTCAATACTTACCTGTTATGGAAGAGGTGTTTACATTGTATTTCTTATAGGTGCTATCATACATAAAAAATTAAGACTAAAACTAATTGTGTAACTTCTGACATATATGATTGGTGTAAATATTGTATTGTATTGTTGGTGCTTCCACTAGCCCAATAAATGGACGATTTTATATTGCTCAATAAGGTTCAAAGTAGAAAATCAGAGGATTTTGTCACAGTGAAAATTGTGATTTCTGCCTGCATTTTGTAGATAGTATACATATGAAAATAGATATTATTTATCAATACACATGTGAAGTGTGAGCCGGCTTTGTAATAACATTTGTACATTGATCCATGGGAATTTTTGATATTGTCAACAGATAAATTATTTCGATAATCATTGAGTTGCCTTTTAATCTGTAAATAAAAGCCTTTTCCATTTATGTACTCGAATGTTTTTATTCATTCCCATGTTGTATATCTATAAAAGTTTAGAAGTGTTCTTATCTGGAAGTAATTGTGCCTTTTGAGGCATTTTTCAACATAATTATGATCCTTTCTCTGAGTAGGTTAATATTATCTAAAGGTTCAGATCATAATAACCCTAATCATCTTTATTTACTTAAGTATTTATACAACGTATATAAGTATACGTATTAATACTAACTCATGATTATTCATAAATACAATATTAGTACTGTACATACAATTTTGGTAAAAAATGGGTAGCCCCTCGTCCAAAAAAAGGTCTGGGGTATCTACACTGTTAAACCAAAATAAAGAAGAGAAAAAATAATAAGCTTGGCTGATTACAGGACCTGTATGATACAACAATAATGACTGAAATATCTATTGATGAAGGCAAAATTAAAGTAATTGAACAAAATATTACAGCCATTTGTCATCTCTAAAACATCAGCTTAAACATAATAATATTAATTCAAGATTGTGGTCTAAAAATGTCTTCTGCATTTTACCCAATACTCTTATCCAATAGTACTTTAACCTGTATGTTGATACATCTATTTATTTTGGTAGGTCTTTAATAAACTTGGGTCATGAAATGTGTAAAATCTGATGAAACACTATGATGTCAGGTTTTGAAAGTGCTACTGTTTTATAAGAACACAGTGAGAATGGTTATGAAAAACCTGATACGGTACCACTAGCAATACTTCTTGTAAAGAATAATTTTAAAACCTTATGAATTGTCTGAAAGGCAAAATTTCTTACTGATTAAAAACTTATAATGTTCAAAATGGAAAATATTTGGCCAATAAGTCCACCCGATACCAGTAGACCCAGAGGTTATCAAATTTAATTATCAGTACTTCAATAAATAATTCTTTCATCTATATTTGGACTTGGAGTTAATAACTCTGTATCTGTCGAGGCCAAAGGGAATGTTAATAAATGCAAAATTTTGTAAATTCCATCTTGAGCCACAGTAAATTTAATTTCGCTGATTCTGAATGAATTAAATGGATTGTTTGGATCTGAATTAAAAACCAAAGTAAAATAATAAAATAAAAAATATATTTACACATATCGGATATATTAGACGTATCGGTCAATGGGAACGGGTAGTTTGGGGGGGTTTTGTACTCCAAAATGGGGTTTTTTGCGTTTTTCACATGTATTTTTTTAAAATTTCTAATTTTATATTTCACCATTTTAGCTTTTCACATGTAATTTTTTAAAATTTCTAATTTTATATTTCACCATTGGAATCAGCATAAAAAACTACACAATTAAGTTCCTTAAAGTTTTTCTCTATCTCCAACGGTTACCGAGATATAAAAAAATCTAAACACAGTACGTTGTATTTTGAGGCTCCAATGTTAATCTTATGGAGGATAAGGAAAAATTAATATTTCACTTATTAACCAATATTTTTGGATAAAAATTTATACTTAGCTTTATGTGGTTGAGGTTCATCCATTCATGCTTAAAAATCATAGTTTATGTGTTTATCATGGCAGCAAACCTGCATACTCTTTTCCCATGTTAATCATATGGAGAATAGGCAAACTCCTTTATTTATGGACAGATGTTGATGAAAGTTGGTATAAATGTTAAGATAAAAATTATTAATGGTAGAAATGCCTAATTTCAGTGTTCCTCACAGCAGCAAACCTGCACACTCTTTCCCATGTTAATCTTATGGAGAATAATCAAATAATTCTCATGTTCATCAACAGATTTTGACCACTTGACTTGTCGTATATTATTATTATTATATTATTGATTTGGAAATTCGCTGAGTACGCAGGTCTGCTGCGACGGGGGTATTTTTGTTTTCAGGCTAATTTTCAAACAATTGACTCAACCTCCTACATATAGCCTTTGACAGTATTTGGTTTCATACCTATTGTCCAATCAACTTTAGAAGCAGACAATTCTTGAAATAACCAATTATTCTATAATTGCAGTTTTACTAGTAGAAAGGGTGTAATAGTGATCTTTCATGAGGTTTCAAAAATTCCGGGTTGAACGTTCTTAACACCAGCTAGACTCATAGAAAAAGCATCTACATGCACATGCGACATGCACTCGAGGTCCTCACTTGTACTTGTATATGTTTTTCGGCTGTATATAAGTGTAGTATTGACCTAACTAAAACATACAACAATAAAGTGAATAAAATTATTGATGTGTAGTCAGGTTCTTTATTCTTTGAGTCTTCTGTGCCCCAAACACGTTTTTTAAATTGCTTAAGTATTAATTGATAGAAATATTTCGTTTAGCTATGAACTATAAAGTGACAAATTTTAATATTTTACCAATGTCACTATACAAAAATTTTACTGTCATTATTTATATTTAGTTACCTGAATTAATGCATTTAAAATCGTCTTGTTTGAAAAAACTATAATGTCGAATTCAGCAGATTCTAGACCAAGTTTGAGTCAGTTGTTGAAAACACGAGGCAAGACATGTTTTATTGATGGTGTTTAATTTTAACTCCTTCATTCCACCTATAGTTGTTTAATACTTACAATAAATATGAGTGCAACAGATCCTGGATCAAATTCTCAACACATCAAATTGTTGAATGTATATTGGTTGTATTTGATTTTAACCTTTAATATTGTTTCTGGCATACCTTATAATGTTATGTAAGACAATCTTATACCTTTCTCAATGTAGGCCTATCTAAAGGCATTGTTGAACAAGAGAGCAATTGAAATATACAAAGTGTCCAGTTTAGATGTATCAGGAAATGACTATCTTATGGTATTAAAATTTAGTTTGTATGCTAACATGTCATAAATACAACTAAAAGAGTTAAGTTCAATATCATCATCACAAGTCAATCGATGATCTATCTCCCTAACATTTTCTAGTGTTAACCTCTCACAATCGTGTACACCGTTGCACTCTTACCTACAAATAAATCAAGATCCTATTAATCAGTATGTGGTATTGCACTCTGATCTGTACTGATTATTTAGCTTCAAACAAATCGTATATGCACGAAATTTGGGCCTTTTATGTAAGATGCTGTACTATATTACAAGACAAAATTGAATTTATATAAGACTTTTACACATTATTAATTGATTGTACACTAACTTATTTTTGGTAATTATTAATTGATTGTGCACTAACTTATTTTGGTGTGCTTTTATAGTTTTTGTCATCAAACTTACATTAACCTAGTGTTAAGATTGACTTTTAACACAATGGACTGTCATCAGGTTCCAGGCTTATTAGAAGACTGAAATCAAACATTCATCCATACTACAACAGTCTCAATTACATTTAATTCACTGTTTTTTTGTTTCATGTTTACTTGTACCCCTGTCTTCTCTACTGAATGTTGTAAGTGAATTATAAGAGAATCTGCAAATATCTATTCTGTACTGTCTATTTATATCTTTTCTTTTTATCATGTTGTACGTGAATTATAGGAGAACTGTAAAATACTATTTAACTGTTGTCTTTGTTTAATGTGTACCTGTACTGTGTGTCTTCACAAACCCTATGTTGAATGCGAGTTAATGAAGAACTGCTGTACTATTCTACAAGACAAAATATCGGGTCTAATTAAAAAGATTTTGGCACATTATTAATTGATTGTACACTAACTTATTTCTTTGTGTGCTTTATAGTTTTTGATATCAAACCTACATAATAGCCTAGTGTTAAGATGCGGGCTCTCATCAAGTCCCAGGTCTATTAGAAGACTGATATCAAATGTAAATAATCCGTTCTACAACTGTCTCAATTAACTTTAAATACGATATTTACATGTAAAATAGATTTGTATAGTTAAAGATAGTTAAAGAGGAACTACAAAAAAAACTATAGTTACATTCAATTCATTAGTGTAATATACTATACCTGTACTGTGTTTAAACAATTGACATCATCAAGTTGATATTCAATTTAGTCGTTAAGTTGTTGTTATAGTCAGAACTGATTCAGTTTGATTACATAGAAACTGTGAACTGTGTGGTATACATTCACATTCAGAATAAGTATGTAGTTTCACTCGAAGATGTGAAAAAGTTTATGTCACGTTTCACACGAGCTTTACATCTTTACATGTTCATTTCACATATTTCTGTCGGGAGTGTTGTGCAGCTTAGGTCCAACTCGTAACTAGGGCTGTAATGCTGTAAAGCCATTCCTGGCGTCGCACTCCCTATACGATGCTAAGACAGTAGTCGGGAGTGTTGTGCAGCTTAGGCCCAGCTCGCAACTAGGGTTGTAATGCTGTAAAGCCATTCATGGCGTCGCACTCCCAATACGATGCTAAGACAGTGGTCGGGAGTGTTGTGCAGCTTAGGCCCAGCTCGCAACTAGGTTTGTAGTGCTGTAATGCCATTCATGGCGTCGCACTCCCTACACGATGCTAAGACAGTGGTCGGGAGTGTTGTGCAGCTTAGGCCCAGCTCGCAACTAGGGTTGTAATGCTGTAAAGCCATTCATGACGTCGAACTCCCTACACGATGCTAAGACAGTAGTCGGGAGTGTTGTGCAGCTTAGGCCCAGCTCGCAACTAGGGTTGTAATGCTGTAAAGCCATTCATGGCGTCGCACTCCCTACACGATGCTAAGACAGTAGTCGGGAGTGTTGTGCAGCTTAGGTCCAACTCGCAACTAGGGTTGTAATGCTGTAAAGCCATTCCTGGCGTCGCACTCCCTACACGATGCTAAGACAGTAGTCGGGAGTGTTGTGCAGCTTAGGCCCAGCTCGCAACTAGGGTTGTAATGCTGTAAAGCCATTCATGACGTCGAACTCCCTACACGATGCTAAGACAGTGGTCGGGAGTGTTGTGCAGCTTAGGTCCAACTCGCAACTAGGTTTGTAATGCTGTAAAGCCATTCATGGCGTCGCACTCCCAACACGATGCTAAGACAGTGGTCGGGAGTGTTGTGCAGCTTAGGTCCAACTCGCATCTAGGGTTTTAATGCTGTAAAGCCATTCATGACGTCGAACTCCCTACACGATGCTAAGACAGTAGTCGGGAGTGTTGTGCAGCTTAGGCCCAGCTCGCAACTAGGGTTGTAATGCTGTAAAGCCATTCATGGCGTCGCACTCCCTACACGATGCTAAGACAGTAGTCGGGAGTGTTGTGCAGCTTAGGCCCAGCTCGCAACTAGGGTTGTAATGCTGTAAAGCCATTCATGGCGTCGCACTCCCAATACGATGCTAAGACAGTGGTCGGGAGTGTTGTGCAGCTTAGGTCCAACTCGCAACTAGGTTTGTAATGCTGTAAAGCCATTCATGGCGTCGCACTCCCAACACGATGCTAAGACAGTGGTCGGGAGTGTTGTGCAGCTTAGGTCCAACTCGCATCTAGGGTTTTAATGCTGTAAAGCCATTCATGACGTCGAACTCCCTACACGATGCTAAGACAGTAGTCGGGAGTGTTGTGCAGCTTAGGCCCAGCTCGCAACTAGGGTTGTAATGCTGTAAAGCCATTCATGGCGTCGCACTCCCTACACGATGCTAAGACAGTAGTCGGGAGTGTTGTGCAGCTTAAGTCCAACTCGCAACTAGGGTTGTAATGCTGTAAAGCCATTCGTGGCGTCGCACTCCCTACAGGTTGCTAAGACAGTAGTCGGGAGTGTTGTGCAGCTTTGGTCCAACTCGCAACTAGGGTAGTAATGCTGTAAGCCAGACCTGGCGTCGCGCTCTGTACACGATGCTAAGATAGTAGTCGGAGTGTTGTGCAACTTAGGTCCAACACACAACTAGGGTTGTAATGCTGTAAAGCCATTCTTGGCGTCGCACTCTCTACATGATGCTAAGATAGTAGTCGGAGTGTTGTGCAACTTAGGTCCAACTCGCAAGTAGGGTTGGAATGCTGTAAAGCCATTCATGGCGTCGCAATCCCTACACGATGCTAAGACAGTAGTCGGAGTGATATGCAGCTTAGGTCCAACTCGCAACTAGAGTTGTAATGCTGTAAAGCCATTCATGGCGTCGCACTCCCTACACAATGTTAAGACAGTAGTCGGATTGATATGCAGCTTAGGTCCAACTCGCAACTAGAGTTGTAATGCTGGAAAGCCATTCCTGGCGTCGCACTCCCTACACAATGTTAAGACAGTAGTCGGAGTGATATGCAGCTTAGGTCCAACTCGCAACTAGGGTTGTAATGCTGTAAAGCCATTCCTGACGTCGCACTCTCTACACGATGTTAAGACAGTAGTCGGAGTGTTGTGCAACTTAGGTCCAACTTGCAACTAGGTTTGTAGTGCTGTAATGCCATTCATGGCGTCGCACTCCCTATACGATGCTAAGACAGTAGTCGGAGTGTTGTGCAACTTAGGTATAACTCGCAAGTAGGGTTATAATGCTGTAAAGCCATTCCTGGCGTCGCACTCCCTACACGATGCTAAGACAGTAGTCGGGAGTGTTGTGCAATTTAGGTCCAACTCGCAACTAGGGTTGTAATGCTGTAAAACCATTTATGGCGTCGCACTCCCTACACAATGTTAAGACAATAGTCGGGAATGTTTTGCAACTTGGGTCCAACTCGCAACTAGGGTTGTAATACTGTAACGCCATTCATGGCGTCGTACTCCCTACACGATGTTAAGACAATAGTTGGGAGTGTTATGCAACTTAGGTCCAACTCGCAACTATGGTTGTAATGCTGTAAAGCCATTCATGGCGTCGCACTCCCTACACGATGCTAAGACAGTAGTCTGAGTGTTGTGCAGCTTAGGTCCAACTGGCAACTAGGTTTGTAATGCTGTAAAGCCATTCCTGGTGTCGCACTCCCTATACGATGCTAAGACAGTAGTCGGAGTGTTGTGCAACTTAGGTATAACTCGCAAGTAGGGTTATAATGCTGTAAAGCCATTCCTGGCGTCGCACTCCCTACACGATGCTAAGACAGTAGTCGGAGTGTTGTGCAACTTAGGTCCATCTCGCAACTAGGGTTGTAATGCTGTAAAGCCATTCCTGTCGTCGCACTCCCTACACGATGCTAACACCGTAGTCGGGAGTGTTGTGCAGTTTAGGTCCAACTCGCAACTAGGTTTGTAATGCTGTAAAGCCATTCCTGGCGTCGCACTCCCTACACGATGCTAAGACAGTAGTCGGAGTGTTGTGCAGCTTAGGTCCAACTCGCAACTAGGGTTGTAATGCTCTAAAGCCTTTCCTGGCGTCGCACTCCCTACACGATGCTAAGACAGTAGTCGGAGTGTTGTGCAACTTAGGTCCAACTCGCAATTAGGGTTGTAATGCTGTGAAGCTATTCTTGGCGTCGCACTCCCTACCCAATGTTAAGACAGTAGTCGGAGTGTTGTGCATCTTAGGTCCAACTCGCAACTAGGGTTGTAATGCTGTAAAGCCATTCCTGGCGTCGCACTCCCTACACAATGCTCAGACAGTAGTCGGGAGTGTTATGCAGCTTAGGTCCAACTCGCAACTAGGGTTGTAATGCTGTAAAGCCATTCCTGGCGTCGCACTCCCTACATGTTGACGCCTCACACTTTAATTAACTGTTATACTATTAGCGCCAACCATACTTTATTGATAACTTCTAAAAAACCATGTGCAGTCAATTTTACAAACAATATTCATATGCATAGGTATGATTGATATTTCGTTTTAAGAGATAATTGCAGACGTTTTTCATTTCCTAATAATGGGAAGAGGTCGCAAAAATATCGCCAGGGAAATGTTAACTCACCATCACGAGAAATATTGTTAAACTAAATAACAGAATTTTTCTATTAAATGTTTAGTCAACGTAATTTATAAAAATATAAATTACGTATAACACTGTTCATTCTGTTTTAGCGATTTCCCAACTGGAAGAAGCTATTAACGTAGGTCTCATGGCAAGACTTAAGCCTGGAACCATATTATTGTTTCGTATTTAGGTGGAGGCCAAAAACAATACTCGTTAATATCTTAATATATAAAATTCAAAGTCCTCACTTACTCATCACTAATTCTCCCATTTTCCGAATACCTAGGAGGCTGAAATTTGATATATTGGTTCTTTAGGCCTAAAAAATAGGCCTTTAGGCCTATTGGACTATTGGACTTTAGGAAAGTCCAATAGTTTTTGTGACGATTTTCCCATAAATCTATATCCTATACGTCTTCAAAGTTCCCATGTTAATCTTATGGAGAAATAATTTTGTTTTGGATTCCAACATATGTATCGTACCCTTTAAGATACAAACAGCAGCTGTTTTTTTTGGAACCAATGAGCAAGCCAAAGAATCAAGCATAAAATAGTAAGTACTCAATGGTATTTAATTACTGTATAAATATAATATTTCTCAGAGGGAAGTTTGGTGACTATGTTTTATGATTTAATATCAAATGTTTACTATTATCGGTACGAAGTACGCCGGGTCAGCTAGTATATATATATATATATATATATATATATATATACAGAGTGTTCATTAAAGTCGGGAACAAACTTTAAGGGGTGATATAACTCATCAAAATAAACAAAAAACTTCCTATAAATATATGTAGAGAAATCCTTCGTTTATAAAAAATAAAAGCAAACTAAATGATACTTTGAGAATATTTTTATCTTTACCCAATAAATATGTGTGCAAAGTTTGGTTTCTGTATCTTAAATAGTTCCTGATATATAACATTACTTAAATTTATGTAAAAAAAGTTTTTATATTTTATATTTTTTTACATAAATTTAAGTTAAAATACACTGTGAAAATTAACTAAGATTCGAAACACGTGTCGTGTATAATGTAAGAAATAAAATGTTTGAAGGGAGCACAAATTCATTTCATTTAATTTAATAATAATAATAATATATATATATATATATATATGTAAATATATATATATATATATATATATATATATATATATATATATATATTTGCACATGGATCTCGATAACGGCACTGAGGATTTTCTTTAAATTTTGGAAATAACTAATTTCCGAGAAGAAAATGAGTTCTAGATAGGTCTAATGTCCAGGAAAATTCTGGTTTTCATGTAATGTTAAGTTTAAAATCTAAAAATTTAACATTACGCTTATGGAGAATCAAATGTAAACAATACAAATCATAACATCTGTTTATAACCGTTTGACAGTTGTTGATTGAAGATGGTGGGGAGCAATATGTGAATAGAGATTTTTCATAAATATTTATTATATGTATGTAATAATTGCGAAATTATCAGGTTACCAAATAATTTGTAAAAACTTAAATAGAATAAAATTATAATAAAAAATAGAATAAAAATAAAATAGAATTAAATAGAAAACTTAAATTCTATACGAGCAAAGTTCGGTCACCAGGTACTGTTAATCTTATTGAGGATACGGAAAAATTATTATTTTACGTATCAATCTATATTTTTGTATGATACTTGATATTTAGCTTCATGTGGTTGAGATCCATCTATTTATGCTTAAAAATTATAGTTTATGTGTTTATCATGGCAGTTAACCTGCATACTCTTTTCCCATGTTAATCATATAGGGAAGAGGAAAACTCCTTCATTTATGAACAGATGTTGATGAAACTTGGTATACATGGTCAAAATAAAAAATACAAGAATTGCCTACTTTATGTTCCTTACAGCAGCAAACCTGCATACTCTTTCCCATGTAAATTTTAAGGAAAATAGACAAACTTAAGAAACTAAAAGGATTTTACATTTGGTTTATGTAAGAGTTTTAATATTGGTATATATAAATGTTAAATAAAAAGGTTACACATAATCAGTTATTTTGCATCAAATTATCGAAAATTATGTTTATATCATTTAATTTAATACATACACTATTATGATTTCCCTATATCTTAGTACGATCCCCAATCGTAAATGACCTGTTCGTAATTCCATTAACTTATCGAATGATTTTTAGACATTAACATGATGAACTGTAATACTCCTGCTGAACCTTAATAAATAACTTGTATATACTTTTTGAAAATACTAAATCAGTATAAGGAAAAATTAAAATCACTTATACATGTAACAGTTTCCATACGGTACAAGATAAAATGCTATTTTATGATTGGGAATTATAATATTTATATTTAACAACTAGCTGACCCGATGAACTTCGTAACGCCTGACAAAAAATACATGATAACTTTACGATTGGCCATGTCCTGAAGTCGAATAGCATTATGGCTTCATTGTGAAAGGTTATATATTCTGGGTCGCAGCAAAGTGAATAACAATACTGAAACGATAAGACATATTATTAACATTCCCATAAAACAAATAAATCTGAGTTGATTAATTCACAATTTTCAAATCCAATCCAAACCCAAACCAAACCTAACTTTAATAAGGCTTTTATAGGAAACATATACAACAGATGATTATTATAATAAACGTACAGTAATATATATCAACATTGTAATTATTTTTTATTTGGCCAACATATAAAAACGTGACTTTTAATCAGTTAGAAAATAAAATATATAAATACATAATCCCCCAAAACCGTAAACTATTAACGAGGTAACTATTAAAGCTGTTCATTTTGTACAGCACATATTTACTTCATAGTTTTACATTGGATAGTAAAGTATTTTGCTAATGGAAAGTAAACCAATCAGCTGTAGCTAAGAAATCAAATGTTTTCATTGTAGAAAATTTGAAAACAAACTTTCTCTCTGCATAAGGTTAACATTAGAAATTTAAAGCCTCATAAAATGGAAACGTATGGGGGTTTCGAAAATATTTTGACATGGATATGTCTTAGCTCTGGGGGGGTGTTGGTGATTTTTAAGATGGAAAACATGTAACAGGTTTCCATAGAAACTACTAGAACTATTGTATTGAATTTCAAATATAAAAGAATAAGAAAAGCTGTTTAGATGAACTGAAGAAAGCATTCACTTTAGACATATGCATGATCTAACCTATTTCCCACATGGAAGTAAATACAAACATTTTTTTTCACTAAAACCTTCCCGGACGCATATAGAGCAACTTCTGGTGACCAGATGAGTAGTTTGGCAACGCATAAAGGACATACATACATACACACATTCAATTTTATATCTATATATAAAATATCTAATATAATCTATAGTACCTGGTGACCGAGCTTTGCTCGGATAGAATAAGACATGTATTTTACAAGTTAATTAGCAAAATTAAAAAAATTATTGCTCAATGAAAACATTTATGTGATTTAAATAAAACCGTTTTCATCCACCTTAAATTCATCAACCTTAAAGCAATATGGCATAAACACTGAACAAAAATGTGGTTTCCCCGGACGGGGATCGACCTCACGACATCTGCTCGCGAGACCTGAGCGCTAGCCACTGTACTACGCCGTCGGCCACATTACTGTCGTCGTTTAAGAGTTTTTGGCCAACCTCAATTGTTTTAGCTGATCTTATACTGAATTTAAGCGTCCATATAGTTGTTATTATTATCCTGTGATCAACTAATTTTGTTAGAAAAGGAATGAGGATTGAAAAGCAAAAGAGAAATTTAATTTACACCAGTTAATTGGTTCGTTACAGTGGCTTCAAGCGATAGAATGAATATGTTTTCTTTCAAAACACGAAAGATTTTGGAAATGCTTTTCTCTGCTTTTATTTCGCACAGTTATTTTACCCTTCAGTTTTTACAAATTGTTTAGTAATTTGATAATTTTTCATTTATTACATACATAAAATAAATATTTATGCAAAACCTCTATTCACATGTTGTTCACAACCATCTTCAATCAACAACTGTCAAACGTTTACAAACAGATGTTTTGATTTGTATTGTTTACATTTTGATTCTCCACAAGCGTAATGTTATTTTTTTAGATTTTTAACTTAATATTACAAGAAAACTATATATATATATATATATATATATATATATATATATACATATAAAGCATATGGTTTCCTACTATATTACAGTTTGTTATTCCTATCTTTCAGATTGAAAATAGTTTATTGAAAAATACCTTTAATTTAGAACGAGATTAAACGCAGCAAGCTGGCGTGAGTACTGTTAAGTCCATAAAACTTCCTTTATTCCCATCATACTAATCGAATATTGCTGAGAATGCAGATTTGCTGCAATGAGGATCGCATAGTAATATGCTTGTATTAAGGCTATTATTGAAGTATAAGTATATATATATATATATATATATATATATATATATATATATATATACATGTCGTCTCTATAGACGACATAGGTTAAATCATGTCTTATGTATTGTAAGCTAGTATGGAAAAAGTTGATATCAATGTCTAGATCTCATATTTAAAGATATGGTTCTGTTCGACAATAAGAGTTCCGGGGAAATCGAGAAAACTTAGAAAGCAAGGTGCAAAACAGTTTTGTCTGGATTTCTTTGTGGCTAAAAGTTAAAACGTCGCGTAATAGAAGAAAGGCTGACTTGTGAAATGGACGAGGGAGGAGCTAGTAATTCCTCGCCTCCTATTGGTCACACTCAGGTGATAAATAACCATCTGATAAGGGGTTGTATGGAACCCCTCCTTGAACAACGTACAATCTTCTTTTATCGCCTTAAATAATGTTAACTGGCTTCCCACTGTTAAAAGCTGTTTTTAAGCCCACAGAGCATCCCTGTTTTACGTGTCAACAGACATTTATATTCTATAATCAGGATGATGCAATCAAATCAGCATATGGTTTCCTACTATATTACAGTTTGTTATTCCTATCTTTCAGATTGAAAATAGTTTATTGGAAAATACCTCTAATTTAGAACGAGATTACACGCAGCACGCTGGCGTGAGTACAGTTAATTCCATAAAACTTCCTTTATTCCCATCATACTAATCGAATATTGCTGAGAATGCAGATTTGCTGCAATGAGGATTGCATGGTAATATGCTTGTATTAAGGCTATTATTGAAGTAAAATCACATACCAAATTTTATCAAATTATGTCAATGATTGAGTTATATCAATTTATCTATTCTCCAAAATAATTACATGGATAATGAGTACGTAGATTTGTAGATTATTAAATTTGGGAGTTTTATGGATGTATTGATAGAACTTAACTGGATGGACCTGTATAGCAACTTTTAGAAAAACATTTAATTATATAAGTGAGTAATTGATTTTTAGTTATTCTACGTAACAGTGCATTTACATTAACATAAGGCAATGAACTGTGTTTACCGTTTTGAATATCTCAGTGACCTAAAGTCATAAATCAAAATGAAGGTGCAAACGAGGGAGATAAACAAAGGGGGGATGTGAGATTAAATGTATTGATACAGATCTGGATCGTGAATTAACAATTGGAAGAATGAACGTTGGACAATATTGAACTCTCTGTTGGGTTAGTACTTGCGCCCTATTTTAAGTTTTTCTCTTTAGCTGTCTCTCACTGGATAAACAATGTAGTAGATACCGATGGTAAATACATTGAAAACCCCTTTATGTCTCGAGGACAGGTGTTGACGTGGGTGGAACATATCCCACTGTGGTCGATGTGGACTTATGTCTCTAGGACCGGTGTTGACGTGGGTGGAACATATCCCACTGTGGTCGATGTGGACTTATATCACACTGGAAATATCCACTGTGGTCGATGAGGACTTATGTCTCTAGGGCCGGTGTTGACGTGGAACATATCCCACTGTGATCGATGTGGACTTATGTCTCTAGGACCGGTGTTGACGTGGGTGGAACATATCCCACTGTGGTCGATGTGGACTTATGTCTCTAGGACCGGTGTTGACGTGGGTGGAACATATCCCACTGTGGTCGATGTGGACTTATGTCTCTAGGACCGGTGTTGACGTGGGTGGAACATATCCCACTGTGGTCGATGTGGACTTATGTCTCTAGGGCCGGTGTTGACGTGGGTGGACGTGGTCGATGTGGACTTATGTCTCTAGGGCCGGTGTTGACGCGGGTGGAACATATCCCACTGTGGTCGATGTGGACTTATGTCTCTAGGGCCGGTGTTGACGCGGTTGGAACATATCCCACTGTGGTCGATGTGGACTTATGTCTCTAGGACCGGTGTTGACGTGGGTGGAACATATCCCACTGTGATCGATGTGAACTTATGTCTCTAGGACCGGTGTTGTTGACGTGGTGGAACATATCCCACTGTGGTCGATGTGGACTTATGTCTCTAGGACGGTGTTGACGCGGGTGGAACATATTCCACTGTGGTCGATGTGGACTTATGTCTCTAGGGCCGGTGTTGACGTGGAACATATCCCACTGTGGTCGATGTGGACTTATGTCTCTAGGACCGGTGTTGACGTGGGTGGAACATATCCCACTGTGATCGATGTGAACTTATGTCTCTAGGACCGGTGTTGACGCGGGTGGAACATATCCCACTGTGGTCGATGTGGACTTATGTCTCTAGGGCCGGTGTTGACGTGGGTGGAACATATCCCACTGTGGTCGATGTGGACTTATGTCTCTAGGACCGGTGTTGACGTGGGTGGAACATATCCCACTGTGGTCGATGTGGACTTATGTCTCTAGGACCGGTGTTGACGTGGGTGGAACATATCCCACTGTGGTCGATGTGGACTTATGTCTCTAGGACCGGTGTTGACGTGGGTGGAACATATCCCACTGTGGTCGATGTGGACTTATGTCTCTAGGGCCGGTGTTGACGTGGGTGGAACATATCCCACTGTGGTCGATGTGGACTTATGTCTCTAGGGCCGGTGTTGACGTGGGTGGAACATATCCACTGTGGTCGATGTGGACTTATGTCTCTAGGACCGGTGTTGACGTGGGTGGAACATATCCCACTGTGGTCGATGTGGACTTATGTCTCTAGGCCGGTGTTGACGTGGGGTGGAACATATCCCACTGTGGTCGATGTGGACTTATGTCTCTAGGGCCGGTGTTGACGTGGGTGGAACATATCCCACTGTGGTCGATGTGGACTTATGTCTCTAGGACCGGTGTTGACGTGGGTGGAACATATCCCACTGTGGTCGATGTGGACTTATGTCTCTAGGGCCGGTGTTGACGCGGGTGGAACATATCCCACTGTGGTCGATGTGGACTTATGTCTCTAGGACCGGTGTTGACGTGGGTGGAACATATCCCACTGTGGTCGATGTGGACTTATGTCTCTAGGACCGGTGTTGACGTGGGTGGAACATATCCCACTGTGGTCGATGTGGACTTATGTCCCTAGGACCGGTGTTGACGTGGGTGGAACATATCCCACTGTGGTCGATGTGGACTTATGTCTCTAGGGCCGGTGTTGACGTGGGTGGAACATATCCCACTGTGGTCGATGTGGACTTATGTCTCTAGGGCCGGTGTTGACGTGGGTGGAACATATCCCACTGTGGTCGATGTGGACTTATGTCTCTAGGACCGGTGTTGACGTGGGTGGAACATATCCCACTGTGGTCGATGTGGACTTATGTCTCTAGGGCCGGTGTTGACGTGGGTGGAACATATCCCACTGTGGTCGATGTGGACTTATGTCTCTAGGACCGGTGTTGACGTGGGTGGAACATATCCCACTGTGGTCGATGTGGACTCATGTCTCTAGGACCGGTGTTGACGTGGGTGGAACATATCCCACTGTGGTCGATGTGGACTTATGTCTCTAGGGCCGGTGTTGACGCGGGTGGAACATATCCCACTGTGGTCGATGTGGACTTATGTCTCTAGGGCCGGTGTTGACGTGGGTGGAACATATCCCACTTTGGTTGATGTGGGCTTATGTCTCTAGGGCCGGTGTTGACGCGGGTGGAACATATCCCACTGTGGTCGATGTGGACTTATGTCTCTAGGGCCGGTGTTGACGTGGGTGGAACATATCCCACTGTGGTCGATGTGGAATTATGTCTCTAGGGCCGGTGTTGACGCGGATGGAACATATCCCACTGTGGTCGATGTGGACTTATGTCTCTAGGGCCGGTGTTGACGTGGGTGGAACATATCCCACTGTGGTCGATGTGGACTTATGTCTCTAGGACCGGTGTTGACGTGGGTGGAACATATCCCACTGTGGTCGATGTGGACTTATGTCTCTAGGGCCGGTGTTGACGCGGGTGGAACATATCCCACTGTGGTCGATGTGGACTTATGTCTCTAGGACCGGTGTTGACGTGGGTGGAATATATCCCACTGTGGTCGATGTGGACTTATGTCTCTAGGGCCGGTGTTAACGCGGGTGGAACATATCCCACTTTGGTCGATGTGGACTTATGTCTCTAGGACCGGTGTTAACGTGAGTGGAACATATCCCACTGTGGTCGATGTGGACTTATGTCTCTAGGGCCGGTGTTAACGCGGGTGGAATATATCCCACTGTGGTCGATGTGGACTTATGTCTGTAGGACCGGTGTTGACGTGGGTGGAACATATCCCACTGTGGTCGATGTGGACTTATGTCTCTAGGGCCGGTGTTGACGCGGGTGGAACATATCCCACTTTGGTCGATGTGGACTTATGTCTCTAGGACCGGTGTTAACGTGAGTGGAACATATCCCACTGTGGTCGATGTGGACTTTCTCATCCGTTGTGGAAGTGAACAATTTGCATACCTCTTCAATATTAATCAATAATAACTAAAGCTTAACTGGTATGGTTGTTACTTATACTCTATAAACTCCTATTTGTCTTTCCTAACTTATTTATAATTAAAATGACATATGTTTTTTTTATTTTGTGTATTTCTACGCCAGTGGCATTTTTAACGTTTTGATGGGGAACGGTCCAAACCCCGGTCTTGTTACTACCTAACGTCGACCTGTTGTTAGGAAGCATCATTAATTAGTAGCCCAATGACAAATGGCGACTGGGTTTAGATTCGACCCTTGCGGGATTCGATCCGGCGACCTTCAGTTTTGAAGGCGGGTATTATAACCACTACACCACCCAGCCAGTTTAAAAAAAATATGATCATGTTTACATTTTATAAATAAATTGAATACAATTTTTCTAATCTAAGCCTTATACTTTTATACTAAATTTTCATTACCTACCAAGTACCTGTGTCCTACTAAATATTTTATCATATCTTCTGCCGGTATGGACGGGAATCACGATGGTGGGCAGTAGTGACAATGGTAATGAATTTTTATTTGTCAACGATTTATATTTATTCTGAGTTTAATGATTAGAAAGGTCAAAACCAGAAGTGTTTGCATGCTATTGAGTAATCGTGATGAATATTGTCGTGTTTAGTCCTGTTTGCCGCCCAATTATGGCTCAATAATTGAACAGATGTTGATATCACTCGCGTGATGACAAACTCCATGATGATAATTGGAGATAAATTTACATCGTTTTGATATACTCTGATATTACCTTCTGTCCAATTAGAACAGGATAATAATAGTTCAAACTAATTTCATATAAAATATATTTAATTTTAAATTTTTTTTGTATTTCATGTAAAATAAAATTTTCCCCTATCCAAGCCAACAGGCGGACTACAAATATCATCGACCACACAATTCACAGCCTGAATCTAGTAGTTTTTTTAGAGTCATCAATAAAACAGAAGTCGCCTGTCTCCACCCTCCCTAGGAGGGCTGGTCAGCAGATTATCGGCCTTGATAGCACACTGCTTTCGAAGCAGGGAGAGAAAACGGTGGTAAGTAAGCCTATACTGCACTTTCGATCTGACGTTAATAGAGGGCTTCCGATCTACAATAAAACTTGATTTATATCTCTACAAGGATCGGAAAGTTTTTCTGTCGTATTTAGTTTTCAGAGTGAATTGTAGAATTTATCGTTGTATAGGCTATATTGGTTTGAATGCCCTTATTTCACTTCGAAATTTTGTTTAACTTGCGATCACATTAACAATGATAACTTTATTGAAGAGCTTGTTTTTAATTTTGTTTTCTAAAAATAAATCGCCTTCATAAGAACCAACCCAATATTACAGGTTGTATTTTAAAATTAAACCTTTCATCCAGAAAACTCATGCCTGATGATTCGTAGCTAAAATATTTATTTAAAACAAGCTTAACCCGGCGGACGGTGTCTCGCTTTTAATTTTTCATTCATATACCAAAATAAAGAAATAAAAATCAAATCAAATCCAATACATTTTATTTCCAAAAAATATACATACAATTTTTCAAATACATAATAGGTAACGGAAAAAAAACATTAGCAGAAAAAATTTATGTGTTCAACGTCACGTCGAGCATTTCACTCTGCATGTGTTTCTGTAACTCTTGACGTCGAAGCTCGTCCACGTAGGTCTCCGAGTCGTGCTTCTCGCTCTGCAGGTGTTTCTGTAGCTCTTGACGTCGAAGCTCGTCCACGCAGGTCTCCGAGTCGTGCTTCTCGCTCTGCAGGTGTTTCTGTAGCTCTTGACGTCGAAGCTCGTCCACGCAGGTCTCCGAGTCGTGCTTCTCGCTCTGCAGGTGTTTCTGTAGCTCTTGACGTCGAAGCTCGTCCACGCAGGTCTCCGAGTCGTGCTTCTCGCTCTGCAGGTGTTTCTGTAGCTCTTGACGTCGAAGCTCGTCCACGCAGGTCTCCGAGTCGTGCTTCTCGCTCTTTGGGTGTTTCTGTAGCTCTTGACGTCGAAGCTCGTCCACGCAGATCTCTTAGTCGTGCTTCTCGCTCTTTGGGTGTTTCTGTAGCTCTTGACGTCGAAGCTCGTCCACGCAGGTCTCCGAGTCGTGCTTCTCGCTCTGCAGGTGTTTCTGTAGCTCTTGACGTCGAAGCTCGTCCACGCAGGTCTCCGAGTCGTGCTTCTCGCTCTGCAGGTGTTTCTGTAGCTCTTGACGTCAAAGTTCGTCCACGCAGATCTCCGAGTCGTGCTTCTCGCTCTTCGGGTGTTTCTGTAGCTCTTGACGTCAAAGTTCGTCCACGCAGATCTCCGAGTCGTGCTTCTCGCTCTTCGGGTGTTTCTGTAGCTCTTGACGTCGAAGCTCGTCCACGCAGATCTCCGAGTCGTGCTTCTCGCTCTTTGGGTGTTTCTGTAGCTCTTGACGTCGAAGCTCGTCCACGCAGATCTCCGAGTCGTGCTTCTCGCTCTTCGGGTGTTTCTGTAGCTCTTGACGTCAAAGTTCGTCCACGCAGATCTCCGAGTCGTGCTTCTCGCTCTTCGGGTGTTTATGTAGCTCTTGACGTCGAAGCTCGTCCACGCAGGTCTCCAAGACGTGCTTCTCGCTCTTTGGGTGTTTCTGTAGCTCTTGACGTCGAAGCTCGTCCACGCAGATCTCCGAGTCGTGCTTCTCCATCTTCGGGTGTTTGTGTAGCTCTTGACGTCGAAGCTCGTCCACGCAGGTCTCCGAGTCGTGCTTCTCGCTCTGCAGGTGTTTCTGTAGCTCTTGACGTCGAAGCTCGTCCACGCAGGTCTCCGAGTCGTGCTTCTCGCTCTGCAGGTGTTTCTGTAGCTCTTGACGTCGAAGCTCGTCCACGCAGATCTCCGAGTCGTGCTTCTCCATCTTCGGGTGTTTATGTAGCTCTTGACGTCGAAGCTCGTCCACGCAGGTCTCCAAGACGTGCTTCTCGTTCTGCAGGTGTTTCTGTAGCTCTTGACGTCGAAGCTCGTCCACTCAGGACTCTGAGTAGTGCTTCTCGCTCTGCATGTGTTTCTGTAGCTCTTAACGTCGAATTTCGTCCACGCAGATCATCAGGTCGTGCTTTCCGCTCTGCAGGGGTTTCGGCATCTCTTGATGTCGAAACTCGTATTCGTTGGTCTTCAAGTCGAGCAGGTGTTTCCGCACATCTTGAGATCGAAGCTCGTTCTCGCCGATCTTCAAGTCGTTTTCTTGCTCTGTAGGGGGCTCGACAGCTCTTGAAGACGGCCCTTATTCGGACAGCTTCCAAGCGTGCTTCTGTTCCTCCAGATGTTTCAGCAGTTCTAAGTGCTGAAATACATCGAGCGTTTTTGGTTCTTCTACCAATATTGGCTTTTTTAGGAGGCATGCCATAAAAAGTATTGTGCAAATTATTGTAAATTATCATTGTGCAAAGTATTGTATATTGGAGCAACACAATGCCAAAGATAAAGGAGGACGAGGTTCTTGTAGGACCTACCTCCTCTCGGTCTATGTGTCATATTGTTGCCGTTGCTACACAAACGCCATATTGGAGCAACACAATACCAAAGATAAAGGAGGACGAGGTTCTTGTAGGACCTACCTCCTCTCGGTCTATGTGTCATATTGTTGCCGTTGCTACACAAACGCCATATTGGAGCAACGCAATACCAAAGATAAATGAGGACGAGGTTCTTGTAGGACCTAACTCCTGTCGGTCTATGTGTCATGTTGTTGCCGATGCTACACAAACGCCAGATTGGAACAACACAATACCAAAGATAAATGAGGACAAGGTAAATAAGAAGTCACAGTTAAAAATGTAAACTGTTTAGTCACTCGCATAACCAAAAAAACCAATGTAAACCAAATAAAAAAACATAAACAAATGCAAGTGCTTCAACCTGTCGTGTATATCTTCAACTAACAGACATAGTATAGCAATCAGCTGTTGAAAAGAAAATATTTATAATGTAAACAAAGTTCTGGGTCCATAGTATATGGGATCCTTTTTAAAAGGGCTTTTTTAGGGGTTTCCCGGCAATTATTCGATTTTTTCTCGCCGTAAGAACCATCCTTGGACTTCAACGAACATCTTAAAAAAAGAATTGGCCAAATTGGTCCAGGCGTTGTTGAGTTATGCGCTTACCAACACATTTTGCGATTCATTTTTATATTATAGACTAGCTGACCCCGCGAACTTCGTAACGCCTAACAGTAAATACGTGTTAACTTTCAGATTGGCCATGTTCTGAAGTCAAATAGCATTACGAATTCGTTGTGAAAAATTATATATTCTGGGTTGCGACATAGTTAATAACAGTACTGAAACAATAAGACTTATTATTAACATTACCATAAAACAAATGAATCTGAGTGGATTGATTAACAATTTTTCTAATCCAACCTAAAACCAAACAAAACCTAAATGTAATACGGCTTTTATAGGAAAGATAGAACAGAATATACAACAGCTGCTGATTATTATAACAAACGTAATATGTATAAACACCGTAATTATTTTTATTTGGCCGACATAATTATAAACACGTGACTTCTAATCAGACAGAAAATAAAAAATATAAATACATAGTCCCCAAAATCCGTAAACTATTAACGTGGTGAATTAATCTGTTCATTTTGTACAGTGCACATTTACTTCATAGTTTTACATTAATGAATGATTCATATGGCATTGGATAGTAAAGCATCTAATGGAAAGTAAAACAGCTGTAGCTTTAGAAATCAAATGTTTTTATTGTAGGTAATTTGTAAACAAACTTATTTCCCATAAGGTTAAAATTAGAAATTTAATAAAATAGAAACTAATTAAATTTATCGAAACTAAATGCCCTTAACCCGCTTAACCCGGCGGACGTTGTCTCGCTTTTAATTTTTCATTAATATACCAAAATAAAGTAAAAAAAACATTTGTAGAAAAAATTTATACGTTCTACGTCACGTCGAGCATTTCGCTCTGCAGGTGTTTCTGTAGCTCTTGATGACGAAGCTCGTCCACGCAGGACTCCGAGTCGCGTTTCTCGCTCTGCAGGTGTTTCTGTAGCTCTTGACGACGAAGCTCGTCCACGCAGGTCTCCGAGTCGTGCTCTCACTCTGCAGGGGTAGCTCTTGATGTCGAAACTCGTATTCGCTGGTCTTCAAGTCGAGCATTTCGCTCTGCAGGTGTTTCTGTAGCTCATGATGACGAAGCTCGTCCACGCAGGACTCCGAGTCGCGTTTCTCGCTCTGCAGGTGTTTCTGTAGCTCTTGACGACGAAGCTCGTCCACGAAGGTCTCCGAGTTGTGCTCTCACTCTGCAGGGGTAGCTCTTGATGTCGAAACTCGTATTCGCTGGTCTTCAAGTCGAGCATTTCGCTCTGCAGGTGTTTCTGTAGCTCTTGACGACGAAGCTCGTCCACGCAGGTCTCCGAGTCGTGCTCTCACTCTGCAGGGGTAGCTCTTGATGTCGAAACTCGTATTCGCTGGTCTTCAAGTCGAGCATTTCGCTCTGCAGGTGTTTCTGTAGCTCTTGATGACGAAGCTCGTCCACGCAGGACTCCGAGTCGCGTTTCTCGCTCTGCAGGTGTTTCTGTAGCTCTTGACGACGAAGCTCGTCCACGCAGGTCTCCGAGACGTGCTCTCACTCTGCAGGGGTAGCTCTTGATGTCGAAACTCGTATTCGCTGGTCTTCAAGTCGAGCATTTCGCTCTGCAGGTGTTTCTGTAGCTCTTGATGACGAAGCTCGTACACGCAGGACTCCGAGTCGTGTTTCTCGCTCTGCAGGTGTTTCTGTAGCTCTTGACGACGAAGCTCGTCCACGCAGGTCTCCGAGTCGTGCTCTCACTCTGCAGGGGTAGCTCTTGATGTCGAAACTCGTATTCGCTGGTCTTCAAGTCGAGCATCTCGTTCTGCAGGTGTTTCCGCACATCTTGAGATCGAAGCTCGTTCTCGCAGATCTTCAAGTCGTGCTTCCCGCTCTGTAGGGGCTCAACAGCTCTTGAAGGCGATGCCCTTATTCGGACAGCTATCAAGCGTGCTTGTGTTTCTCCAGATGTTTCAGCAGCTCTAAGTGCTGAAATATATCGAGCGTTTTTGGTACTTCTACCAATATTGGCTTCTTTAGGAGGCATGCCATAAAAAGTATTCTGCAAAATAAATTATTTGTTATCAATTTATTTTCAAGTTTCCCCAAATCGTTTAACTACCGAGGCAATAAGGTTAAAATCAATAATAAGAAATACAGATCATCTGACCAAGTAAAAGTGTATACAGTTAAACTGTTTAGTCACTCGCATAACCTTAAAACAAAAATGTAAACAAAAACAAATTATTTTACTACTCATTAATTTGTCTCTCCAATCATAGCTTTGCTAGCTGGGGCTCCCCCAGGGCCCCGAGTTAGAATAGAGTTAATGGCAGTGTAGGGAAAGTGCGTGCAAAAGTCCAAACCATTATAAACTAAAATAACGTAACACAGTATCAAAATGTGCAATAAGAAGTCACAGTTAAAAATGTGAACTGTTTAGTCACTCGCATAACCAAAAAAACAAATGTAAACAAAATAAAAAACACAAACAAATGCAAGTGCTTCAATCTGTCGTGTATATCTTCAACTAACAGATATAGTATACTAATCAGCTGTTGAAAAGAAAATATTTATAATGTAAACAAATTTCTGGTTCCATAGTGTTACATGGGATCCTTTTTAAAAGGGCTATTTTTAGGGGTTTCCCGGCAATTATTCGATTTTTTCTCGCCGTAAGAACCATCCTTGGACTTCAACGAACATCTTAAAAAAAGAATTGGTCAAATTGGTCCAGGCGTTGTTGAGTTATGCGCTTACGAACACATTTTGCGATTCATTTTTATATTATAGATTTAATATCGATTATTTAATATTAGAAAACGACCAATTCACATCATAATAATTGACTATATTATCCGTAAATAACATAAACGTTTTACAAGTTTTTTTCTCACGAAGAAGCCTTACTATATAAAATTTACTCGTAAAATCGCTCAGAAAGATGATAATATGTGTTGAACTTTTCTCTAGAATGGTCTAGATGGTAAGGTGATAATGGACGATGAGGTTTTTGACAGGGTTTAATCCTGGCGGTGCTGGTGTTTGTTGCAAAAACTGCGTCCGAGTCATCATGATAGTGGCATTGCTTGATCACTGTTGGTTACAAGAAGTGACCATAAACACCATGTCAGTCTAAACGGGTTACGAGTGCCTGCTGCAAACCGATGACTAATGACAAACACTCTGATCACGTGACAGAGAGGCGACATCTGGTGTGTGGCGGTGATACTATCGGTCTGCTGAATTGTTTATGCCCAATAAAACTCGAAATGCATGACCATGTCATCACGACATCTACATATTCTGAAAATAATAGTTCAAATATTTATCGTGGCAAAAACATCATTAAAAGTTTAATACCTTTTCTGTAACTATTTAGGTGGATTTAGGTCTACTGAAAACTTGCTGATTACAAAAATAACCTCCATAACTTCTAAACGTAAAATATAACATACATTTACAGCCAACCATACATCGCTGACCTGAGATACTTTTTTCACAATTTTAAGAATAGTTTTAGACCGTAAACAATATTGGAGGTCACAATTTATCCATAGGTATTACCTAGTTGTAATAGATAAATAGGCATAATAGATAAATAAATTAATCCATCCTAAACCCTAACCCTTCTAACACAAAAAGCAAGCCAGACACTCGTTCGGTCGGGAACAACCTGCTCTCTGAAACCCTCCATGCACCAACCATAACCCAAAATATCTGCAGCCAAAACTACACTCAAGACCTATCCTCAAGACCTATCCTTGGCTAAAGAGGACATACAGGAGTCCTATAGCAGCCCACTAAAACTTTACATCCTGTCCTTGTTCAAATCATGATATTCAACAATGAAAGGCCTAGTGACAAAGCTTTATGAAAGAGTGAATGTTTAGTTGTGACTGATGGATAACTATCGGAAAGTTTATAAAATCGTGGAGTACCTCAAATGGTAGAATAAATAATATTATACCCTGATTTTCCCATTTATCAAAGATATTGTGTAGTAGGTAAGCGTGTAAAGCTTACAAGAACTAGGACATTGGATTGTAACTGTAGATGAGGGGATGTTAGGGAGAAGCAAACTGTGGTGATCACTCTTTTGGTTGTATTTATGACATACATTTAAATATAATATGAGATAGTAGTCTGAACACTTTGTATGTATCAAATAACCAATTTGATTGTTCTCCTGTTGTATTTGTAAGTTCGACACTATGTTTAGACACACTGAGAAAGGTACATATTATAAGTACATATTATTAAGGTAAGTTAGAAACAAACACCATCAATACACGCACTTGTTAGGATTCAACAGTGTCATGAATTTGATCTAGGATCTGTTGCATTTAATATTTCTAAAAATACAAAATACTTATTGTAAGTTTCCAACAACTAAAAGTCTAAAACACTATAGGTCGGATGATTCAGTTGAAATTAAACATATCTTGTCTCTTGCACCACCAAGTTCGTAAGTTGTCATTTGAACTAAAATGAACTTGATCTAGGATGTGTTGGATTCAACATATAAAATATTTAATGTTAGAATTGAGATAATGACAGTAAAAGGTTAAATAGTGTCATTGGTTTTTCGTAATATGTAGCTAAACGAAATATTTCTATCAGTTAAAATTTCAACATGTTTGGTGCGCATTGTCTCAAACACAGAATGAAGAACTTCAAGAAAACTACAACATCAACCCTCCTCAGTGGCATAATTTTATTCATTTTCGTGTTATATGTTTAAGTTAAGTCATAACAGCCGAAAACATATACAAGTACAAGTGAGGACCTAGAGTGAGTGTAAATGACTATTCGTAGGTGCATGTGCACGTTACTGAGGTGTGATTTTGACTTCATACAAAGTTACCAGCAGAGAGCATGTAGTTTGAAACAACACAGTAAGATAGATCTCTATTTATTATAGCCAAGCTGGTGATGGACATAGACGTATAAAAATCTAATATGGACAGCAGTATAAAAAATTATTATTAGTTTGACTTTTATTCATGCAACTAAGCTCTTAAAACGCCATCAATACATATGCCTTGCCTCTTGTTCTTAAGATAGGGTTCAAAAAGTTGGACTGACACAAACTTTAATTTTGTACATTTATATCACAGCCATAATGTTAAATATTTAATAATGCAACTGTATAGATATGCAGTCTTACTGGATACAATTATATTTCAATTTTAATATGTACTTTTCCTAAGAAAGCTTGTGTAGTACCTGTTAAAAATAAACTGGGCGTTAAAATGAATTAATTCTTCCTGCTGGTGTCAAGATTATTCAATCCGATAACTCAATCCTTTGTGAACGTAATAAGTACTAATCACTATCACACATTTTGCAAAGTTGATTGAAAGGTACATAGAACAATAGGCATGAAACCAAATACTGCGAAACGCTATACATAGGAAGTTAACTCAATTGAACGTAAACCAAAAAATGTATAGTGGGAGATGTTGTAAGCATATAAACATGGGTTTAGTAGGGGTATACTTCCAATTGAACAGATGCAGAAATAAAGAATATAGAACGTAGAGGTGGATTTTATAAGGACATTTATTTAGTAGAGAAACGAGAGTTGTATGGTTATGAATTAATGCTAGTGATGTAGTAAGATGGGTCATGCTAAATGCAGGTTTGAGTCTTGCGGCAGCGACATGAGCCGATACGCGGTGCGGTGTGATGCGCGGGGACTTGGGATTTTAAAACTCTGTAAGACATGTGCTTTGTGAAATATTTGTTTATTTTTAATGAAAATGATATTGTATAGTATCAGACAGTAGATTGGATATGAATAAGGGTGAGAGTTTTTCAAATTGTTTGCTTTTGTAGTGTGTATCGGTGTTATGTACCGCATCGATTTTTGGACCCTGTAAGATGCGTTCTTTGTGAAATATTTGTTTATTTTTAATGAAAATGATGTTGGATAGTCTCAGACAGTAGATGGGATATGAATAAAGGTGGAAGTTTTACAAATTGTTTGCTCTGTGCAAAAATGCGCCCCATAAGAATAACATGGAAAAAACGTGTCGATTCGGACTTATAACCGCTATATTGTATCTACTATATAATGATGATGTATAATATCAGGCAGTAGATTGGATATGAATAAGGGTCATTTTGAACTGTCCAAAACCAAATGTGCAAAAAATGGACACCAGATGTGCAAAAAATGGACACCATGTTATTCTTATGGGGAAAACGTGCCGATTCGGGCTTATAACCGCTAATATGGGCCGTAGCCAAATCCCCACACATATTTTGGGTTCTGGCGAAGGGTCGAACTTACACGCTCATTAGAGGGGATTAAAAAGGGTCAACCAGGAGCCCCCGACAATGATCAACTTCCACGGCCGCCCGGCCAGGTAGGAGCAATCAGGTTGGGTCCTTTAGGGAGGGAATGGGAATTATTTTGTCCCTGCGCCTTACTTTAAAGTTCTAGTAGATATTGAGTCCAGTAACTATATTTTACCTTCTATTTATAATTATATATATATATATATATATATATATATGTGTGTGTGTGTGTGTGTGTGTGTGTGTGTGTTCTTATATATATATATATGTGTGTGTGTGTGTGTGTGTGTGTGTGTGTGTGTGTGTGTTCTTATTAATTACTTTCGTTAAAACTCTGTTCAGTAAAATACTATTTTCTATGACAACTATTTATTAAAATATCTACATGATATTACTATACATTTGATTTGGTTATTTTAGTACTCAATATTTATAATACCGTTTATGTCTATAACCTAGAGGTGAAGTATCAAAATTTAGTTCAATACAAGTCAGTACTAAGTAAAAATAGTTTTATCTAGGTTTAAACAAAACACACATTTTAACTCAAATGTATTTTATTTTAACTACTTTTTTGAGTACCTTTTACTAGCTGCAACTACAAACATTTTTCTTGTCATTGTGCCGAGCAAATACAGTGTTTTTGCGTCTTGTATTTTTTTCTTACTACTTAAAATTGGTAATTTGATGACCTGACTGGCTCATCCAGAGAATATTTTCTAAAGTGCGAATGGAATGATTCGCAGGGACTGTTCGTCGCATCATTTTATCGAATGATGCCCAAATTTTGGGTGGAAAGGTCGAGCTGTCTTCGATATAGTTTTCCACCAAATAATCCGCAAATTTTTGGTTGTTCGGAATTATTGACATAAAGTCGAGGCCGCGATCCAGAATATCTAATCTTTCACAAAGAAGCTGTAATGCTATTCGACTTCAGAACATGACCAATCTAAAATATGTGTGTGTAATAAATGAAAAATGCTAATACAGTACTGAACAAATCAGTAAGCCTAGTACAATTAGTCAGAACTAAATGGTGTTGGAATAACTGTATGAAATAAAAGCAAAGTAATTTATATATTATCCAAAATATTTTGATTTTGACGGAAAACAAAATATGAATAGACCAAGGCCAGTTAAAATTACCTAATTAATTACACTGTCCCAAGCGGCCGCTGTATTGTTAGCGCGGAGAACTACCAATTCGGTGATTTCTTAATGGATTATTTAAATATTTATATATTAAATATTATTTAAATATTGTGTTATTTTTAAATACACGTTTAGGTCTAGTCCTATATATTTCACCAAACAGTGCTCGGTCACCAGGTACTAATAATATAAACATTCATTTTCTTATTTCCATATTATTATAACATATGTTATAACATATTATTTCCTTATACATGTCTTATAAAATCACAAATCTTATACATGTGGGTTGCCTGGGAATTCAAAATTCCCTTTTTCCCTCGTTTTGAGGCCGCTACCTGGCCGGGCGGCTGTGGAAATTGATCATTCTCGGGGGCTCCTATTTGACCCTTCTTAATCCCCTCTAATGAGCGTGTAAGTTCGACCCTTCGCCAGAACCCAAAATATTCGTGGAGATTCGGTCACCCCCGCTAATATGTATCTACTCAAAGATAAATGAGGACGAGGTTCTTGTAGGACCTACCTCCTCTCGGTCTATGTGTCATGTTGTTGCCGTTGCTACACAAACGCCAGATTGGAACAACACAATACCAAAGATAAATTACAGTAAGATTCGTTAAAAGAAACTATACCCAGACCTTGCAATGGCGATGGGCGTCTACGTATACTGTACTTTGGTTAGTCAATGTGTGTAATTATACCTGAATTCTGATATTTCATACAATGTCGAATCATTGTAACTAAATATGAATGTATATAATAAATATAAATTATATTCTACATTTGTGTACATATTTATATACATGTAATAGTTACTCTGAATCAACGCATTTTCGATATTTTTACCAATATTTTATATACATTATAATTTAAGTATTTAATATTGGGTAATACCTATGGATAAATTGTGACCTCCAATATTGTTTACGGCCTAAAACTATTCTTAAAATTGTGAAAAAAGTATCTCAGGTCAGCGATGTATGGTTGGCTGTAAACGTATGTTATATTTTACGTCTAGAAGTTATGGAGGTTATTTTTGTAATCAGCAAGTTTTCAGTAGACCTAAATCCACCTAAATAGTTACAGAAAAGGTATTAAACTTTTAATGATGTTTTTGCCACGATAAATATTTGAACTATTATTTTCAGAATATGTAGATGTCGTGATGACATGGTCATGCATTTCGAGTTTTATTGGGCATAAACAATTCAGCAGACCGATAGTATCACCGCCACACACCAGATGTCGCCTCTCTGTCACGTGATCAGAGTGTTTGTCATTAGTCATCGGTTTGCAGCAGGCACTCGTAACCCGTTTAGACTGACATGGTGTTTATGGTCACTTCTTGTAACCAACAGTGATCAAGCAATGCCACTATCATGATGACTCGGACGCAGTTTTTGCAACAAACACCAGCACCGCCAGGATTAAACCCTGTCAAAAACCTCATCGTCCATTATCACCTTACCATCTAGACCATTCTAGAGAAAAGTTCAACACATATTATCATCTTTCTGAGCGATTTTACGAGTAAATTTTATATAGTAAGGCTTCTTCGTGAGAAAAAAACTTGTAAAACGTTTATGTTATTTACGGATAATATAGTCAATTATTATGATGTGAATTGGTCGTTTTCTAATATTAAATAATCGATATTAAATCTATAATATAAAAATGAATCGCAAAATGTGTTGGTAAGCGCATAACTCAACAACGCCTGGACCAATTTGGCCAATTCTTTTTTTAAGATGTTAGTTGAAGTCCAAGGATGGTTCTTACGGCGAGAAAAAATCGAATAATTGCCGGGAAACCCCTAAAAAGCCCTTTTAAAAAGGATCCCATATACTATGGACCCAGAACTTTGTTTACATTATAAATATTTTCTTTTCAACAGCTGATTGCTATACCATGTCTGTTAGTTGAAGATATACACGACAGGTTGAAGCACTTGCATTTGTTTATGTTTTTTTATTTGGTTTACATTGGTTTTTTTGGTTATGCGAGTGACTAAACAGTTTACATTTTTAACTGTGACTTCTTATTTACCTTGTCCTCATTTATCTTTGGTATTGTGTTGTTCCAATCTGGCGTTTGTGTAGCATCGGCAACAACATGACACACAGTCCGAGAGGAGGTAGGCCCTACAAGAACCTCGTCCTCATTTATCTTTGGTATTGCGTTGCTCCAATATGGCGTTTGTGTAGCGACGGCAACAATATGACACACAGTCCGAGAGGAGGTAGCCCTACAAGAGCTTCGTCCTCATTTATCTTTGGTATTGTGTTGCTCCAATATGGCGTTTGTGTAGCAACGGCAACAATATGACACACAGTCCAAGAGGAGGTAGCCCTACAAGAGCTTCGTCCTCATTTATCTTTGGTATTGCGTTGCTCCAATATGGCGTTTGTGTAGCGACGGCAACAATATGACACACAGTCCGAGAGGAGGTAGCCCTACAAGAGCTTCGTCCTCATTTATCTTTGGTATTGTGTTGCTCCAATATGGCGTTTGTGTAGCAACGGCAACAATATGACACATAGACCGAGAGGAGGTAGGCTCTACAAGAACCTCGTCCTCATTTATCTTTGGTATTGTGTTGTTACAATATGGCGTTTGTGTAGCATCGGCAACAACATGACACACAGTCCGAGAGGAGGTAGGCCCTACAAGAACCTCGTCCTCATTTATCTTTGGTATTGCGTTGCTCCAATATGGCGTTTGTGCAGCGACGGCAACAATATGACGCACAGTCCGAGAGGAGGTAGCCCTACAAGAGCTTCGTCCTCATTTATCTTTGGTATTGTGTTGCTCCAATATGGCGTTTGTGTAGTAACGGCAACAACATGACACACAGTCCGAGAGGAGGTAGCCCTACAAGAACCTCGTCCTCATTTATCTTTGGTATTGTGTTGCTCCAATATGGCTTTTGTGTAGTAACGGCAACAACATGACACACAGTCCGAGAGGAGGTAGGTCCTACAAGAACCTCGTCCTCATTTATTTTTGGTATTGTGTTGCTCCAATATGGCGTTTGTGTAGCAACGGAAACAACATGACACATAGACCGAGAGGAGGTAGGCCCTACAAGAACCTCGTCCTCATTTATCTTTGGTATTGTGTTGCTCCAATATGGCGTTTGTGTAGCAACGGAAACAACATGACACACAGTCCGAGAGGAGGTAGGCCCTACAAGAACCTCGTCCTCATTTATCTTTGGTATTGTGTTGCTCCAATATGGCGTTTGTGTAGCAACGGCAACAACATGATACACGGTTTGAGAGGAGGTAGGTCCTACAAGTACCTCGTCCTCTTTTCTTCCATCAGCATGGGAATGTTAATTATTCTATAGTTAGTCAATGTTATAAGAAATTGACGTTAACAGTGACGTATTAAAAACGATCGAGTGAATACAAGCAGCTTACCAGTTTTACTTGAAAACATTATGGCGGGAGTCAATGGTTAGCAAGTTTTTGGGTGGACCAAAATTGCAGTTAGCGGATGATCGGTTCGTATTAACCAATGGTCCTGACGCAGACAGTGGTTAGCGTATGTTATCGTCTCGAAAGGATTAAGGATGACAAAAGGCTCGATACTTTAGTGTTCAAGAAGCTTCCAGCGCATTGCATGTTGGCGACTGCAGTGTTTCTCGTACACTCCAGGCGTTCCGCTATATCTCGACTCCTCCTGATACCACTGCGAAGCCTTCGGGAAAATTTCCGCTACGGGGTGATAAAACTAAAAGAAAACTGACAAAATTAGAATGTATCAAAGTTATCCGAAACCCAATTCAAGTACAAAAAACTAGCAGACCAATCCATTAGTTAATCTTCAATTATGGTCAGTAAATTATGGCAGCCAATTCTTCACAAAGACCTAAGGGATGGGAAAAACAAAGTATCTGTACATATTATCCCTTAGGAAATGTGATGAACTTTTTCTGGTTTTAAAATTGTAGATAAAATGTAGGGGTTTCCGCACAGAATCGGCACGTTTTATCCATTTTATTGTTAAGGGGATCAGTTTCGTTTTAAACAAAATATTTGCTAAGGGCCGGATGAATAAGTTAAAATTAAACACCATCAATAAAACATTTCTTGCCTCTGGTTCCACCAAGTTGGCACGTTGTCATTTGAACTAAAATAAACTTGATCTAGGATCTACTGGATTAAACATGTAAAAGGTTTAAATTAAAAAAAAATAATGTTACAATTGAGATAATAACATTAAAAAGCTACATAGTGACAGGGGTTTTTGTAAAATATTGAATATTGCGATTATATAATTCATAACAAACTATTATGATCGTTTAAAAATTAAGCAACATAAATCATGTTTGGTGCGCATGGCAGAGGTCCCCACCTTGCCTCAAACACAGAATGAAGATTTTGATTACAATACCAACCCTCCTCAGTGGCATAATTTTATTAATTTTCTTGCTGTATGTTTGAGTTAAGTCATAACAGCTGAAAACATATACGAGTACAAGTGATTGGAAGGACATAGGAACTCGAGTGAGTGTAGTTTATTATAATTACGCCTACCACCTAGGGTGCGTGATTTTGACTTCATACAAAGTTACCAGCAGAGAGCATATACAGTAGTTTGAGATAGATTAGTCTTGGTGGTGTCTACTTTATTATAATTAAACGGGGGTGACCGAATCTCTACGAATATTTTGGGTTCTGGCGAAGGGTCGAACTTAAACGGTTATTAGAGGGGATTAAGACGGGTCAACTAGGAGCCCCCGAGAATGATCAATTCCCACGACCGCCCGGCCAGGAAGCGGCCTCAAAACGAGGGAAAAAGGGAATTTTGAATTCCCAGGCAACCCACATGTATAAGATTTGTGATTTGATAAGACGTGTATAAGGAAATAATATGTTACGGATTAGTAAGTTGAGAACGATTTAAGAGCCATATATATAATTATTTTTATAACAATATTGGCCAACAAAATGAACAGGCCTTGTTCTATTTTATATTTTGTTTTCTGGCAAAATCAAAATATTTTGGATAATATATATATTACTTTGCTTTTATTTCATACAGTTATTCCAACACCATTTAGTTCCGACAAATTGTACTAGGCTTACTGATTTGTTCAGTACTGTATTAGCATTTTTCATTTATTACACACACATATTTTAGATTAGCCATGTTCTGAAGTCGAATAGCATTACAGCTTCTTTGTGAAGGATTAGATATTCTGGATCGCGGCATAGTTAATAACAATACCGACACGATAAGCCATATTAATAACATTGCCACAACACAAATAAATCTGAGTGGATTCATTCACAGTTTTCTAATCCAACTTAAACCCAAATCAAACCTAACTGTAATGCGACTTTAATAGAAAAAAATAAATTTTCTGAATCGCAGCATTTTTTATAATAATACTCGCGTAATCTAACATCCAAAATGGAATAAATAATCAATGACCATTAAAATCAGTCCAGCCATTCTTCAATTAAAAAGGTTGTAGCTAACACGACATTTTTTTCTATATCTAGATATACGACAGCTGAATATTATAATACACATAATATGTATAAACATTGTAATCATTTTTTATCTAACTAACATATAAACACGTAACATTTAATAAGATAGAAAA
Organism: Nephotettix cincticeps; assembly: GCA_023375725.1. Classification (NCBI taxonomy): domain Eukaryota; kingdom Metazoa; phylum Arthropoda; class Insecta; order Hemiptera; family Cicadellidae; genus Nephotettix; species Nephotettix cincticeps. The sequence goes on from CM041786.1 coordinate 63,311,374, forward strand.
TAAAAAATATAATATCATAATCCCCTAAAACCGTAAACTATTAACGTGGCGAATAAAGCTGTTGATTTTGTACATTACATATTTACTTCTTAGTTTTACACTAGCAGTAAGCCCGTCCTTTGTGCGGGTTGTAGGAATCAGTAGAAGGAAGATCATCATACCAAAATGTAAACCTGAATCCTAAACAAATCAATACAAAGAAATAAATCGATACCCAGCTTTATTATTATTAGTTATACGTTAAAATAACTTTTAAATATACGATTTCGAAATGGGTTTAAATCAATGACCAAAATAAACTAACTAATATTGATTCAACAGCGGTTTGTTTTTCTTTCTATTAAATCTTTAAACTACAAAGACAGCTGATTATTACCTGTAGGTTTGAAGCAAAATGCGACGAATATCACGTAAAAATTGGGGTTTTAAATGCTTTTTATTTACTTGTCAAGGGTCGGCGGACAATTTTAAGCGTTTAATAACCTTGTTATCAGCTATCCCGTTTTTTCGAAAAAGACGGCGTAAAATGCCTCCTCGAGCGTCACAGACAAACAGACAAACCGACAGACAAAAATTGAGATAAGACCGGTTTAGGCTTCTCTAACCCACAAAAAGGATAAATAACTAAAAAATGAATAATTCTGAGTAATGTACAGGCAAAACTCTAATTTTATTTATATAGATTAATGAAGTATTCAGATGACATTAGATTCAGATGATATTGGATTCAGATGACATTAGATAGTAAAGCATATTGCGAATAGAAAGTAAACCAACAGCTGTAGCTTAAGAAATCAAATGTTTTGATTGTAAAAAAATTGTAAACAAACTTATTCTCCATAAGATTATTTTTAGAAAGTTAAAACGCAAAAAAATCAAAACTTGTGGGATATAAAATTAGGATAAAATATAAATAATGAATAGAATGAATACTAGTTTGACAACGCATAAAGAACATACATTCTGTTTTATGTATAGAGATTTTAAGTACACCATGAAATTGACACATTGAACATATACGAAATGGCAGAAATTTGTAAGTGCATCTGAGTTAATATCCACAGGAATGTTCAGTTTTATTGAAGGACCTCAACATAGTTTATTTTATTTTTCACGGTGACACCTTTTTTTACATTTGTTTAACCATAAGGGAAGAGTATCATATATATTTATACATACATTATCCAATAGTCACAAAACTGATTAATTAGATATAAGATAGAAATGAGCTGAAATATAACAGATATCACACAAACAATAATAAATAACGATACATATCATTATTGGTAACAAAATGAGTATATTATAACAAAGGTTTATTTAGACTAAGCTGAAGGACTTGCTAAAAGGAACAAGCTGAGATACTGAGATAATTTTTGGTTAATCAACAAGGTGATTTTCTTTCCAACACGGTATAAAAGACCACCATCAATATTAGAGCAACCTAGGATAATTACAATAAATAAGGAACAGTCTAATAGATAAATATGATACAATACATGGCTAATCCACATTACTTTGGCAAACGAGTGATATGATTCTTGAGCGTAAATTTATAAATGTTTGTGGAAAGAGATAGTACACAATTTGTTTGAAATCATTGTTAAAACCTAATCTCTAAGCGGACAAAAGGGTGAGGAATAACAACAAAGCCGGATGCGAAAACCATAAAGATATGGAAACAATGAAGTGCGAGCTATCAACCCATACAAGCGTCCAGGTCAGGTTACGGAATTGTTGTATTCTTCGAAATAGATCAACGTCTGGAGAATGAATGGGGACGGACTTTACCGGAATCAAATGAACGACGGACACTCACCCTTGTGTGATGACAAGGCGCGGGGACAAAATAATTCCCATTCTTCCCCTAAAGGACCCAACCTGATTGCTCCTACCTGGCCGGGCGGCCGTGGAAGTTGATCATACTTGGGGGCTCCTGGTTGACCCTTTTTAATCCCCTCTAATGAGCGTGTAAGTTCGACCCTTCACCAGAACCCAAAATATGTGTGGGAATTTGGCTACGGCCAATTAAACTGGTGATGAGCATAGACATATAAAAATTTAACATTGACAGCAGTATCAAAAACATTATTCAACAGATAGCCATTTATTATATTGTTATGTTTGACATTGAGAAAAGTATACAATGATCTTATATAATATGTTAATATTGATTAGACGCAACTAAGCTCTTAACACAATCAGTACACATACCTTGTCACTTGTTCTTCAACAAGTTGGACTGACACAAAATTTACTTGTGTACTCGTATATTTCTATCATATGATATATTGAAATAATGCAAATGTACAGATATGCAGTCTTACTCGAGAAAAAACTCATTTTAATATATACTTTTTATAAGAAAGCTAAGATTAAAACTGGAATTCTTCCCGCTGGTGTCAAGATTATTCAATCTGATAACGGTAAAGAATTTTTAAATCCCTCATGAAAACGTAAATACTAATCAGTATCACACCTTTTCTACGACTAAAGCTGCAATTGCAGAAATATAATGAATTAAGTCAATTGTACGAAAAACCAAAAATTTTAGTGGCGGGTGTAAACATGGGTTTATTACCCAATTGAACATGTGTAGAAGTAAAGAGTACGAGACCTCGAGGTATTATAATAAGAGGTGGATTTCACAGGGAAGAATTATTAAAGATATGTATTTAATAGAGAAGGTAATTAAGCAGAAACGAGAGTTGTATGGTCATGGATTAATGCTAGTGATGTAGTGAGATGGATGTACACTATAGCAAGAGTTATTTAGTCATGCTATGTGCAGGTGTTGATGCTGGCGTGAGTCTGGCGGCAGTGCCATGAGCCGCGGCGCGCGGTGCTAACTTTCTCGATCCATGTGAGGTGCATGCTTTGTGAAATTTGGTTGTATTTTCATAAAAATGATGTTGTACAATATCACGCTGTAGATTGGATATGAATAAGGGTTGATTTTACGGATTAAAACGAAATGACCAAAACTGATCCCCGTAAGAATAAAATGGGAAAAACGTGTCGATTCTGGGCGGAAACTCTTACATTTATCTACTTAAAATTATTTAGTTCACAACAAAGTAAGCAATCAACATAGAAACCTTCTCGTGCTATTTCCCATTTGAAACGAACATGTAACTGAAGTTTATACAACTGAAACCAATTTCAGTCATATTCAGCTTGACGAATGGTTTTACAACTTCCAAAGTTTGCTAGACCCATAAAGTTATTTGTTCAACCGACTAACCAGTCTCCTACATAGTTTCTCCACCGGAACAAGAATAAAGCTTGAAATTAAATGTGATAATTTATTTTACGTACATTTAATTATTTTTAGAAACATAAACATGTTGTTTGAGTATATATTCCTCACAAAAAATAATTTCTTTTGCTAAACTTATTCGAGTATTCGAAAACAATTTAGCATTTACCTTACTCATTAAGATGTCCTATCCATTTTGAATGATTGTGTTTCAAATTAAGAAGATCTAAAATTTCGCATGCCAATACAATAAAGAAACTCACACAATAATTTAAGTTTAAAAAGCAATATTAAGGGGCGTTTTCTTAGCTCCACAATATGTTGCGCAGCTTGCTCTGTGATTCAGCTAACTGCGTCACCACAACAATGACCTTCGTGATGTTATCCCCACACAACTCAAAACTGTTTTCAAACTAATGTTGTTTAATTTTTGCACTGTGTGACATAAACCTAGATGACATCTATTAGTCATAATATATAATAGCAATCAGTAATACAACATTTTTGATATATTAATGTTATGTTTTAGATGTGTTATGGAATAAATAACACTGAGGAGACACGAAGAGAGTCTCACTTGATCTCAGTACAACCAGTAGTCTCCGCAATTGCGAAGCACGGAGCACACAGCGTAATGCGGAGATACGAAGAGAGTCTCACTTGAGCTCAGTACAACCAGTAGTCTCCACGAATCACGGAGCACACAGCGCACTGCGGATATACGAAGAGAGTCTCATTTGATCTCAGTAAAACCAGTAGTCTCTGCAATTGCGAAGCACGGATCACACAGCGCACTGCGGAGATACGAAGAGAGTCTCACTTGATCTCAGTACAACCAGTAGTCTTCGCAATTGGGAAGCACGGAGCACATAGCGCACTGCGGAGATACGAAGAAAGTCTCACTTGATCTCAGTACAACCAGTAGTCTCAGCAATTGCGAAGCACGGAGCACATAGCGCACTGCGGAGATTCGAAGAGAGCCTCACTTGATCTCAGTACAACCAGTAGTCCCCGCAATTGCGAAGCACGGAGAACACAGCGCAGTTAGCTTAGCGGAGGTAGTAAAATGCCCCTTTACATATTTAAATGCGTCTCTAAATTCAAAACATAAATAAATATAGATTTTTTCAAAGATAAAATAGTTCACTTCAGGTGAGTAATGAACAATCTTCACAAATGGTAAACTTTACCCATAGCAAACTAATTACTAAACTAATTAAGATCAAAGTTTTGTTCTTAACATAATCATAATACATAATCGATATAGTTTGTAATTTAGAGATATTTGTTTCCAAAACATTATCTTAGCTCAGGCTAGAGAATATTCAAATTCCTAATCGACGGAATGTGCACTCCAAGAATGCTGTAAAATGATTTCCAATCCTGTAATGACAACTACTGCTTGGTTCTGCTCCCCTAATACTTGGCGACAGAAAAATAGCGGTTTGGCGTTGACGAGTGAGTAACGAAAACTGCTGTGGCCGCGAGGATCGCTCTAGGAATGAACGAACCGGGCACGGAGCACTATCTCGACACGTTTCCGTGTCGACATTCCTACAACGGGATTCCTAAACGATTTTTTTTCTCTACCCGGCCGCGGGTAGAGAAAAAAATCGTTTCCAGCTTTGGAAAATAACGAAGCCTCTCATCATGTCTTGTTTGATCTTAGACAGATCTCTGTATTTTTACGACTGAATTTACTTTCCGACATAGTATTGCACGCGACACGCGTAAACTGGACGATTCTACCTACAAAGGTCGCTGAATGGGGTGGGTAATAAATAAGGTCGGAGCCGCCGCCGACCTTCGCCGTCAGTGCCTAGAGGCTAGTCCTCAGCTATCAGAGAACCAGAAACGTTCCGGCGGGAAATTTCACACTAAATACCACATTTTTACAATTTCACTGAATCACTTATATTTTTTCTACAACTTTCTATTTGCGTGATGAGTTTTTAATCTTTTTATTAAAAATATCAAGCTTGAATTCCTAAGCAACGGCCGGAGCAACTTTAGCAAGGCTTTAGCCGCATGACTATCACTCACACTGAAACCCATTCCTTTGACGCGACTGTAGCGGCTCTAGTGAGGCGGACTGCTAAGCATGAACAGTCCAGCAGTCCAGTCGTAACAACTGCGACGACCACAGTAAATAATGAATGACGCTAAACTTATTGAACTAGTACGTGAACATACACACACATCTGTTTTGAACTGTAAATACCCACTGCATATTATGTAGCCAATTTTTATAAACTGGTGAAATAAAATCTTTGATTCATTGAATCGCTGTTAAAAGTGCTTATGTCCAGAAAATGTGTGAAAAGAAATTAGTGAGAAAATGAAATCATCAGATAAAATTTTACTTTATTTGCAGATGCATATTAATTAAAATGTTATGGAAACCCTTTTCACATTTTTACTACTAAAGTTTTTTATCTTAGTCAATATAAGATTTATTTGTAGAGAGTGTTAGTCCTAAGTTCGCCTTGTTCATAAAGGCATTTTTCATTTAATTTCAGCTCTCGATGAAACAATTAATTGATGTAGCTTTTCATTTTTCTTTAAGTTGGCCAGCAGTAGGCCTATCATTTCTTCTTTAGGGCCAATACTCATGCGTCTGCTATGACGTCAAAGATGCAACTGCTCTAGTCGCTCCTTAGGCCTTTGCACCGGTCAGTTTTAGCCGCGACGTCTGCAGCCGTACGGCTATAGTCGATACAATCGTCGCTTAGGAATTGTACATTTACCTAACCAAGACATCTGGTGATAAGTTAAGTAACTTAAACAAGCACTAATTAATATACCTCTGTTAATTGACATATTTTACCAATTTTTTAGTATGGATTAAGTGTAGGCTATATATTTAAAAAGTATTTAAATCAATCATTATTGTAACACATAAAAATCCAAAATGAAAAATTACGTGTCTCTGTCTTCACGAGTCACATGTGAGGTTTACGCTCCAAGAAAACATTATAAATGAAATAAATCATTTCCTATAATCTACAATTTACGTACCGTATTTAGATTTAGAGATCTGGAGCACTAAACTCCTCCATACTGTTGATAAATACAGTGTCCGGCAGATAAACCTGATGGTTTTCACAGTGCGCAAATCATTTTTGGCGGCACTGTTGTTGGGGGGGGTTGTGGGTAGTGTATCGTTTTGAAGTCCATTGTAGGCAGTTTCCGTCTCCGCAGTCCGCACTTTCAGTTGCAACGGAACAATAGACCAGCGAACATGGCGCGTTCGTCGTTGAGGTGTATTTTAGAAGTGGGGATTCTGTCGTCGCAGCTCAATGGCAGTTTCGCAAACATTTCCATGTTAGAAAACACAATAAAGTTGTGGATTGACAAGTTTAGATAAACAGGTTCTCAAAACAAAAGCCTACAGGACCTCCAAAGTCAACCAGAACACGGAATAACACTGAAATATTGAGACAAGCCGTGCTAATAAATCCTCAGCGTTAAAATGACTGATTTCCATCCTTATAAAACTTCTGTTGTTTAACAGCTTAAAACCTCATGATTACGCTAAACGTTAGATTTTCAGAATTAATGACTGACCTGATGAAAGATGGCCAAATTATTTTAATGAATAATTAGGCCCATTTTCGATGAATATGTAAACACAAAAAAATCGTCATTGGTCGGACACGAACCCTTAAGTTCTACACGAACGTCCTCTGCATAGTGCTAAAATTACAGCGTGGAGCGGCGTATTAAAAAATCGATTTAAAAAAATCAAGACCATACTTTTTTGAGGAATGAGGGCGAACAGTTAGGTCAACGATCCCTGAAAATATATCTTGGCTTGAAAAATATGTTATCCCAGCCAGTTGGATCATCTACAAATGAAGTACATCTGTAATGGATTAATATGGTCTTTCCGAAAATTCTGAAAATTCAAAAAATCCACACCCGTGCAGCCTCGAACGATACAAAAAAGTCATCAATGAATGGCTTCATCGTGTTGGTCGTCGGGATATTCGAAACTATTTTTATTCACAATATAGAATGATAGATAGGCCAAAATGTTTGATTACTGTTGTGTGAATGTGTGCGTGCGGATAAATGTGTGTATTTGCGAAATTGTGTTTATGTGAATGAGTATCGTGTGTATGTTTGAGTAGTGTGTTAGTGTGTGAGTTGCGGATGAGTGTGCTCGAACCTGTGTAGTGTGTGCGTGCGTGAGTGTGCGGATGTGTGTACGCGAGTTTGTGCGTATGTGTGCGTGCGTGAGTGTGCGCGTGCTCGTACGTGTGTGTGCATGCGTGTGTGCATGTGTGCGTGTGAGCTGGAAGTCAGGTCTCGGACGTTTTTTTGAATTCTTTCTCCCCTAGTATGCGCCTGCAAAATGTTTTCAGAGTAATTTATATTTTATTTGTGTACGTTATTGTTGAGTTTTTCTTTGTTTTCCTATATTGTACCACCAAGTGGTGCAGCAATAGACTGTAGACTCTTTCCCCACACACAGGCATCCCATGTGGGGAAAATTTCAGTTTTTTTTCAATTTGTGTTATTGTACATTGTAATTGTATTTCTTGAAATAAAGGTTTATTATTATTATTATCTGAGGAGGAAGTTTCGGGGACGCGTCATCTCTCGCCACGGCGACATTGCTTTGTCCGCTCGCTCACCCGACCTCAGTGTGTGTAATTTTTTTCTTTGGGGCTACATAAGTGTATGAAAACAAACCGGAGAATCGAGAAATCGAGAGACCTGAAAGAGAACATTAAGGCAAGTGGTGATTGGGTCAATTACAAAATGTGATGCTTGGTGAAGTGTTTGACAGTTTTTCTGAAAGACTAGAGACATGCATACCGACAAATCACCATCCGAATGGCGTTATTTTTAAAATTGAAATTTGTAAGTGTTCTGTGTCTCAAAAATGTTCACTTAAAAAAATTAAATTTGAAAAATTAATATGTATAGATAACCATATAAAGACATAAGATAAAAATAAACATTGTGAAGGACCCAAAATTTGAACCCCTCCAGAATGATAGTACCTAACGTCGCCTCCCGTGACTCCACGTCGCCTTCAGCAACTCATACACATACACGTTGCAGATTCCCTCCTGTGCCGCTTCGATGAGAGGTGAGAGGTGCAGAGTTGGCAAACGGATCAACACCGTGGGACATGAAGTTGGTCAAGAGTCTCACCGGGGTTTCGGTTTACCCCAGGCAGTGATTAGAATTGTCTAAGATGTCTTTCTCTGTATTACGAAGAACCAATAGTTTATCACTCGCCATTTTTGGTTCAAATCCAAAGAATAAGTTGCTAGGTTTGTAATTATGACAGCTATGAGGAGTATTATTGAATACAAACACTGCCTATTGCAAATATTTTGACCATTTTGAAGGGTGTCCAGTTACATAGTGAGAAAGAATGTTTACCAATGTTTTGTTAAAGGACTACACTAGACCATTTACATTAGGCGAATATGCAGAGCTAAAAATTCGACACATTCCTAAGGCTGTGTGCAAATTATTTATAACTTGTGCTGTGAATAGGTTACCTCTATCAGTTTTAAAAATGTTAAAAACACCATAAACATTTATAAGCTTTAACAAACTTTTGGCTACAGAAGATGAATCTGCTGATATTAAGGGGAATACAAAAGCCTTTCTAGTTGATTCGCAAGTTACTCTAAGAATGTACTTATATTTGTTACATGGACAAAGAGGGCCTATTATGTCGGCTTGGATTCCGGTAATGGGGTTTAAGGTGGGTGCGATAGGTTGGGAGTTTTTGGCTTTTTGCAGCTGTCACATGATCTTACGTACTCAATGTTACGTGGTTCAATGTCGCCTCTCATTTTAAACCAATAATATTTATCTTTTATTTTTCTGAAAATCTTGTCGTCATTAAGGTGTCCTCCTGATATTAGATGGTCGTGAAATTCTTTAACACCTCAGCCCTTTGGTCTAGTTATGAGGATGGTCTTTAGCAGATTAACGTAGTATTCAATATTGCGGACGTTAATCCACACAAGAGAACACTACATCCACCACCATCGCTCACAACTATCCACAATTCGTGACTTCCAAGTAGCTGGATTACAGGACGTCACCACCGTCTTTTTAACATTGATTTACACCGTTTACGACTTAGAAAGTGAAATAACGTTGAAAAACTTTCCATCCAAGGAATTCGGAATGCGAAAAACGCACCCCAACACTTACAAGCCCCAGGTGGATGGGCAGGGGGTACAGGTGGGAATAACACAATATGTCAACCATAATTAAAATACCGCAACCAAATATAAAAGACCAATTTTTAGAAAAATATTTTCTGTTGTTATTTGTTATTTTTAGTTCCGTACGACATCTGTATGAACTTCATTTATAACTTTATTAAAATCACGTTTAAAGAGAAAGAAAACCACTAATTTGATAATATCTAACAAATACATAAATATATTTTTATTTACTTCCCTGTTAGGAAAAGGTTAGATCATGGATATGGCTAAATTCAATACACCAGGTCTTGTAGTTTCTATGGAAATCTGTTTCAAATTATCATCTCATTAATTGCCAACACCACCTGCAGAGCTAAACTTAGGTATTCATGTCAAAATAAGGTGACATATTTAAAATATTATAAAATATTATTTGCTTGTGTCTCAATTTTACCTGTTTATTATTGGACGTGGATTGGTTACCTGGGTTACTAGAGTTGCGTTTCTCAATTTCTGTGAATTTCCTCGACAGTGCTCGTTTACACGGTACAAGATGTTGTACAGCTTTGTGCAGAAAGCCTCCTCAGGGAACGAAAACCAATTTAGACCTTTTAACCACATATCAAAAAGAAAAAAAAACATGGTAAGTAGGGGAGATAGGATGGTTATAAGCCCGAATCGACATTTTCACCATTTTTAATTATTGAAAAATACCATTTTAAGCCCAAAATTGTCACATTTTTCGCACATTATAGGGCATAAACCATCATTTTTAACCCAAAATTAGTACATTTTTCCCATTTTAATAGAAAAAACCCCGTTTTTAGCTCAAAATCATTTTGGGATTATTTTTGCACAGATTGAACATTTTTGAAAAAATCCCCCAAACCGTTATTCATATCAAATCTATTGCTTGATGCTATATAATAACATATACATAAACAATATCACATACCTTTCATGCCCTCAAGCCCTCGCACCACACCGCGTAAACACATACCACCGTCCGCGTACATGTCGCGTAGTGTCGCGTCTCATAAACTCGTATCAGCTCCAGGGCCCACCGCGGCGGGCCACCGTGTATCACTTTCGCTTCATGTCCTTGACACACAGACGGCTCGATTCGCTCGGCTCGGGGCGCGACCACTGTACTCCACACTACACTAGTCGACACTCGGCTTATGTCACTGTCCCACCACCCAACCCAACAACATTTCTAAATTGAAACCAGGTCATTGAAATATTGAATTGCAATTTAACATTTGTAGACAGGTTTAAAAACCCTGCACCGTTAACCAACAGTCGGTACAAGTGAACTACACCAGTGAGTTACATCAGTGAGTTTGTTTGTGAGTTACACCAGTTATCAGTTATCAGTTACAACATCATTAGTGTGCACTAAGGTTTTTATTTTATATATAAAAATGTATACTTGCAATTTTTGTAAAAAACAGTTTTCCTTAAAACATAATTTAACCCGACACTTTAAGCTCAAACATAAATCAAGTTGTCAGATTTGCCAGTTAACCTTTCAGAACAAGTTCGAATTAAAATCTCACATCAAAAGACATAAGAATTACTGCCATTCATGTAAACGAAATATTAATAGAAATTTTAATCGACACGTTGCTTCCTGTAGTAAGAAAGTGTCTATGAAACGTGAATTTCTTGGAGAGACAATTAAAAATGAAGTCTTTACCTAGACATAGACGAACAGCTTTTATCAATAATTACATTCTCAGCAGTAGATGATGAATATTTAACAAAATTCACAATCCTAACCAAAATCCATTTCACTGGAAGGGGTGTATCTTGTAGTGAGGTAAAGACTTCATTTTTAATTGTCTCTCCAAGAAATTCACGTTTCATAAACACTTTATTCTTACTACAGGAAGCAACGTGTCGATTAAAATTTCTATTAATATTTCGTTTACATGAATGGCAGTAATTCTTATGTCTTTTGATGTGAGATTTTAATTCGAATCTGTTCTGAAAGGTTAACTGGCAAATCTGACAACTTGATTTATGTTTGAGCTTAAAGTGTCGGGTTAAATTATGTTTTAAGGAAAACTGTTTTTTACAAAAATTGCAAGTATACATTTATATATATAAAATAAAAACCTTAGTGCACACTAATGATGTTGTAACTGATAACTGGTGTAACTCACAAACAAACTCACTGATGTAACTCACTGGTGTAGTTCACTTGTACCGACTGTTGGTTAACGGCGCAGGGTTTTTAAACCTGTCTACAAATGTTGAATTGCAATTCAATATTTCAATGACCTGGTTTCAATTTAGAAATGTTGTTGGGTTGGGTGGGGGGACAGTGATATAAGCCGAGTGTCGACTAGTGTAGTGTGGAGTACAGTGGTCGCGCCCCGAGCCGAGCGAATCGAGCCGTCTGTGTGTCAAGGACATGAAGCGAAAGTGATACACGGTGGCCCGCCGCGGCGGGCCCTGGAGCTGATGGTTTAATTATATTGGTGTATTTTGTGTGTCTGTTGGCTGATAACGAAGCACCCGCTTTGTAGCCTTTCAAATGAGCGTTGGTCAGTTGAAGAATCTCTTTATAATTTTCTAGATCACTCTCGTTATAATTAACAGGTTATTTTAATGTTAACAACTCCCAAAGACCCTTCGTGCCTTTATATACCTTCTCATTGATCATAATGTCATCATTTGAAATTTCTATCAATTTATCTCCAATAAGAAACTTGTTTCCCTCTCTCCGAATACCATAAGTTGAATCTGTAATATTATTTTTATTGAGATAATTTCCCAAATATTCACTTGCCAAAAGACCAAAATCTAATTTAAGAGGGGTTGGTAATATTGATTTTACTGGGGTTGATATTTTAGACGGAGTCATTTGTTGGAATTCAATTGGTAATGGTCTCTTAGAAATAACCTCATTATTTTTAGAACTAATAAATTGCTGCAATGGTTCTATAAGTGGCTGAAATGCATTCATTCGCTCCTCAGTTTCCAAATATTTCCCACGTTTTAATGCCCTATATTTCTCTCTTATTTGATTAGCAGAGTTAATTAACTCTTTTTGAATATTCATTTTTCTTTTTATTATAGTTTATTTATTTCATTTGTTAAAGGATTGTACTCAAATAATTTATCGTGAATTATTAGACAATATGCTGACGTGTTCTCACTAACATTTTCATTCGTTTCAATTTCCAACTTAATATCTACGACCCCTTCCTTGATAGATTCATTTTGTCTAGAGCAATCTATTACTATTAAGGGATATTTATTTAAAAATTCACTTCGACTTATCATGGGATCCATATTAGTGTTATAATACGTTTCTTTGAACCTTAATAACATTTCATATGCCTTAGACAAATCTCCACTTTCAAAATCTAGATTTGATCACTATAAGGATAGTATTCAGAGTTGAGAAAAATACTTTCAAGTTTTTCAGACAAGAGAGTCAAAGGGTGAATTCTTAGAGCTAAGCGGTAATGTTTGGGATGCTAAACAACGTAAAATTATTAACGTAAGTAGGGCAGAGCAAAATAATCAGGTACCTGTGTTGGAACAGACACTGACACGACAAGGAGATTTGTTTGTTCAGGGTGAAAATAAATTTGAATTTATGCAATCAGTAGCTAGTCATTGGAATGGAAGAAAACGAAAAATTAAAAATTTTGAAAAAGGAGCGGACATCTGTGATGCTGTTACTTTAGAACAAATACTTGTTAGAGATGGCGATGAGTTTGTACAAAATAATAAAAAATATAAATTTATGGAACAGAAAGACAGTAAATGGGATGCTAATCAGACACGAATCGTAAACATACAAGACGGTCAGGATGTTAATGACTGTCCAACTATGCATCAAGTCTTACACAGAGATAAGACACATGCATTTAATGCTTTTAATGCTCGTATTTCAAATGTATTTCGTGCTCGTGATAATCATGATGTTGTAATTAAAGATCAGGTCATTTGTTATGATGGAAAGAATAAAAACTTTGACGCGAAAAATGAGACAATATCTAACGTTAAAAATGGAGTTTTACCGTCTGATTGTGTAACACTGTCTCAAGCTGTTACTCTGGATGAAAAGGGTGTTTTTAAATGCGGTGATTTAAATTTTTCTAAATTATTGATTGCAGATCCTACAGTTTATCCTAGTGGTTTAAGAACGTTAGATTGTAGCCCTTACTTACCAAATAATGGTGTGTATATTAGACAGGACGATGGAATAATAGCTAGTGCATCTGGCAGTGAAATAAAAACCATGAATAGTGATTTAAATATAAAAGTAAATAAAAAATTAGAGAAATTGCATACGAAATGCATAAGCCTGCCCGAAAAAACTTTTCAAGGAGGCATTTCAAATTAATCGGTATTAATGAAACTGTACAGATTGATTTAATCGATATGCAGTCTTACTCGAGACAAAACTCTGGATACAAATATATTTTAATTTTAATAGATACCTTTTCAAAGAAAGCATATGCAGCATCTGTTAAGAATAAGACTGGACCTATGGTAACAGAAGCGATAAAATCTATTCTTCCCGTTGGTGTAAAAAATATTCAGTCGGATAATGGTAAAGAATTTTTCAATAAACATTTTCAAAGCCTAATGAAAGAGTTAAATATTAATCACTATCATACTTTTTCAAGTACAAAAGCTGGAATCGCAGAACGTTTTATCAAAACAATTAAACATTGGTTATTTAGAGAGTTTTCCGCTCAAGGAAGTTACAAATGGTTGAACATTTTTCCAAAGTTAATTGAGGAATATAATAATCGGGTGCATAGAACAATTGGTATGAAACCAAACTCTGTAAATGAAAGGAATTCAAAGAAAATACATAGGAGGTTAAGTCAATTGTATAAATATAAATTTGAAAAGGCTAAATTCAAAGTTGGAGATGTTGTTCGAATCTCAAAGTATAAGCATGTGTTCAGTAAATCGTATACACCTAATTGGACTGGTGAGTTGTTTACAATAGCAGAAGTAAAAAAGACAAGACCTATTACTTATATATTGAAAGATGATAGAGGTAATATAATAAGAGGTGGATTTTATAAGGTAGAATTATTAAAGACAAAATATAAGGACATTTATTTAATAGAGAAGGTAATTAAACAATCCGGAAATCGTCTTTTTGTCAAATGGCTGGGTTTTCCGAGCAGATCGTGGATTAATAAGAGCGATATCATTAGTTAGTGTGAGGTGTGGTAGTGTAAAAAAATTTTTTTTGACCATAAACAGACTTGCTGTCAAATATGGCTAGCGCTGGACGTAAGCAGCGCGAGGCGCAGGGGACATGAGGCCCGACGGCGAGGTGACTAGGACATGCCCCGACGGCGGCTCGCAGCTGTTACGAGTTTACGAGGCGCGACACTACGTGACATGTACGCGCACGGTATGTGTTTACGCAGCGCGGTGCCGGGAGTTTGGGATTTAAAATTATGAAAGGTATGTGATATTGTTTATGTATATGTTATTATATAGCATCAAGCAATAGATTTGATATGAATAACGGTTTGGGGGATTTTTTCAAAAATGTTCAATCTGTGCAAATATAATCCCAAAATGATTTTGAGCTAAAAACGGGGTTTTTTCTATTAAATGGGAAAAAGGTACTAATTTTGGGTTAAAAATGATGGTTTATGCCCTATAATGTGCGAAAAATGTGACAATTTTGGGCTTAAAATGGTATTTTTCAATAATTAAAAATGGTGAAAATGTCGATTCGGGCTTATAACCATCCTATCTCCCCTACTATGGTAAAAATAACAGATATGTACCTGTTAATTCATTGTTAGTTATTATATTTTTGTCATTTGTTATTAATAGTTTAATGTGTGTTCATTGTTTGTGGCTTTTTTTGCTGTAATTGCATTTATGTATATGTATATATATATATATATAAATAAATAAATATATATATATATATATATATATATATATATATATATATATATATTGTTTCTGAAGTTCTGCCTTGGTGGCCAGCCACAGTAAATTTTGATTACTGACATTAAAAGGGAACACATGTTAAAAATCGTATATACATAATGAATTGTAAAACTTTAAACAGGCTACACAATGGACTCCACCAACAAGCTAACTTGGTGGGGCCAAAAACATGTAAAATATAGTTTAATAAATAAATGTAATGAAATGAATTATAACAATGTTTTGTACATGTCGACATAGCATTACTATTTTTATAAAGCCACGATTTATTTTCAAGATATATTATTTAGTACTAGCGGTAAGCCTGTCCTTTGTACGGGTTGTAGGATTCAGTTTAAAGAAGAAAGATCATCACACCAAAATGAAAACCTGAAATCCTAAACAAATCAGTACAAAGAAAATAAATCAAAAGGCAGGTTAATTATTTAGCATCGCTTTACAATTAACTATATTAGAACATTTATACCATCATTATAATTAGTTATACGTTAAAATAACTTTTGAATTTAGTATGATTTCGAAATGGGTTTAAAATCAATGACCAATATAAACTAACTAATATTGATTTGGCAGCTGTTTGTTTTTATTTCTATTAAATTTTTAAACTACAAAGACAGCTAGCTGATTATTACCAGAAGGTTATTCATTGAAAACTGAATCAAAATGCGAGTAATATCGCGTAAAAGTGGGGTTTTAAATGCTCGTTATTTACTTTTCAAGGGGCGGCGGGCGATTTCATGCATTTATATAAAACTTCTCTGGAATGTAGAGAATACATGAAATAAGTTTCATTGTAATCAGTTCTCCCGTGTTTTTTGAGAACGCACGAAAAGTAAAAATAACAAAAAATGAATAATTCTGAGCAATGTACAGACAAAATTCTAATTTTATTTATATATATTATAGTGTAACGTTATAGTCTTGGTATAGATGCGAATGAGTTGATTTAACATATCTAATAATTTAGTCGCGACCAAAGAGGGTTCCAACATATTTATTTAAAACTAGCTGACCCGGCGAACTTCGTAACGCCTGACAGTAAATACGTGCTAACTTTAAGATTGGCCATGTTCTGAAGTCGAATAGTTTTACGGTTTCATTGTGAAAGGTAATATATTCTGGGTCGCGGCATTGTGAATAACAATATTAAAACGGTAAGATATATTAATAACATTCCCATAAAACAAATAAATCTGAGTGGATTAATTCACAATTTTCAAATCCAATCCAAAACCAAACCAAAGCTAACTGTAATACGGCTTTTGTAGGAAAGATATACAACAGCTGATTATTATAATAAACTTAATAGTATAAACATTGTATTTATCATATAAACACGTGATTTTAATTAGACAGAAAAATAAAAATATAAACACATAATCCCCCAAAACCGTAAACGATTGACGTGGTGAATAAAGCTGTTCATTTATTTACAGTACACATTTACTTCATAGTTTTTCATTAATGAGTGATTCAGATGGCATTGGATAGTAAAGCATAATGCTAATGGAAAGTAAACCAATCAGCTGTAGCTAAGAAATCAAATGTTTTCATTGTAGACAATTTTTAAACAAACTTACTTTCCATAAGGTTAAAATTAGAAATTTAAAACGCCATAAAATGGAAACTAATGGGGTTTTTTAAAATATGTTTTCACTAAAACCTTCCCGGACAGATATAGAGCAACTTCCTAAAATGTCATGGCGATCGGGTGAGTAGTTTGGCAACGCATAAAGGACATACATGCATACATACATACAAACATACATACATTCATACATACATTCAATTTTATATATAGAGATGTATATTATTTCAATCCCCAAAACTGGAATACTGAATACAAAAATAGATAACTAAAGAGTTGTATTCTATAATTCCTTTAGATTGATTCCCTGCTGGAGCTTCATAGCCCGCACGGTCGTCACGTCTGTCTCGTATCAATTATGCACCTCTAGTCACGTGACCAGTGACCAGTGACCAGCGACCAGTCGCACCCCCTAGGGACCTAACCGCCTGATGTCGCGTCGAGGTCTCCGCCCTTCTATCTCTTATTCATCTGCTTCACCGTCCGTCGTATCATCGTTCACAATGAGGGGAGGGTCTTGACTCAAGAGGCGGCAAGAGACATATCTCCGCTGTGATGTATTACACTGTTTGTATTATTAGAATAAAATGAGTTAGTTAATACGTTCAAAAATCATGATAGGCCTTCCATCAAGTCCAACTGAATTACTGAGAGCATCCAACAACCTGTATAAGAGTACAATTATTAGAAAGTTTCCTTTAGAAAAGGAAACTTTTTCACATGGGCTTCACGGTCACAACTAAGCCCGGGACCAACATAAGTTCATAAATCGATCCCCCGAATACTTTTTGGGGAACCTTTAAAGATTCGGCTGTTTCAGTTAAAGTGTCTCAAATTGATTGTGAACATACTGATCTAGAGAGAATGGAAAAAACTAAAATGAAAATGAATAGAATGAAAGGGAGTAAAACATTTTTACTAAATTAATCCCAAGAAACAACTTGCGAATGCTTTAAACTATTTATGAATACAGAATGTTCCAGATATTGATAGAATGAGGGTATCATTAATGGGGAAAGGGAAATTCGCTTCCCTCACGCCAGCCTACCCCGTTGGTCCGATTTAGATGAAATTTGGCATGTATTCACCGTATCTCCAGGCGTTTTTTCTTTTGTTTAATTTTTGATTTTTAAAGGTAGTTTACCCCTAAAAACCCTTAAAAACGTAAAAAATCCAAAATTCTTAAAAACGGCTCTAAAGATTTTGATTAAAATTTGATAGATTATCAGAGAGTACTAAACAATTTTACACCACCCGCATGTCTGTAAAAATGACGGTTCAAAAGTTATGGGTGTTTACGGTAAATATAAAAAAAATCAAATTTTTAAATTTTCAGCGAAAACAATAAAAGTAAAGTATAACTTGACTGGCACCATTGAAACCATCTTAAAAACTAAACAAATGGTATTTTGAATTATTTGTCTATGACTAACGGTTCCAGAGAAAAGTTAAATTTAATGTCTATGATAAACGCAGTACGTTGTCTGAAAGCGTCCAATGTCATTCTTATGGAGAATATTAAAAAAACAATTTCTTGCTTATTTTCCAACCGTTTTCCATGAAACTTGGTACGTAAGGTCAAATCACCCAACAAAACCAACTCAAAAAAGCTTGGTATTACCGGGGGGTCCCCCCTTACAATTCAAACAATTAATTTAACTTTGTCTCTCTTGTTTTTATTTTCAGAAATGGGATGATTATTTTTGAAACAATAAACTATTAAATGATATTTAGATAATCTTTGAAGAGCATGATAGTTTTATTATAGATTGTCTTTTTAAAATTTACTTAAGGGAGAAAGTATGTGTCAGTCCACTGACACCGTTTATTATGCATGTGCTTTAGAACGGAGGATAAAGAAACATATGTTTCTAAATGTATTCGATTAAAAGGGAGTATATATGCACTGTCGTCCGTATTTAAAATGTCGTACGTTTCTAAAACATGTTGCAGTGTATACATACGGACGACAAACGTAGAGTTTTAAGCACGTGGTAGTATATGGACGCATTTATACACATGCAGCCAATGTCCTGAACTCTTTCCTCCGGACTATATCTCGATCACATTGTTATGTGTATTGTTTGATGGAGGAAATTAATGCTGAAATATATATTTTTAAATCTAAGAAAAGAAACGAGATTTGGAATATCTGTGCGGAAACTCATAGGGGCAGAATAGTGAAAAAGAACCAGCAGTAAGATCAAAATGACTTTTAAAATTGAGTTTTAAATCGAGTTTTTATGATCTATATTCAGTTGAGTTATGTTCGATTTTGAAGATACAACTAGTTTAGTAGCATGGCCACCCCTGCCCAAAATCCTTTCCAAACGCGTAACAAGAAGTTAAAAGGCACAACACAATGTTTAATCGTTCATTAAAAAAATAACCATGCAATAAAAGGGCTTTAAAGGTCATTCATTGTCAGTACAGTACTAATACGTCAGTCACACTGTTTTCATAACTGGTTTCATGAGCTCAATAATAAACTTTTTCATAAAATCTCCCCTCACAAAGTTTTAATAGTTAACAAGAAAAACCATAATTTCGAAACCCCCAAATTTGCTCTCATACACTCGGCGTTTCTTTTTTCACTACTTTAAAAACCCAATGTTGCCACCTAACTGAACTTCACAGTGATACCAACTGTAAACAATAATGATAACGTCGCCTCGCCTCGTGTTCTTCTTGATTAAACTCTCCAGGCCGGCACTATTTCCTTTATAACGAAACATATAAAAACATTAAAGTAATTTTGTCCGTACCCTATTTTAGGAGCTGAGATTATTATACATACATATACACGCTGTTTTTAACAATAAAAAACAGCTGCTTTTAATACCTTGCTTAATGGTTTAGTTATTAAACTATTAAGCAATCCAAAGAAGCAAGATAGTACTCAATGACATCAAAATGAATAGAATTTTTCTCAGTACCGATTTTAGGGATTATGTTTTATGATTAAAAATGAAATGTTTATATGTTACCAAATTAAAAATAATTACAATGTTTATACATATTACGTTCATTATAATAATCAGCTGTTGTTTATGTGTTTTATTTTTTTCCATCTGAAATGTGTAAAAGGTTGATATTGTGTATTATTATCGAATATTTGATCTTGTGTGCGTGTGTGTGCGTGTGTGTGCGCGTGTGTGCGTGAACCCGAAAGAGTGTATTTACCGGGCTGTAAAATGATCAAAGGTAGCCTGGTGTAACATGATAAATAGTCTGTCTCAATGTTTCCCATTTTTACAAATATTTTGGCTTAAAATAACTGGATAGGCCACAAATTCAGAAAGGTAATTATAATTATATTAGGTTTTATATTAACTAACAAGCCTCGCTGCAACGCGTGACTGTAACCCTAGTATATATATATATATATATTAAATATTATAACAAAATTAGGTTTCTAACATAAAACTATATAAAAACGTTAGGTTAATGCAATAATTTCCCAATATGAAATTGAAAAATCCAAAACCTACATTTAGCAGGTGGGGCTTCGTAAGTTGATCAGTAGTTCTGGGGCGGCAACGTGACGTATCTGCAGTGTAAGTGGCAGCTGGCAGTTCCGGTGAGACTCGCGAAGGTAAACATGTTTGTGTTTCATTAACATTTCATTCAAATGTTGGCGCATGTTTGTTTGCCGGGGAGTACGTTTATAGTCGACACGTCAATATTTGTAAGTCAACTCCGCCTGTAAGTTGTGGAAACACAGCCGTAGGAACTTACAAGGAAACAATTTTGTACAGTAAAAATCATGTGTTTAAAATACTGCAATTATCAACTAAATTCAGAAACTGAGTTGATCCATTAAACAACTGAACTCTGTCTTAACTGATCAACATAAACAGAGTTGTACGTGTGCTTTGAATTCTTTTTAGGTGATAGTGCGAGCATAGAAAAAAAATTCTTGAGGTATTGAAAGTTAGATTATGAACATCACTGTACGAAAATAGTAATACGCATGTGTTTTGAGGTGAGGGTGATCATTTTCCCGAGGAAGGTGATATAATTTCACTCGCATAATACAGACAAAATCTTCCAGCTGGGTTATTAAAAATATGTAAGGTATAAACAAATACTAAGTTATGTATTCCTTAAACTATACCACACTCATTAAGTTACCTTAAACCTCAATGATTTTATTTTGATCTCACATCCTGTAAAGTATTAGCAGAGCTTTCAGTTCGGCTCCGTTATAATATCATGGCAGGGCTGCTAGATTGTCAATATCATTTTTATGACGGGAGTTTCCATTTCACTTTCACGAAATGAGACTATTAACATACCGGCACGTTATCTCAGGGGTAACGAGTAACGTGCTGTGGATCGAAGCCAGTGGCCGGCGACTCCTATCATGATGTGCTCTTATCCTATGAGCGATGGTCAGTGGTCACCACTGGCTAACCCATGTGACTCAGGCCCTATTTTACCTTCCCGTCCACTATCACGTCTTCCGTCCCGTTCAACACGCAGGGCAGTTGAGATAGAAACCTTCATCTCAGGAGCATATCAGAGGGGAGTGCAGAGAGAGAACGATCATTCGCTGATTCAAATTTTATTCATTCTTTGAAGATCGGATTGAATATTATATGGATTTACTGTTTGTACTTATTGTACATTCCTTCACTCCTCCAATCCGCGGTTCACTGGCTCTGCTAACAATCTGTAACGAAGCTGGCCGTTAGTCACTGCTGCTCTCCTAATACCAAGCACAGTGCCGACAGTGCGGCGTGGCGACTGTTGCTGGAACCTTACGTTGCGCTCTGCAGTTGTTGTTACTTGACGTTGTTAGTCAACTTCGCACATTACATAAACACACTATGAATTACATATAATTACGGGTTACGGACGGAGTTATAAAACATAAAACTACCAGGCACAATTAAAGAGCAACAACACAAATATTGCTAGGATACGTCATGGTATTTTGCTAGGTGATTTTTACTTAATCATGAATGGAGTGATTTACTATGAATCTAAAATTTTGTAAATGAATTGTAAAATGTAGGCTATACAATATTATTTTTAGATCAGCTAACCCAATGAATGTAGGATGATTGTGGCGCGATCTTGTAGCATTGTTACTGACTAAGGCTGACATGTTCCTTAGGCCCCCCATCCACTTACAGTTCGAATTGCAGTTCTTGACTGCAGTCAGAACTGTGAACGGTGGACTGTGGACTGTTGAAAAATGTTCACGTCAGTACGGACTGCAGTCGCGGACCGCAGGCCGTTCGGTGGCGTGAAGTTCTTATCGTATGTGAAGTTAAAGTGCAATGTCTACGTTTGAAGATTTGGCAGCATACGCTGTAATAGCGGTAGCTATTAAAAAAAGAAAGAAACGAAGGCATCAAATGTGGAAAAAAGAATGGCTTCAGAGGAAGAGATTTAACCACGTTCACCTTCTTAGGGAGCTTGAAGCATATCCTAGACTGGAAAAATTACTTAAGAATGGACGAGAAAACGTACTTTGATTTATTACGTATAGTAACACCATTGATTACCAAACAAGATACAAAAATGAGCTGAGCTAGCGCATGCGCATATCTCGCAGCTTGGACTGTCGACTGTGGCCTGTCACTGGAGCCTCCACTAACTAGCAGTTCCGCCTGCAGTCCGATCGTTGAACTGTCGCACCGTGCGACAGTTGACAGTCCAACGATCCGCCTGCCGGATTCCCCATCCACTTACAGTTCTAACTGCAGTCCCGGACTGTCTCAGTCCGGGACTGCAGTTAGAACTGTAAGTGGATGGGGGGCCTAAGACAGCCTAACAGCCGATGGCAACTAATGGACCTACAGTTTAATGTGGAATCTGAACCACGGCCTCTGAATTACGAATTGGTCTAATTATGAGGAAGGCATTTGTGAATAAACATAGTATCCAATAGTGCGGACGTTAATCCACACAAGAGAACACTACATCCACCGACGATCTCTCTCAATTACACACAATTCGTGGCCTCCAAGTAACTGGATTACAGGACGTCGCCACCGTCCCTATAATATACTAGCAGTAAGCCCGTCCTTTGTACGGGTTGTAGGATTCAGTGTAAAGAAAAAAATTGTCATACCAAAATATAAACCTGAAATCCTAAACAAATCGATACAAAGTGGATACTATCGACACAAATGGATACAATGAATCAATACCCAGTTTTATTATTTAGCATTACTTTACAATTAATTAGATTAGAACTTTATACCATTATTATAATTAGTTATACGTTAAAATAACTTTTTACTATAGTATGGTTTCGAAATGGGTTTAAAATCATTGACCAATATAAACTAACTAATATTGATTTGACAGCTGTTTGTTTTTATTTCTATTAAATGTTTGAACTACAAAGACAGCTGATTATTACCATTCATTGTAGGCAATTCATTGAAATCTGAAGAAAAATACGACTAAAACGTGGGTTTTTAATCGCTCGTTATTAATTTACTTGCGTTATTTACTTAGAGAATGCTTGAAATAAGTTTCATTGCTATCAATTCCCCCGTTTTTTCGGAGAATATGGCGTAAAATGCCTCCTGAAGCGTCACAGACAAAAAGAAACAATTTGATATAAGACTGGTTATGCTTCTCTAACGTAAAACTAACTAATACCCCCGTCGCACCAGACCTGCGTACTCGGCGAATTGCCAAATCAATAATATGATAATAATATTATATGTAGAGTTTTATCAATATCTGTCAATAAATATATGAGTTATTCCCTATTCTACATAAGATTAACGTGGGAAAGAGTATTTAGGTTTGCCACTGTGAGGAACAATGAAAGTAGGCATTTATAGCAGAAACAGTTTTTATTTTGACAATTTATACAAACTTTCGTCAACATCACTCCATAAATAAACGAGTTTTCCTATTTTCCATATGATTAACATGAGAAAAGAGTATGCGGGCTAGCTGATGTGAGGAACACTTAAATTAGGAATTTATAGCATACAAGATTTTTATTTTTACCATTTATACCAAGATTCATCAGGAAGAAACATCATACACCTCCATCATGCTCCTGCCTCACTGTCTGCAGTTCTTATCTTCCTGCACTCCGTAGTTTCGCCGAGAAAATCCTGGAGTTTCGGAATGCCATCCTTGATGTCCTTTTTCACACTCCTTTGAACTAGAAGGGCTTTTGCTATCTCCTTCAAAATATTGGTCATGTTCTTCAACATCGTCGTTCCTCCTCTTTGGCGTCGTCCTGCTGCTGCCGAAGCGTTTGCACTTCGAACGCCAAGCGAAGAGGACATCTTTTGGGAGGTATTCCCTTGATGTCACCTGGTAATGCCTCCGATGTCTCCATCACCTGGTCAACCTCCACGTTCCTATGCCTGATCCGGCATCACCTACCGCCTTGAATGGTGCCGTTGGAGGGGAGGTTTTAATTCCCCCCTTTGGCGTTCCTGGCGTCATGATCAATGTTGGAGACCTCAACACCATAGAGGTACGCCTGAAGGCGGCTAGCTCTGACTCATCATTTGTGTTTATAGTGGGTGTAATATACGCCATATGTGGAAAGACCCCTAATACTAGGACCCATAATACAGAGACCCATAATACTGTACTAGGAAGAACTTATTTTTCGCGAATAAAATTTATAATAGCTTAGAGTTTTCCTCTCAAATAGCTTAGCTATAGATTTAAGAAAGGCAATAATGTATAAAAAATCTATTTTTTATGAAATAACCAAATTAAAAATTGTAATACCGTACGATACTAAACTCAAAGATAGTTTTTGGGGATTATAACCAAATACTCCATCCCAGCAGACCTGCGTTCTCAGTGAATTTACAAATTATTAATTTGACAATAGTAATATATGTCAAGTTTGATCAATATCTGTCGATAAATAAGAGAGCTTGCCTATCATATGTAAGATTAACATGGGAAAGAGTTTGCAGGTTTGCTGCTCTGAGGCACACTGAAATCAACATTTTCCCATAGACAAAGGAGTTTGCCGATTCTCTATATAATTAACATGGGAAAACAGGATGCAGGTTAGCTGCCATGATAAACACATAAACTATGATATGAATAAATGATTGAAACTCGACCACATAAAGCGTAACACCAAGTTTCATAAAAAAATATAGTACCGTATACTAGCCAAAGTACCCGTTCTTCGCACGGGTAAATACCCCCGTCACAACAGACCTGCACTCAGCGATAATCCAAATCAATAATATAATAATAATATATGACAAGTTTTATAAAAATCTGTCCATAAACATGAGAGTTATTAGTCTATTCTCCATAAGATTGACATGGGAAAGAGTGTGCAGGTTTGCTGCCATGATAAACACATAAGCTATGTTTTTTAAGCGTAAACAGGTGGGTATCAACAACATGAAGGTAAATACCAACTTTAATCCAAAAATATTGATTGATATTGAAAATATGATTTTTTCTTATCCTCCATAAGATTAACATTGGAGCCCCAAAATACACCGTACTGTGTTTAGATTTTTTTAATGTCTCGGTAACCGTTGGAGAGAGAAAAACTTTAAGGAACCTAATTATGCAGCTTTTTAACTGATTGTAATGGTAAAAGATAAAATAAATTTGAAATTTTTAAAAATTACATGGGAAAAATGCAAAAAACTCATTTTTGGGGTACAAAACCCCCCCAAACTACCCCTTCCGATTGACCGATATGTCTGGATTACGAACTCGTCCGAGCTATTGTAGGAATACACGTTTCTACCAAATTTGGTCTCGATTGGACCACTTTTACGAGGGTTATCGTGTTCACGGACACACACACACACATACACATATATATAATATATATACGTATATATAAAAATTTCAACGACTATTGTTTTTGGTCTCTGGGCACCTAAAGAAGAAAAAATAACATGGTCCCGGGCTTAAGTCTCACCATGAGACCTACGATAATAGCTTCTTCCCTATGGGAAATCCGCTAAAAAGGCTGAGAGGTGTTTGTAGGCTCTACTGATACATTTAAGTTATTGCTAAATAATTCTTCATTGTTTACAAAATGACAAAACACGAGTGTCTACAACATGACAAAGTAACATCTGTCAAATAAACGGTACCAGTGGACTGACACATACCTTCTCCCTTAAGTAAATTTAAAAAAGACAATCTGTAATAAAACTATCATGTTCTAAAAAGTTATTCTAAATATAATTAAATAATTTATTGTTCAAATTGCATGGGGGAACCCCCCCCCCCGGTAATACCAAGCTTTTTGAGCTAGTTTTGTTCAGTGATTTGACCTTACACTTCATACCAAGTTTCATGGAAAACTGTTGGAAAGTAAGGAAGAAATAGATTTTTTTTATATTCTCCATAAGAATAATTCCCAATTCTCCATTGGGCGCTTTCAGACAACGTACTGCGTTTATCGTGGACAGTAAATTTAACTTTTCTCTGGAACTGTTAGTCGTAGACAAATAATTCAAAATACTAATTTGTCTAGTTTTTGAAGCTGGTTTCAATGGTACCAGTCAAGTTATACTTTACTTTTATTGTTTTCGCTGAAAATTAAAAAATTTTATTTTTTGACATTTAAACACAACTTTTGAACCGTCATTTTTACAGACATGCGGGTGGTGTCAAATTATTTATTACTCTGTGCACTATAAGCTATCAAATCTTAATCAAAATCGTTAGAGCCGTTTTTGAGAAAATTGGATTTTTCACGTTTTTAAGGGTTTTTAGGGGTGAACTACCCTTAAAAATCAAAAATTCAAAAAAATGAAAAAACGCCTGAAGATACGGTGACTATATATATACATGCCAAATTTCATCTAAATCGGACCAACGGGGTAGGTTGTTGCACTGTACACATCCAGACACACAAACACACACACACACACACACACACACACACACACACACACACACACACACACACACACACACACACACACACACACACGGACACACGGACGGACAGACATCATGTCAAAACCCACTTTTTTGGATTCAGGGGACCCCAAAACGGATATATCCAAACTCAACTCAAATTCGAAAATTTTGACGAAAACAATACTTTCTCCATATACTATGTATAAGGGGAGAAAGTAATAATGGGAAAATCATAAAATGTACCATTCCACTATTTCGAACTAATAATTCACTGATTTCGATACAGCAGTTTATCTGAAAAATCAACTTATTTCTTCTTCCTTCCGAACTGTCAAAATATAGTATAAACGGATGTTGTCATTAGAAAATGTAAACATTGAAACCTTGGACGGTCATGACAGCTCATTCTTCTTCTTCTTCTTCTTCTCGAACTGTCAAATTTTAGTATTCACAGCTGTTGACATTCAAGTAATTTTATGTTTTCATTCTCTAAAAATGTAAACATTGAAACTTAGGACGTTCACAGGGCGTATCCCGAGAGGATTTTAAGGAAATGAGTATGCCTATGTGTTGCATGAGTTTAAGATCTACCTTTGTGTAAAATTTCAAACCGGTCGGTTCAGTATTTTTCGCGTTTACTTGCCACAACAAACCCACAAACATACAGAAACCACCTCTTCTGTATAATATTATTGACTAAGTAAAATATTAATTTTTTTCTTATTCTAACTAAATACAACGTACTGTGTTTAGATTTTAGATAATACCTCGGTAACCGTTGGAGATAGAGAAAAACTTTAAAGAACTAAATTGCGTTTTGGACCCTAGATATCTCCAAACGAAAAGTAACAAGGTCCCGAGCTTTAAGTCTTGCCATGAGGTAATAGCCTTATTCCCTATGGGAAATCCGCCAAAGAAGTGATTATAACGATAATCTGATTCAGAATTTTTTGCACTGCAATTTGATTTTAATTTGGAAAAAATATGTTTCATAATCAATGACGAACTGTGTATTATTTACTAAAAAGTAATTTTGAAGGGAGAAAGTATGAGACAGTATACTGATGCCGTTCCTTTTTTGTAAGTACTGTACAATCCTGTTGTAGTACGCCAGCCAACATTATGAAATATTACACTTTGTCGTTTTATCAAAATACATTTCCCTCATTAGTAATAATCCGAACACGAAAACTCCAACGATTGTTTGCTTAAATAACCTCAATAAGGTCTCAAACATTTAAATCCGCTAAGAGATTTACTCCACACAGTGACAACCTGAAGACCAAAAGGCCGTGGTTATCAGCATTGCTATCAGCTGACCAAATCCTCTTATCAGCAAAAAAGTTTTACGAGGGCGTGGCGAAAATACTGTACTGTGTTATTGATGATCTTAAACCTAACCATGTTACTCTGTCGGGCGTTACTGGTGTATTCTCTCAATATTCAGCCATTGTTATTTAAGATCACATTAATTTTTAAACAATACAGCAAGAAAAATCAAATAAATATAGTTAATGCTACTGCACTTATATAAGACTAGCCAAAGTACCCGTTCTTCGTACTGGTAAAAAAGGCTGAGAGGTTAATTAATTCTTTATTATTTACAAAATGACAAAACACGAGTGTATACAACATTAAAAAGAAACAAGGTAGAGTACCAGTACCGGTACTCTACCTTGTTTTATTAAATGAAAAAGTAACATCTGTCAAATATTGGGAAAGGATAAGGATTAACGAAATAGAGGTAGGCATCAGGAGAAAACTTAAAATCTACCATTCCACAATTTCGAACTAGTAATTCGATCACCAATTTCGATCCGGCAGTTTATCTGTAAAATTAACTTTATTTCTTCTTCTTCCCGGACTGTCAAAATGTAGTGTAAACAGATATTGACATAAGAAAATGTAGACATTAAAACCTAGGACAGTCACGGAAGCTCTGTCTTCTCCTTCGGGAACTGTCAATTTTTAGTGTTCACAGCTGTTGACCAAGTAATTTTATGTTTTCATTCCTCGAAAATGTAAACATTTAACCTTAGGACGTTCATTGGGCACCCGAGGGAATTTTGAGGAAATGAATATGCCTGTGTGTTGCATGAGTTTAAGATCTACCTTTGTATAAAATTTCAAACCGGTCGGTTCAATATTTAGTACTTGCCACAACAAACACACAGAAACCACCGCTTCTTTAAAATATTATAGATTACTTTATACTGTTTGCACCTTTATTATTATTATTTTTAATTATTTTTCACGAAAACAATTTTTACACAACATTTTAAAATATACAATAAGTTATTATAGTGTCGATGTGCATGCTCGCTAACCACGTTACGATAACCATGTTGAGCATGGTTATCGTAGACCAATGTGAAAAGGCAATGCAAAATTAGAAGAATGTATTAAACTGTACATAATCAGCCAGGGTGATGTTAGAAAATATTTTCCCAGCAGTACAGATTATAGATAATCGACCAGGATGATGATAGAAAGTATTTTCCTAGCAGTACCGATAATATTATATATATACGGAGTGTTCATTAAAGTCGGAGAAAAACTTCGAGAGGTGATAGTACTCATCAAAATAAAAAAAATTCCTATAAAAAATCCTTCGTTTAGCCGCTAGCCGCCATTTTGTATTTTATACAAAAAACGTTATATATCAAGAACTATTTAAGATAAAGAGACCAAACTTTGCACACATATTTATGTGTACAAACCGTGGCCAAAGAGAAAAATATTCTCAAAGTATCATGTAGTTTGATTTTATATTATTAAATGGCGGCGGGTAAAACTCTTTTAATTTAAATAACAAAAAACCTTTAACTTTATACAATTTTTACAAAATATAAAAAATATTAAAATTTTTAATTTTAAATCAAACAATACTTTGGCGAACGAAATCCGTCCACGGATAAGCGAGAAAACGCACCTTATGTGTTAGATTACAGGGCCCACACGCCATCACGGCGCGGCCGTGACGAATTGTTGTGCCGGCCGCTTTTTCGCCACGCCCGCGCCGCAGTGGTGCATAGACTCTGTAAGCTAACTTTAAAAGTGCATTTTCTCGCTTATCCGTGGACGGATTGAGTTCAACAAAGCACTGTTTGATTTGAAATTAAAATTACAATATTTTTTATCAGTTGTAAAAATTTTATAAAGTTAAGGGTTTTTATGTTTTTTTATATTAAAATATTTTTAACCACCGCCATTTTGAAAATATTTTAACAAACTACATGATACTGATGAAAATATTTTACCCTTTGGCCAATAAATATGTGTGCAAAGTTTGGTTTCTTTATCTTAAATAGTTCTTGATATATAACGTTTTTGTATAAAATACAAAATGGCGGCTAGCAGCTAAACGAAGGGATTTTTGACATATGTTTATAGGAATTTTTTTGTTTATTTTGATGAGCACTATCACCCCTCGAAGTTTTTCTCCGACTTTAATGAACACCCTGTATATATATAAACCACATAAATGTTTTCATCTAAATATATAAAACAAAGTCGTGTTAGTTACACGCATTATAACTCGAGAACGGCTGGACCGATTTTTAATGATCTTAGATTTTTTGGATTCGTCTCTGCTCCGGTCATGCTTTAGGCATATTTAGTTTCCAGTCAATTAGTTTCCATTTTATAGCGTTTGAAAATTCTAATGTTAACCTTATGGGAAATAGGTTTGTTTACAAATTATCTTCAATCAAAACATTTGATTTCTAAAGCTACAGCTGTTGTTTTACTTTCCATTAGCAATATGCTTTACTATTCAATGCCATCTGAATAATTCATTAATGTAAAACTATGAATTAAATGTGCACTGTGCAAAATGAGCAGATTTATTCACCACGTTAATAGTTTACGGTTTTGGGGGATTATGTATTTATATTATTTATTTTCTGTCTGATTAAAAGTCACGTGTTTATAATTATGTCGGCCAAATAAAAAATAATAACGGTGTTATACATATTACGTTTGTTATAATAATCAGCTATTGTATATATTTCCAATAAAAGCCGTATTATAGTTTGGTTTTGGTTTGGTTTTAGGTTGGATTACAAAAATTGTGAATCAATCCACTCGGATTTCTTTGTTTTGTTATTATTATATTATATTTTATTATTATTATATATGTTATTATTATGTCTTATCGTTTCAGTACTGTAATTAACTATGCCGCAACCCAGAATATCTAATTTTCACAACGAAGTCGTAATGCTATTCGACTTCAGAACATGGCTAATCTGAAAGTTAACACGTACTTAATGCTAGGTGTTACGAAGTTCGCCGGGTCAGCTAGTTGAGTAATAAATGTGTTTTAATTTTGCTTATTAACTTGTATAATACATGTCTTATTCCATCCGAGCAAAGCCCGATTATACTATGTACGAGTATTATATGTATATTATTTATGAGAAACAAAAGCATAAATATATATATATATATATATATATATAATATATACAATAATACATATATAAAATCATAGCTTAAAACTAAATCACGGGTTTCCCGTGAAAGTGTGTGTGACATGAGGCAGGCCTATTCATGGGCTCCCGGACGTCGCGGTCTCTGTTAACTTCCCCTGCGTAAGCCACGTGAGGATTTAACATTTATATACGGAATTTATAATCCCTCTATAGACGTAACTGTGAACGTGCGTGTTGCTGTGTATTCTTTCTGTGAACGTGCGTGTTGCTGTGTATTCTTTCTGTGAACGTGCGTGTTGGTGTGTATTCTTTATGTGAACGTGCGTGCTGGTGTGTCTTCTATCTGTGAACGTGAGTGTTGCTGTGTATTCTTTCTGTGAACGTGCGTGCTGGTGTGTCTTCTATCTGTACACATGCGTGTTGCTGTGTATTCTTTCTGTGAACGTGCGTGTTGGTGTGTATTCGTTATGTGAACGTGCGTACTGGTGTGTCTTCTATCTGTGAACGTGCGTGTTGCTTTGTATTCTTTCTGTGAACGTGCGTGTTGGTGTGTATTCTTTATGTGAACGTGCGTGCGTGTGTTTTCTATCTATGTAAAAAATGAACAGCTTTATTTACCACGTTTAGAGTTTACGGTTTTGGGGGATTATGTATTTATATTTTCATATCTGTCTGATTAAAATCACGTTTTTATATGTTGGCCAAATAATAAAATAAGTACAATGTTTATACATACTATGTTTATTATAACAATCAGCTGTTGAATATCTTTCCTATAAAATCCGTGTTACAGTTAAGTTAGGTTTAGTTTGAGTTTGGATTGGATTTGAAAATTGTGAATTAATCCTCAGATTTATTTGTTTTATGGGAATGTTATTAATAATACTTATCGTTTCAGTATTGTTATTCACTATGCCGCGACCCAGAATATATAACCTTTCACAATAAAGCCGTAATGCCATTCTACTTCAGAACATGGCCACTCTTTAAGTTAACCTATATTTACTGACAGGCCTTACGAAGTTCGCCGGGTCAGCTAGTACTTAATAAAATGTTTTCAGGCAGGTTTGTAATCTATTGTTTGGTATTTTGATGACAAATAACTTCAAAAAGTAAATATTTAAAAATATATATTACGATTAGTCTTCTACCAGTGTAACTTTGAAATGTGAAAACAGCAAACAACACCAAGAAATAGTTTGCCAATCAAGAAGTTGGTGAAGAGTTTTGTCACTAATTACCTTAACTCCAGTAATTAACTGTCAGCGTGTCAGCGCATCACCAGAAACTAACTGCAATTAGGAAATTATTTATCATCCGCCTTCAAACTAATAATTTAACAGCTTATGACTTCAGCTTTTAGTATTACCACTTATTGAAGTCTGGACAGAAAAACATTATAACAACTATATACACTCGTCACAGTACGTGTACACCTGTATTCTCAGCGAATTTCCTCTTTTTAAATAATAAACCCATTTAAACAATTCAGGGCTTATTTTTAGTATACTTCCATCAAATGAAAAAATTAAAATGAGTTGAAATAAATATATATACTTTTTATAGTTAATTTCCTTTAAAAAAGCTCTTTAAAATTATGAATGGGGCTTTAATTAAAACGTGTTGATTTGCCTCAAAAGTCCGCCATTTAGGGGGACAGGCGCAAAACAGTAAGACACGCCAAAAGGCTGCCTTGATTATTAAGTACAGTATTATACAGTATATTAGGTCCACCTCAGTTAGCCCACAACCGTTATGGTAGGGTGTTTACACTTTTGACTAAGCCTATATGTCTCAATGACCGTTTGACATAGAGAAAAGATTCGTATTACTAAATTATTTGTTTTTGAGCCGATTATAATACAGTGATTAATACTAAGTAAACTCGAATTTGAAAAAAAGTAGTACTGGTATGTATTAACCCCAATCTACTAACCCCAATTATGCGGTAAAAGCCTCAAAACCCCATTAGGATCAAATTGGCAAATGCCATTAAGATTTTTTTCCAGTGTTAATGTATGTCCATCGCTTGTGTATGTGTATGTGTATGTGTATGTGTGTCTGTAGATACGAACGATAACACTGGAAAAATACCCCTCAATTTATTTTAGCATTAAACACGTTTTTACCTTACACACCTGGGTGTGGTGAAAATAATAGATTTTTGAGTCTTGAGTTCTAATAGGGCTCAAAATCTGCGTATTTGTGAAGTGATTAAGGAAAAAATAATTATATATATCTAAATTAAAATCTTCATTTCGCGCATTGGGCTTAAAGGTTTTAAAAAAGTGCATTTTTTGCTATTTAGTATTAAATGATTAGCTCTAAATGAATCCACCAAAACATTAGAGAAAAGGGTGAAGAGCTACAAAGCCATTACGTCATACTGGTTCAAGGAAAATTGTTGTTGTTATAAGTCCGATATTGTTTGCGAACTTAATACGTTGTCATAAGCTAAAAAAATTATATTTTTAAGGCTATGGACTCATGAACTCAATACATTTATATTGTAGTACAATAAAAAAAAACTTCATTATAAGACAATAAAACATTTATCCAAAATAGCAAAAAATGTACTTTTGAAATCTTTAAGCCCATTGTGCGAACTAAAGATTAACATTTTTATGGTTATTTTTTCCTCAGCCACTATAAGTATACGCGACTTTTGAGTCCTAATAGAAATCGATACTCGAAAATTTAGTATTGTTGACCCTACTCTACATCCACCTGTACTGGAGTAGAGTACTAAATAAATGTAGAAGTCTTCCTCTTTTTATTTACTCTACATCCACCTGTACTGGAGTAGAGTACTAAATAAATGTAGAAGTCTTCCTCTTTACTTACTCTACATCCACCTGTACTGGAGTAGAGTACTAAATAAATGTAGAAGTCTTCCTCTTTATTTACTCTACATCCACCTGTACTGGTGTAGGGTAAAATTTTAATTAATTGGGTTTTGGCAATGATCAGTATCTTAAAAAGTGGGAAAATAAATTATGCAGTTTTAATTGGACCGAATGAGCTCAGAGGAGGAGCCGGAGGGAGTTGTTCACAATCCAGTGTCGGAGATCGGGTGCTGGGTGAGATAAATTGGTCTATACGCCTATTACTCGAAAACCTGGACGTTGATAATAACTCGAAACCGCTCCTTGAAGGTAAAAATAGTCTTAATAGACGTCACTCACGTCGCATCGAAATATGAATCTCCGTCCAAAGGTAGTTTTTACAAATCACTCTGTCTCGAGGGTAATCCATTAAACGCAATTCTACAAACTTAAAAAAAACAGTAAATAAAAACTATGCGAAAAAAATTTTGAAGAAATCTATCTAGGTAAAAAAAATATTTTCGGAAAACCAATATGAATATAAAAGAGTTAGTTGAAAAAAAAACGTTATTTAACTGTTGCGTAGATTATACATTAGAACTAGATGCGTAAATTATTGTATGTAAAAAACTTGTAAAATAATTTTCTCGTTTTAATGACCTAATCTAAGGCGAATGTTTTATAGAACTAAAGATTTCTGACAGCTCAGTCGGAAACCATTTACTTTTACCAAATCCAACTTTTAAAACCAATTTTTGCGCAATGTTCAGCGGTTCTAGCAGACTTTTGAAACACCCTCCCTAAGCTTTAATTCCAAATGATAACAGAGACTGAACATATGCAAAAAATGCCCTTTTTTTCTTTAAATGTTAAGATTCTATGCATTTGTCTAAAAGCAAAAATACATTTTCTGGCCTTATTTCTAACCATCTCTATGTGTTTATTATAAAATACGCACTACTTTACCTTTTTTTAAATTTACAAATAACATTTTAATAAATTGTAGCTGTCCTAGCTTAATTTAGGTCTTCAATTTTTTTAACATGTAATTATTACTTTTATTTCTACTTAGTTCGTAGTGTACGAAGCTATACACCTAAGAACCTCTCCCGCGCACAGGTCATTAATGACCTATGCGGGACTATTTTTTGGAGTTATTTAACCCTGCATCCTGTAAAACTGTATAATTTAAAGGCAATAAATGATTTCTGATTGATTATTCTTTTTAGACGACAGTCAATGTCTACTCCTAAGTATTTGTATGAGGAAACCCTTTTAATACTCTCGTAAGTACATGTATTGCTGAGAAAATTATTACAAGAATGAATCATTAGATAAGGGAGTTATATTCTGTATACATACACTAGCTAAGAGAGATGGGCATGAATTTGGTTTTACAGATATTTGAAGACAGAATTTTGGTCCAGCCATGTCTTAAAATCATTAGGTCATGTAACCCTCTTGATTGTTAGTCTTGTCTATCTAACTCTATATCTATCTATATGTGTCTTGTGGTTGTGTTGTGTTGTAGTTCGTACCATAACTATTACTAATACTAATTCCCCTATTGCTAAATCACATCCCAGTATATACCGTATCCTCGAGTAATATGCTAAATAAATTTCCTGTTTTTACTTACTTTTTACTTACTTGCCTTAATTTTTGCCTCCCTTTTATATATCCTCCTTTTATATATAGTATATGGAGAAAGGATTGTTTTCATCAATATTTTCGAATTTGAGTAAAGAGTAAATATATATATATATATATATATATATATATATATACGTTTTTGGGTCCCCATAATCAAAAAAGTGGTTTGTATGTATACATACGTTTGTGGGATGTATAAAATATTCACCGTATCTCCCGGCGTTTTCTTCATTTTTTTATTTTAATGGTATTTTACACTTTCAAACCCTTAAAAACATAAAAAAATCGCTCAAAAATGGTTCTAACGATTTAGATTTAAATTTGATAGTTTATAGTACATAGATTGCTAAATACAGTAATGTGATATTTAGGGGTGAACTACTCTTAAATATTAAAATAAAATAAAACGACTGGAGTTACAAGTTAACGGTAAGCTACGGTCAATTTATACATACATGCCAAATATCATCTAAATCGGGTCAACGGAGTAGGCTGTGGCTCAGACACACGCACGCACATGCACAAGCACACGCACACGCACTCGCACATGCACGCACGCACACGCACGCACCCCCCCCCACACACACACACACACACACACACACACACACACACACACACACACACGCAGAGAGAGAGAGAGAGAGAGAGAGAGAGAGAGAGAGAGAGAGAGAGAGAGAGAGAGAGAGAGAGAGAGAGAGAGAGAGAGAGAGAGAGAGAGAGAGAGAGAGAGAGAGAGACGAAAAGCACTCAGGGGACCCCAAAACGGATATATCTACTCTCAACTCAAATTCGAAAATTGTTGACGAAAACAATACTTTCTCTTTACACTTTGTATGAGGGGAGAAGGTAAAAACATTAAACATGTCGTTGTATGGGGGTAACTACTGTAGTTACTTGTATTGTACACTATATGGCAAAGCGTTGTAGCAGCGAGTAGCGAGTTGATTAACAAGTTCCTTTGTAGGTTTCAAGTTTCTCTCGGGTGAGTATTTATCTTATCCTCTAATTAACGAGGGGCTAAGCACCGAAGCTAATGAGTCGTTCACCGTTAATTGAAAGCTGCCTGTCTCCTCGAGCTAACTTTCAATTTGAAATTTACATAAACACTCAACTTTATCTTTGATCGAGCTGGAATTTATGAGCTAAACGTGTAATTGATTACCCTTGAATTAGTTTTTAAAGTTAAGCAACTTCATGTTAAAATATTCCAATTAGTATGATACTATCCCAGTTATTAAGCGAGCAATATTCTTTTTATCACATCTATTATTAGCGATAAAAAACAGTAATCTTATAAATAAGTAAAATTAGTATACGCTTTTAAAATTATAATTTTTTTTATTCATAAATGATAAAAATTAATTATTCATCCTTCTTTTCTTACTCGATTTTATGACTGAAATGTCAAACAAATTGCCTTGGTACTTTTTTAAATACTTTTGCGACGCGATTTTTAAAAAAAATTCTACCTAACGTGTTTTATATTCATTTTCCATTTTGAATAGAATTGAGTAACAAGTTGGCTAAAAGGATCCAAGCATTTACGTGACAATAAATTGCAGTATAGTGTATACAGGCTCTTAATTCTGTCATCCTGATGTAGTGACGTATATCCCAGAGCGGCCACTGGATCGGTGGCTCGGTGGTCACTGGTCACCTAATCCTCGGTCAACGGTCAGACGCGACCCGACCGACGCCGCCGACTGCGGTTCATTTGGACTTCTCGTTAACTCAGGTAGGCCTAAATTTTGTTACATGAATGTAGGGGTTGTTTTGAACTACCCAAAACATAATCCTATGTTTGTTCTCAGAGCGGTCGCTCCTGATCACTTTATCCTTTACACAACGAGGTCACTTCTAAATAGTTAGTGAATTAGTGAATAAATCAATATATTACATATTTAAACGCAATCTAATTTAGTATATTTTTATTAAAATAAACGGTACCAGTGAACTGACACATACCTTCTCCCTTAAGTAAGTTCAAGAAAGACAATCTATAATAAAACTATCATGTTCTCCAAAGTTCATCTAAATAAATATCATTTAATAATTTATTGTTTCAAAAATAATCATTCCATTTCTGAAAATAAAAACAAGAGAGACAGTTAAATTAATTGTTCGAATTGTATGGGGGGAAACACCCCCCCCCCCGGTAATACCAAGCTTTTTTGAGTTGGTTCTGTTGGGTGATTTGACCTTACACTTCATACCAAGTTACATGGAAAACGGTTAAAAAATAAGGAAGAAATTGATATTTTAATATTCTCCATAAGAATAACATTGGACGCTTTCAGACAACGTACTGTGTTTATCATTGACAGTAAATTTAACTTTTCTCTGGAACCGTTAGTCGTAGACAAATAATTCAAAATACTAATTTGTTTAGTTTTTTAAGCAGGTTTTAATGGTCATAGTCAAATTGTACTTTACTTTAATTGTTTTCGCTGAAAATTTAAAAATTTGATTTTTCTGACATTTAAAAGCCCATAGCTTTTGAACCGTCATTTTTACAGACATGCGGGTGGTGTCAAATTATTTAGGACTCTGTGCACTATAAACTATAAAATTATAATAAAAATCGTTGGAGCCGTTTTTGAGAAATTTGGATTTTTCACGTTTTTAAGGGTTTTTAGGGGTGAACTACCCTTAAAAATCAAAAATTCAAAAAAATGAAAAAAACGCCTTGAGATACCGTAAATATATACATACATGCCAAATTTCATCTAAATAACGGGGTAGGCTGTGGCACTGTACACATCCAGACACACACACACACACACACACACACACACACACAGAGACACACGGACGGACAGACATCACCTCCAAACCCACTTTTTTGGATTCAGGGGACCCCAAAACGGATATATCCACCCTCAACTCAAATTCGAAAATTTTGACGAAAACAATACTTTCTCCATATACTACGTATAAGGGGAGAAAGTAAACGGCAATTAATACATTTCCATATGTCATAAAATACTTGAAGTCAGTGACGTATCCAGGGGTGGATATCAGGACACATTCCTCCTATGTTTAGGCTAGGTAGTTCTTAGCCTAAACATAGGGGAATGTATTCTGATATAAAATACGTGACGTCAGTAACGTATCCAGGGGTGGATATCAGGACACATTCCTCCTATGTTTAGGCTAGGTAGTTCTTAGCATAAAAATAGGGGAATGTATTCTGATATAAAATACTTGACATCAGTGAATTATCCAGGGGTGGATATCAGGACACATTCCTCCTATGTTTAGGCTAGTTAGTTCTTAGCCTAAACATAGGGGAATGTATTCTGATATAAAATACTTGACATCAGTGACGTATCCAGGGGTGGATATCAGGACACATTCATCCTATGTTTAGGCTAGGTAGTTCTTAGCCTAAACATAGGGGAATGTATTCTGATATAAAATACGTGACGTCAGTAACGTATCCAGGGGTGGATATCAGGACACATTCCTCCTAGGTTTAGGCTAGGTAGTTCTTAGCCTAAACATAGGGGAACGTATTCTGATATAAAATACGTGACATCAATGACGTATCCAGGGGTGGATATCAGGACACAT
Source organism: Nephotettix cincticeps (assembly GCA_023375725.1). Lineage (NCBI taxonomy): Eukaryota > Metazoa > Arthropoda > Insecta > Hemiptera > Cicadellidae > Nephotettix > Nephotettix cincticeps. The sequence goes on from CM041786.1 coordinate 63,350,712, forward strand.
TCTTCCTATGTTTAGGCAAGGTAGTACTCAGCCTTAACATAGGAGGATTGTATTCTGATATAAAATACGTGACATCAGTGACGTATCCAGGGGTGGATATCAGGACACATTCCTCCTATGTTTAGGCTAGGTAGTTCTTAGCATAAACATAGGGGAATGTATTCTGATATAAAATACTTGACATCAGTGACGTATCCAGGGGTGGATATCAGGACACATTCCTCCTATGTTTAGGCTAGGTAGTTCTTAGCCTAAACATAGTTTTTATGTTCTTGTATAGTGACCTTATAGAAAAGGTCTTTAAAAATTGTGATCCACGTGTAGGGGGATGTATTCTGATATAAAATACTTGACATCAGTGACATATCCAGGGGTGGATATCAGGACACATTCCTCCTATGTTTAGGCTAGGTAGTTCTTAGCCTAAACATAGGGGAATGTATTCTGATATAAAATACTTGACATCAGTGACGTATCCAGGGGTGGATATCAGGACACATTCCTCCTATGTTTAGGCTAGGTAGTTCTTAGCCTAAACATAGGGGAATGTATTCTGATATAAAATACGTGACGTCAGTAACGTATCCAGGGGTGGATATCAGGACACATTCCTCCTATGTTTAGGTTAGGTAGTTCTTAGCCTAAACATAGGGGAGTGTATTCTGATATAAAATACTTGACATCAGTGACGTATCCAGGGGTGAATATCAAGATACATTCCTCCTATGTTTAGGCTAGGTAGGTCTTAGCCTAAACATAGTTTTTATGTTCTTGTATAGTGACCTTATAGAAAAGGTCTTTAAAAATTGTGATCCACGAGTAGGGGGATGTATTCTGATATAAAATACTTGACATCAGTGACGTATCCAGGGGTGGATATCAGGACACATTCCTCCTATGTTTAGGCTAGGTAGTTCTTAGCCTAAACATAGGGGAATGTATTCTGATATAAAATACTTGACATCAGTGACGTATCCAGGGGTGGATATCAGGACACATTCCTCCTATGTTTAGGCTAGGTAGTTCTTAGTCTAAACATAGGGGAATGTATTCTGATATAAAATACGTGACGTCAGTAACGTATCCAGGGGTGGATATCAGGACACATTCCTCCTATGTTTAGGTTAGGTAGTTCTTAGCCTAAACATAGGGGAGTGTATTCTGATATAAAATACTTGACATCAGTGACGTATCCAGGGGTGAATATCAAGATACATTCCTCCGATGTTTAGGCAAGGTAGGTCTCAGCCTAAAAATGAAAGGTCAAAACTAAAATGTTTTGCACATAAATTCAGATTAAAAGCAGAGGTTTACAAATGAGTTAGAATCTTGAAATTGTTTACAGACGCACCTAAAGAGTTTCTAAGATAAGAACTTTCGTCGGATTTGTTAATTTTATATTTACAATACTTTTCAAAAGTGTATTTACCATTCAAAAATTTAATTTAATTTTTTTATCAAGCAAGGGCGTGTGATAATAGGTATGATAGAACATTTGTAAACACTACCCCTGCTTTATTTCTTATCAGCGTTTGACATGTTGAGGTTTAAACTATTTTGTTTATAGAATTTAATGTGGTTTATAGATCAACAGTTTTGGGCGTAAAATGTTTTTAAACTTAATAATCAGCTGTCTTTGTAGTTTACAGATTTAATAGAAATCAAATCAAACAGCTGTCAAATCAATATTAGTTAGTTTATATTGGTTATCGATTTTAAACCCATTTGGAAATCAAACTATTAAAAAGTTATGTTAACGTCTAACTAATTATAATAGTGGTATAAATGTTCTAATCTATTTAATTGTAAAGTAATGCTAAATAATAATGCTGGGTGTTGATTTATTTTATTTGTATTGATATGTTTAGGATTTCAGGTTTACATTTTGGTATTATAATCTTTCTTCTTTAAACTGAATCCTACAACCCGTAAAAAAGGACGGGCTTACTGCTAGTATATATATATATATATTTATTTATATATACAGTATATATATATACAGTATATATATATATATATATATATATATATATATATATATGCAAACCTAGCTCGTATTATATATTGGAGATAACAATACATCAAGAGAAGTTAACTGGTCAATTATCCAGTTGTGTTTTCCAAATTAAATACAGTATGGAATATTTAACTATGCTAATATACGATATTAGTTTTGCACACTACAACGTTTTTGACATGGATATGTCTTAGCTCTGGGGAGTTGTTGGTGATTTTTAAGACGAAAAATATGTAACAGGTTTCCATAAAAACTACCAGTGCTATTTGAACTTTTAATATAAGAGAATAAGAACAGCTGTTGAGATGAACTGAAAACATTCCTTTTAGACATATCCATGATCTAGCCTATTTCTCACAGGGAAGTAAATACAAACATTTTTAAATAAATAATTTACTAAAAAATGTTGTAATGTATATGTGCCAATGGAACTGATGATGAATGGTGTTACTGGTCGGCGTCTCGACATTGAATCAATCACTTAACAGCCTTGAAACCTATTAATTTAATTTAAATCTATTTACCTTGAGGTGTCAAATATTTCAAACTTTACGCTGAACGCGTTTCATAGTTATGACGGTCCATCTTCAGCAGCATATTTTATTTAAGCCATTATCCAATGGCTGTCGTTATGATACTCAAACACACATATTTACTTCCGAATAAAATACACATATTCACATTGTGCTCACAGTGTTCTCCGTTATGGATCCCTGTGTATTTATTATGTATTTAACTAAAAAACAAAGTTCGGAAGAGAAGGAGGTGGTCAGTACACCCTATAAAAACAATGAGTGCCTGCCTCTTGAGGGGTGCATCTTAGAGAATTAAGAATTCATGGTGACAAATTTTACAATTATTGTATTACAATTATTATACTGTATTATTATTACAATTATTTTACAACTAGCTGACCGGGCGAACTTCGTAACGCCTAACAGTAAATACGTGTTAACTTTCAGATTGGCCATGCTCTGACTGCCTACTCCTAATCCCTACAAACCCACGTGGCGCTCGACAAGCGTCATTTCGACGCGCTTCAAATGACGCCGTGCATGAATAGATCCATATAGCAATGTTATTAAGGCTATATGTTATTAAGGTTATAAATGTTCGACGAGTGCCTGACGCGCCTACTCTTAACTATCGACGTCGTGTTTTACAGGACGGTCGACCGACGGTCGTCGAACGTCGTGCATGACTAGACACATTTACGCCAATACACTTTCATTACGACCGTCTTTCGACGCCCGATGCCGTGCATAAAAGGGGCCTAAGGATGGCGTTTGATGTAAGCAAACGCCATGAAACTCGGTATACCCTACAAAACCCACTCAAATAAGGTTATAATACCCTATATTAGGGTAATATAAGGTTATGTTAGGAGGGATGTCCAAAAAACTGTCAATCAATTAATTTAACTTATTTTCTTTTGTGGTTAGCCCAGTTTAAGAAATTCAATGATTATTCTTGAAACGATAAATTTTAAATCATTTTTAGATAAACTTTGAAGTATATGGCGATATGAGCTTTGTTAAAGATTGTATTTTTTTAAATTTAATTAAGGAAGAATGTATGTTAGTCCTCTGATACAGTTTATTTTAGTATGGTGACTGACGCACTACCATCTTCAACCACTGACACGTTCCTTGTAACGTTCTGAAGGCCTGGTACTATGCAATAGCCCGTGTTGCGGGGACGGTTAGGAAATTGGATCGGCCGGCGTTGATACTCGGTTGGTTGGTTGGTACACTAACAACTTTCAAGCGATATCGAAAATAATAATTATCGGCAACTATGTATTAGAATGCTTTTTCTGACGATAAAAATTGAAAATAATCTCAGTTTCAATATTTTCTACGAAATCTTTATTCCCAAGTATTTCAAAATTTTGATCTGTTAGTCAACGGAAGTATATTACAAATACACAGAGAGGAGAGATTCTATCTACCGTGGAAAAGAGAGCGTTTTCCCGACTGGTGGCTTATCTATCTATCAACAACCAAACCGCTCTTTTTCTGTCGCCAAGTATTAGGAGAGCATAAGCTAGCAGTCTCTTGATATTTACTAAATTGGAATGGTGAATAAAAACTATCCGTTTAAACACTTTTTTCGTAAAAAAGGAAATTGAACCCAAAAATAAAGGATGAAATAGCTAAAAAGTAAATAGCAAAAACAATGTTACAAGGTGTCGAAAAAAAGGAATAAAGGAAAATATTCAACATGGCGGATTAAGGTAATTTTAATCACAGCCTAAATATGGTTCTTTATTTAAGCTTCTGACCAATATAGAATAAATGAAAGAGTAGCCCTTAAACTATTGAGTCACCTAATAGGTAAAAGTTTAATTCATTTAAACATATTGAATAATTTTTGGCATGAGATAAAGGCAAAGTCCGCAAAAACAGCGGTTTCCAAAAAGTAAATTTTTTCCAGTATGTTTGATGTTCAGACTACCTCGTATGAAAAACAATTCATTTAGATAAAATGAGTACAAATAGCTGTAACTTGGAGAGGGTACTTTCAAAACTAACCATTTCAAACAAAACCAAAATAGCCAAACCTAAGGTAAGGTCTAATTAAACTTAAAGAAAGAAAATGTGTAACATGTAGGCCTATTGTGAATAATTTACCATATCGTATACATTTTTTACAGTAAATAAGGAATGTTATTCCCATTACAATTCTTTCCCATCCATCAAACCAATTAAATCTGGTAAGTTTTCGTGAAAATAATGAATGCTCTCGTTAAGTCTCTTAACATCTAAACCAGGTAAAATACGATTCCAGTCCTCTTCTGAATGTGAATTTAGTAGGTTTACAATTTCTTCTACCTTGCTCATAGTTTGGTACTTGAAATCTTCTATGTTTTTAATCTTCGGAAATGTTGCCCTTACTTCAGCTGGAAAGTTGTGTGTAGTGTCAGTGTAAAAGGCAGGCGTCGACCGAGAGGTTCCTACGATCACCAACAGCCAGAAACACAGTTGTGAAACCATATCTAAAACACACCTAACTCCGGACAGTATAACCAACTCAGTTACGAATTGAGTCGCTCAACACTGCAGTTTGGATCGCACGAAGACACAGCTCAACAACGTAGTGCAAGGGTCGTTTTAGCTGACAATCCTTAACAAGGTTTTATTGAATAATGGAACAATTATTGCTCCTTGCGCTTAGCGTCGACTCTCCAAGTGTATTACCTATTAATTAACTAACCATTATTTTAGTACTATACTTTGAGATGTTCAAAGACAGTACTGTAGGCATATGTAGGAAGGAATATGTGGAGGCCGTAGCCTGCACTACATCTACGGATAAAGTATTACTTTGGGTGGTTATTTTTTCAAACCTCATGGTCAATTTTATTTACTCAAGTATTAAGGAGAAAAGGGGATGAAACTCCATTGGTAAAATTCCAAGAAATCAAAACAAATGGTTTGTTATTGATAATTTGAAAGTAAGATCATCGTTATTAGAGTCATACACGATCAGGCTAATAAAAATGGTTTAGTCTAAAAAATATATCTCATACATATAGTATTTGTTAAACGAACACGTAATAGTATAGTTCATTATAAGGACGAAAGTGATGATTTTCCTATGATCTCAAGATTTGCGAAGTAGTAATTTGAGCAAGTAACAAAAATGTTTTTCACCCGTGTTATGGAGTGTATTTTTCGTCAGACTGCATAAAATATTTTGTTAACTACAGTCAACGGGGTTCCAGAAGTAAGAGTTGCTTCTACCTTGTTCTTGTAATCGTAAACAATCAGCTGATGGCCTATATCCCCTATCTGATATAGCTGTAATATAAAATCTACTGCATTACGTAAATCTCTATATATAAAATTGAATGTATGTCTGTCTGTATGTATGTATGTCCTTTATGCGTTGCCAAACTACTCATCCGATCGCCATGAAATTTTAGGAAGTTGCTCTATATGTGTCCGGGAAGGTTTTAGTGAAAAAATATTTTCGAAAACTCCATAAGTTTCCATTTTATGGCGTTTTAAATTTCTAATGTTGACCTTATGGAGAGTAAGTTTGTTTACAAATTGTCTACAATGAAAACATTTGATTTCTTAGCTACAGCTGATTGGTTTACTTTCCATTAGCAATACCGTATGCTTTACTATCCAATGCCATCTGAATCATTCATTAATGTTAAACTATGAAGTAAATGTGTACTGTAAAAAATGAACAGCTTTATTCACCACGTTAATAGTTTCGGTTTTGGGGGATTATGTATTTATATTTTTATTTTCTGTCTCATTAAAGTCACGTGTTTATATAATTACAATGTTTATATTATTACGTGTATTATAATAATCAGCTGTTGTATATCTTTCCTATAAAAGCCGTATTACAGTTAGGTTTCGTTTGGGTTTGGATTGGATTCGAAAATTGTGAATTAATCCACTCAGATTTATTTGTTTTATGGGGATGTTATAATATGTTTTATCGTTTTGTTATTGTTATTCACTATGCCGCGACCCAGAATAAATAACCTTTTACAATGAAGCCGTATTGCTACTCGACTTCAAACATGGCCAATCTTAAAGTTAACATTTATTTACTGTCAGGCGTTACGAAGTTCGCCGGGTCAGCTAGTAGGTTATACAGGTCCTACATTAGGTCTTTATAAACATCATAAGGTTTATACAGTCTTTCATTTATTACATCAAGCTAAACATATCAGACCCTCTAACTAGCTCAACATACATTTCATTAATACATTATTAAATCACAACTGTAGGATACCACCCAGGACCCACTGCTGGGTACGTACAAGAGTAGGCCCTAGTCAAATATTATTTTATAGCATATTTTATTTTCCAGGAAGATGGATACTCTGTCGATAGAAGTTATAGTGATGATCTGCAAACACCTTTCGGCGGTGGAAGTGGCTAGGTGTTGTGCCGTTAGCCGCAGATGGCGCGATCTGTTCGACGACGACTCGCTCTGGAAACATCGCTGCAGTGCGTATCTGGAGGAGATTCTTCGGACCACCCCCTGCGTTGCAGAGCCGCACTTTGTCGACCCGGAGTCGGAGACCTCTCCATAGGTAAATGGAGACTTGCCTACATGAGGGAGAGGCGGCTTTGGAACAACTGGCGGCGAGGCAACTGCAAATTAGCTTCAGTCCAAGAGGATGATCTTTGCCATACAACTTTCTTATCGAACAATCTCCTTTTAAGAGTTCATAGCCACGTTATCAGCTTATTTGATCGATATGCCATCCCCTCGGTAAAACTATTCGATACTGCACCGTATCCTCCCGTACTGTTGACTCAAACTAACAATGATCACGGAGGCTGGTTCAAATACTCGCAACTGATAAATGACAAGCTAATTATAGTTTATGAAGAATATTGTATTGTGTACACTCTAGATAGAAGCAGTGAAAGAATTTTGACGAAAATTTTAAACTGTATATACCAACAAGTGTTCGAAGTTCACAGACTGCGAATACTGCCCCACGCTTCGAGATAACACCGTCTGTAATTTTTGGCTTGAACACAATCATGTATCGGTTCTCAAAAACTTTACATGTGTGGGATATTGCAACTGGGGTTGAATTGAAGGTAGAAAATATCGCCACTGACCAAGATTTTGGGCTCAGTGACATAATCACATCTGAAACATCAGGAAATGCTGTAATTGTTATCTCTAACGATCATAATTGCGAGACTTCTTTCATAGGGCTATGTTCTCATAGTCGTCCTTGGCAGGAGATCACTGTAACTTACAACTTCCGTATTTACAATGGTAAGCATTTGAAATATTTACCTTTTCTAGAGGAACTTGAAATGGAACATCGAATACGTTACAGATGTAAAATACACAAGGAATTTGTGGCTATTGCTTGCTACGGTGCACTGAACATTTACAACTACGAAAGTCAAAAATTACTGACCAGAACTGCTGTCGTTATCATCACTCTAGGAAACGGCCTTAAAATTACTACCTTGGATGTGATCGACGATTGTTTTGCCTTCGTTAGTGGCCAAACCTTCAAGCTCTTCCACCCGAACACCTGCACTGTCGTAGCTCTCATCGACCTACACATCGTAGACTTTAGAGTCATCAGTGACTCCTTGGTTGTTTTTGAGAATTCTGATAATATTAAAGAAGTTTGGAGGGTAGGAAGACACAACCAGTTTCGATGTAGTAGAGACCATGTGACCGGGGGAAAAATCAATAGGGCATCCACTCGAGTCCTCAAAGTAAAATATGGAACTGATTTGAAGAATGCCAAGTTCATGGCTCATTCGGTTAAGGGTATTTTTAAATGCCCTAGCTTGACTGAATGGTACTACTATTGGTGACAACTCAAGTTAATTTTGAGACAAAATTTAAACTTTTATACAATTACTGTATTACAATGTATCCATCTGTTATCAAGGATTATTGTAATATTTTAAAAATAAATGTTCAATTTAGTGGCATTTATTATGTATGAACTACGTTTTTATTGTTGGTCTTAAATGTTATAAATACACTAGGGAATAGAAAATAGATATGCACTTTTGTAAATATGATGGAACTTTTAATAAGTTTATTTAAACGTTTTTATGCATAGTTAATTAATTTTTTAAGCGCATCTTTACTAATTATAACTGAAATTTTCATTCAATATGTGCACTGAAAATAATAACCTTAAAAATTGTTATTGTTTGTTTTGTTAATAATTACATATTTTTCCTCTTTCACTGTCGCTAAGATCCACATGATTTAAAACCTGTCAATCATTGTTGACAATTTTGTTTATTTTTCGAAAATAAATAAATTAATTAATTTATAAAATAAAATAATTAATTAATTTAATTAATTAGAATATTTGATGTAACTTTACAATGCGTTTTGTTATTTTAACATATTCCCGCGGTCCTTCGACATTTTATTAGTTAATTATTTTATTCTCGCACATAATTGGTCAAATTCGACACGGATGAAACCAAGCTTACCGCTTAATATTCTCAATCTATTTAATTTCGTGGATTGCTCATTAAATGGCACCACCTCGTGAAAGTGTTTTCTCGATAGAGATTTACAACCGTTCTCTCACTCGTATTAAAGCTCGTTTTATCTCTATCAAAAATCTTTCACCAGAACAATTAAAAACATTATAAAATGTCTCAAGGAAGTGGAAAAGAACAAAGAAGACGTCGACGCCATCATCCAAGTGGTAATTAGCTCAACAATTCTAAATGTTGATTTTGACGCAGTGGTGAAGAAAAATGAAGAAAGAATGAAGAAGATATTAATTAGCGATATATGCTTATAGTTGGTCACCTCCAGTCTTTGAATGAACCTATTTTAACATTTAACATTTCAAGACCAAAGTGATATTTCTAATCTCACGCAAACCAGTTCTGAAGTAAGATTACCAAAGATCAACCTTCCTAAATTCCCTGGAGACTTACCTAATTGGTTATCGTTCATAAATTTGTACAATGTAACAAATACATGCTAATGAATCTCTGTCTAACGTCACTCATGACATTAACATCAATATGTTAGAGAAAAATAAGGATAGCTGTAGGCTAGAAAGTATTCTAAAGTCATTTATGATGTACTGTGCAGTGGACTTCCCTACGAGGGTTAGCAATTCTAAAGGTAGTGCAATAGACCAATTTATGACCAACATACCTAAATATAAAACTAATATAGTAGGTTTAATTAGGGAACTTTCTGATCATGACGGTCAATTATTTGAAATGTCTGATTTAAAAATAAAAACACCAAAACACAGAAACATAACAGTCACTCGTAGAAAGTTTACTGATGCAGCTAAATCAAGTTTCTTAGCAATTTAGTGCAATTTAGTCACAGGAAACTTGGTTTAGTGTTAACCAAGCCCAAGTCGAAGTTAAATTTGATGTATTTCTAGACAGTTGTATCTACTATTTCAATTTATGTTTCCCTTTATTAAAATGTAGACAAACAAAAAATGTAAAAAAATGGGTAACACAGGATATTGTAAACACTAAGCGTAAGATTGAAGAGATAAGTAAGTTAAAAAGATCAATTTCAAATGTAAACCTAAACTCAATGTTAAAAACAAATGTTAAAGGGACAGATGATGAGTGCTAAGCAGGCCTTTTACAAATAAGTATCTCTACGAATGTTTGCAAGACAACCTGGCGAATAATAAATGATGAGGTTGGTAATAAAAGGATTTTTGATAAGAATATAATGTTAAACGGTGACACGGTTACTACAGAGGACCCAAACATTGTTAGCAAGTGCTTTAATGATTACTATACAAATATAGTCGAAAAGGAAATCAAGTCTAAAATAAATTCTCTTGGTTCTCCTGGTGGATCCTCATTTATTCATCCGCTGTATTCTAGAAGCTTTTTCATCCCTCAGCCTGTTACCGACATTGAAATAAAAAACATTATTTCTTCTTTGGCTAGTAAATCTTCATTCGGTTATGACGGCATCCCCATGACCATAATAAAACTTGTATCTGAACAGGTAAATAAACCACTAGCCCATGTTATAAACTCAACATTTATATCTGGCATCTATCCTGATAAATTAAAAATAGCTAAAATTAAACCCATGTTTAAAAACGGCGATAGTCTTGATGTATCAAACTATCGTCCTACTTCACTAGTACCTTCTTTTTCAAAAGTCTTTGAGAGAGCAATGAGTATAAAACTTCTAAATTATTTTGAAAATAATAATTTCTGGTTTCAAAGTGGGAGGTCAGTTATAGGAGCAAGTGTAGAGTTTATAGAATCGTTAATAGACTCAGTTGACAGGGGAGAAAATGTATTTAGGGTCTTCATGGACCTTAGCAAGGCATTTGACAGCGTTTGTCACAACAAGCTGCTGGATATTTTAAGCTCCCCGGGAGTTACGGGTAGGGCCCTTTCTGGTTTAGAGCCTATTTACATGAAAGGAAACAATTCGTTGACGTCACCATTAATGAATCGAATCAAAGAGTAAATATTCCATCATCCCCTCATATGATAAAATATGGAGTTCCTCAAGGTTCAATTTTAGGGCCGCTACTATTTATATGCTATTTAAAGGGAATGCCAAAGTTAGCTGGCTCTGGGAAGATTTGTCTGTATGTCGATGATATAAACATCAAATTTTACAATGTCTCGCGAGAAAAAAACCGAAAAATTGGTATTTGAACATCTTTCTACAATAAATCAACAACTGAATAACCTAAATCTGATAGTGAATTCCGGAAAAACCAATTTCATAACTTTTCAATCAGCTCATAGAAATTTATCCTCTCAAATTAATGTAGTTATTGGAGATCAATTTTTGGATGAAGTAGACGTGGTAAAATTTTTAGGTCTCAAAATTGATAAATATTCAAATTGGAATAATCATGTAGAAGACATCTGTAAAAAAATCTCATCGGGCCTGTACGCTTTAAGAAAATTGTCAAAATTATGTGCGGAAGAGTCATTAAAAATGGTGTATTTTTCTCTAATTCATTCTCATATATAATTTGGGTTAGTTTTGCATGGTGGGACGGCTAGTAAAAATTTAAACAAAATTATTATCCTACAAAAACAAGCTCTAAGAATTATACTTGGATTGCCAAGAATAGACTCTGCTCGAAAACATTTTTCTAAATTAGGAATTATAACGGTTTATTCCCAGTATATATTCGAAGTGATAATACACGTTCGGAAAAATATATTAAATATACCAAGTTTGGGTGCCATAGCTACTCAACAAGAAATAGGCATAAGATGGTTTTCCAAATGCACAAATTTAGATTCCTGGAGAAAAAACTTTCTTACGCGGGTATAAAATTTTACAATAACCTGCCACCAAGCATAATACAAATTTGTAACTATAGTAAATTTATAAAACATTTAAAACAGTTCCTTTTGAACAAACCTATATATACTCATTTAATGAATATTTTGTTTGAATATATTTATACAAATTTAAAAACAAACAAATTTAAAATTATACAAATTTATTGTGTCCAGTAGGTTTTATTGGTACATATGTTGCAAACAACATTGATGCATTTTTTCCTACCTACAAAAATAAGATAACACTTAGAATGTAATTTTGTTTTAATTAGTGGATAAGTATGACGCCATTTATGTTCATTTTGTATGAAATTTTATTATAAAGTATTTTTGACTATTCACTCGTTTTCAATACCTTTTAGGCTCCTTAGGAGGGGAAGCATTAAATGTTGTACGTAGTTTAAGCACTTATTCAGAGAACTACAATGTAGCATAAACACGGGGTGCGAAATTTTGTAAATATTTTCAACGAAAATACTCAGGATTTAACAGCCCTGGGACATGAAGTTCAGGACACAAATCTTTTACTGGTAGCGGTACTCTTGCGAAAGATGGACATTGGTCTCCGATGAGACCGAACACAAGATTTACTCATGTCCTGTGTTTCAAGCTAAAACACCTACCGAACGCTTTTTAATCGGTCAAGGAACATAACTATTGTGTTTTGTGTCTCGGAAACCACAATCTTAAACACTGTACATCACAATTCACTTGTAAGATATGTCATAAACGACACCATACCATGCTTCATTTTTATCCCGCATCCAATAACACTACTCCAATGAGTTCCCAAACCGCATCTCCCGAACAGGAAGTTCAAAACACTGAATCAGATTCTGTAACCTTTACCTCTCAACTGCCTTCTTCACCTCGTTCGTCACACATAATCTACCGTTCTTCTTGGAACCCTGTTGATAAAACTTAAGACTCCAGAAGGAAATACTCATGTTTTTCGTGCATTATTGGATTCAGGAAGTATGTGATACCATTTCAGAGCATGCTGCTAATGTACTAGGAGTCCGCAGATCAAAATCCAGTATCCAATTATCGGGCATTAACCGGTCAACCACCCGAAAGAACGGGCAGACATGTGTTAGTATTGAAACATTATCTGGAACTTTAATCTCAAATGGTCATCCTAAGTTAATTTTGAATAAGCCAACAGTTAATTTCCCTCGAGTACTCGTCTCTACTGAAGTACTCAAACAGACAAAATATTACGTACTTGCATATCCAACGTTATATGAACCTGGATGCGTTGACATTGTTCTAGGTGCTGCCTTATACCCTCAATTACTTACGCATAAGAATCATTCTTTTGGTGACCAGATGCCCTATCTTCTTGGTACACTCTTTGGCTATGTGGTTTTAGGTTCTGCTCTAGTGAAATACGACTTAAATCCCTTTTCATCGTCTACTGATGCTCTGCTCTCAAACCTAAATATTTCCTTGTTTTCTATCTCTGATTTGAATTTACATAATTCCTTACAAAAGCTTTGGCTTAAACAAGAACGGTGGTTCTTCTTTAGACGCAATCGGTGTCGCCCCTAAAATGAGTCATGAGGAATCGTTGTGTGACAACCCTTGTGTGTCAAAGATGGACACCCTGTCCTTGGATTCTTCAAACAAACCGCTGAAATCCATCTCAATGCTATGGAACGGAAATTCGCTTCAAACCCAAAATTCTCTCAACTGTACCATGCCTTTATGGACGAGTATTTAGAGTTAGGCCATATGTCAAAATATGATTATATTACTCTTCCCCAACCTCTCTATTTCTTACCTCATCACGGTATACTATAGGAAAACAGTAGCACCACTAAGCTACGGACTGTTTTTGATGCTAGTTGAATAAATTCTGGAATGTCAATTAATGAGACTCTGTTGACAGGAATAAAACTACAAACTAATATTTGTGATATTATTCTTCGGTTTAGAAAACATAATGTAGTTTTTTGTTGTGACACTAAGCAAATGTACCGTTAATGTCCATTCTCATGATCGAAAGTTTCAGTTGATTCTATGGAGAGTCCTAGAAACCTAGTCAACCAGTATTAACTTTTGAGCTTAACACAGTCACATATGATGTCAATAGTTCTCCATACGTAGCTATTCGCACACCTAGTCAACCAGTATTAACTTTTCAGCTTAACACTGTCACATATGATGTTAATAGTTCTCCATACGTAGCTATTCGCACACCTAGTCAACCAGTATTAACTTTTCAGCTTAACACTGTCACATATGATGTTAATAGTTCTCCATACGTAGCTATTCGCACACCTAGTCAACCAGTATTAACTTTTCAGCTTAACACTGTCACATATGATGTTAATAGTTCTCCATACGTAGCTATTCGCACACCTAGTCAACCAGTATTAACTTTTCAGCTTAACACTGTCACATATGATGTTAATAGTTCTCCATACGTAGCTATTCGCACATCTAGTCAACCAGTATTAACTTTTCAGCTTAACACTGTCACATAAGATGTTAATAGTTCTCCATACGTAGCTATTCGCACACCTAGTCAACCAGTGTTAACTTTTGAGCTTAACACTGTCATATATGATGTTAATAGTTCTCCATACGTAGCTATTCGCACATCTAGTGAACCAATATTAACGTTTGAGCTTAAAACTGTCACGTATGGTGTTAATAGTTCTCCATACGTAGCTATTCGCACACCTAGTCAACCAGTATTAACGTTTAAGCTTAACGCTGTCACATATGATGTTTATAGTTCTCCATACGTAGCTATTTGCACACCTAGTCAACCAGTATCAACGTTCGAGCTTAACACTGTCACATATGATGTTAATAGTTCTCCATACGTAGCTATTCGCACACCTAGTCAACCAGTATTAACGTTTGAGCTTAACACTGTCACGTATGGTGTTAATAGTTCTCCATACGTAGCTATTCGCACACCTAGTCAACCAGTATTAACGTTTAAGCTTAACGCTGTCACATATGATGTTTATAGTTCTCCATACGTAGCTATTCGCACACCTAGTCAACCAGTATTAACTTTTCAGCTTAACACTGTCACATATGATGTTAATAGTTCTCCATACGTAGCTATTCGCACACCTAGTCAACCAGTATCAACGTTTGAGCTTAGCACTGTCACATATGGTGTTAATAGTTCTCCATACGAAGCTATTCGCACACTTCATAAACTCGCAGAAGATGAAGGTTAGGAGTTTCCTGAAGCAGCATTCGTATTGACAAACCAAACACATCTGGATGACATCAAAACGGGTGCAAACTAAGAAACTGAAGCTCTTCAGTTGCAAACACAACTCATCTCTCTACTGAAACGGGGAGGTTTAGAACTTCGAAAATGGATATCAAATTCTTGTCAACTGCTTCGTAACTTGCCCGACAACTATCTGGAAATCCCAAAATTCTTGAAAGAATCGCTAACTCCACAGTTTAGTGTGCTAGGACTTCAATGGTCCACTTCTAATGATGTATTTTGTTATAGCTTGCAACTTTCCACTAATACCTATAACCAAGCGATTAGTTTTGAGAACTATGGCAAAGCTTTACGATCCATGTGGTTTCATTACACCTTTCACACTCCTGGTTAAGAATTTTATGCAACTATTGTGAACTAAATCTAACAACTGAGATAAACCACTACCTCCTGATATGACTCTTAAATGGGAACAAATATTTTCAGATACCCAATGCATTACAAATGTTTCAATCCCTCGATCATTAAATTTTCCCACTTAAATAATATAAAATAAAATTCAACTTCACGGATTTTGTGATGCTTCAGAGTCAGGATATGCAGCGGTCATCATGGCAAAAAGCAATGAAACGGGTAACACTCCCAAGACTTGAACTCTGTACAGCCCATTTATTAGCTAAATCTGTAAATTACTGCCGGAACATATTCCCAGACAAAGTCAATGATGAAAACAGCTATTTGTGGTGTGATTCTACAATCGTTTTAACATGGTTAATTCACCCTCGTATCGGAATTGAAGGATCATTATCTATGGTGGAATGGACCAGATTGGATACAGTTTCCCTCAAATAAATGGCCCAAACTGGAATTCAACCCATTTCCTCTTAACTCGTCTTTAGAAATAAAATCAACACCTTTGCCTGTACTTACTATCAACACAATTGATAAATGGTCAGAGTTAACTAAATATTCTTCATGGACTAAACTTTTGAGAGGAATATCTCTAGCATTGCGTTTCATACAAAATGGTAGATCACATATCGCCATACAGTTTTTATTACAACAGATGAACTTCTGCGTGCAGGATGAAGTGTTTTTAGAAGAAATTTCATCAATACCCTATGTATTGCTTCCAAAACGTCGTAATATAACTCACATTCTCATTGATTACTTTCATATTCATCATCTTCATGCTGGACACCAACTCGTGCAATCGCTGATTCATCAAGAAGTCTGGATTTTAAGAGCCCGAAGTATCCGGCTACGAATTCACAAGTGTAACATGTTTCAAGCACCAACCCAAGAATCATGCTCCACTAATGAAAGAACTTTCCACACCTCGATTTATTCCAGCTAAACCTTTTCTACCTACAGGTATTGATTATTGTGGACCTTTCACTGTCAAATTGGCTAATATTCGATTTCAGAAACATATAAAAGTATACATATGCTTATTTATATGTATGGTGGCGAAAGCAGTTTACTAATGTGAACTGCCTGTGGTATGTTAGGTAATATTAATAATAATATTCATTTATCTTTTTCTTATTATTCCTTTTCTCTTGTTTGTAAATAATAACCTTCAAAATTGCTATTGTTTGCTTTGTTAATAATTACATATTTTTCCTCTTTCACTGTGACTAAGTTTCACATGATTTTTAACCTCTGTCAATCATTGTTGTCAACTTTGTTTACTTTTGGCAAATAAATTAATATTTGACAAAACTTCACAATGCGTGTTGTTGTTTTAACATATTCCCGCGGTCCTTCGACATTTTATTAGCTAATTAATTTTATTCCCGCACAGTATGTGTCAGTGCACTGATACTGTTTATTTACAATTTTATTTAGATTTGGTCACATATTTAAAAAATACCCCCGTCGCAGCGGATCTGCGTACTCAGCGAATTTCCAAATCAATAATATAATAATAATAATGTATGACAAGTTTTATAAAAATCTGTCCATAAACATGAGATTTATTTGCATATTCTCCATAGAGAGATTAACATGGGAAAGGTGTGCAGGTTAGCTGCTGTGAGGAACACTGAAAGTAGTCATTTCTACCATAAATAGTTTTTATCTTAACATTTATACAAACTTTCATCAACATCTGTCCATAAAAATAAAGGAGTTTGCCTATTAGCGAATTTCCCATAGGGAAGAAGCTATTACCGTAGGTCTCATGATAAGACTTAAGCCCGGGACCATGTCATTTTTCCGTCTTTAGGTGCCCAGAGTCCAAAAACAAGTCGTTAAAATTTATATATATATATATATATATATATATATATGTATATATGTATATATATGTGTCTGTTAGCACGATAACTCTCGTAAAAATGGTCCGATCGAGACCAAATCTGGTAGAGAGGTGTATTCCTACAACTGCTTGGACGAGTTTGTAAACCAGACATACCGGCCAATGGGAACGGGTAGTTTGGGGGGTTTTGTACCCCAAAATGGGGTTTTTTTCGTTTTTCACATGTAATTTTAAAAAATTTCTAATTTTATATTTCACCATTGGAATCAGCTTAAAAAACTACACAATTAAGTTCCTTAAAGTTTTTCTCTATCTCCAACGGTTACCAAGATATTAAAAAATCTAAACACAGTACGTTGTATTGTGGGGGTCCAATGTTAATCTTATGGAGGATAGGGATAAATTAATATTTCCCATATTAATCAATATTTTTGGATAAAACTTGATACTAACTGTGATTAAAACTGTGAATTTTAAGTATAAATGGATAGATCTCAACCACATAAAGCTAAATATCAAGTTTTATCCAAAAATATTAAGTAATATGGGAAATATTAATTTTTCTCTATCCTCCATAAGATTAACATTGGAGCCCCTCAATACAACGTACTGTGTTTAGATTTTTTAATATCTCGGTAACCGTTGGAGATAGAGAAAAACTTTAAGGAACTTATTTGTGTAGTTTTTTAAGCTGATTCCAATGGTGAAATATAAAATTAGAAATATTTAAAACTACATGTGAAAAACGCAAAAACCCCATTTTGGGGTACAAAACCCCCCCAAACTACCCGTTTCCATTGACCGATATGTCTGGTTTACGAACACGTCCGAGCATTTGTAGGAATACACGTCTCTACCAAATTTGGTCTTGATCGGACCATTTTTACGCGAGTTATCGTGCTAACAGACACACACACACACACACATATATATATATATATATATATATACATATATATATACATGTATATACATATATATATATATAAATTTTAACGACTATTGTTTTTGGTCTCTGGGCACCTAAAGAAGAAAAAATAACATGGTCCCGGGCTTAACTCTTGCCATGAGACCTACGGTAATAGCTACTTCCCTATGGGAAATTCGCTAAAAGTAAATAATGCCAGAGATCTCTATCCAAGCTTCCTATAAGATTGGTACACTGCCTTTTCAACTTTCACAGCACTCTTCCTGGCCGACAGTGTTATTGGGCCCCGAAAGTTCATGAGTGTTCTTGGCGACATGATTCATTATTACTGTTTTCCATAATTGGTCTAATATTACTTCAAAACCTCTTGTATATTTGACGACATCATAGACTAATCTTTTTGCCGAGACTCCACTTGAATCCCAGAGGAATTTTCTTGGAGAATGGGAGCATAACTACTGTGGTAATAATTTTACAGAACATGTAAATAAGTTGTTTGGAATAAACTATAATGCTTCAACTCATGTACAGTATAATGAATGTTTGACAAATGCAACACTATTCTTGAGTGAGGCTGTAGTAGTAACAGCAAGAAATCCTAATGTAAGAGGAGAGAAATTACATATAACGCTTTGATAAGTGTGTAACCTTTTGAAATAATCATCAAATAAATAAACGGTACCAGTGGACTGACACATACTTTCTCCCTCAAGTAAATTTAAAAAAGACAATCTGTCATAAAACTATCATATTCTACAAAGTTATTCTAAATATCATTTAATAATTTATTGTTCAAATTGTATGGGGGAAACCCCTCCCCCCCGGTATTACCAAGCCTTTTTTGAGCTGGTTTTGTTCGGTGATTTGACCTTACACTTCATACCAAGTTTCATGGAAAACGATTGGAAAGTAAGGAAGAAATTGATTTTTTTATATTCTCCCTAAGAATAACATTGGGCGCTTTCAGACAACGTACTGCGTTTATCGTGGACAGTAAATTTAACTTTTCTCTGGAACCGTTAGTCGAAGACAAATAATTCAAAATATTAATTTAAATATAAATTTTGACGAAAACAATACTTTCTCCATATACTATGTATAAGGGGAGAAAGTAAAAATTAAAATTATTTTAAATAATAATTATTATTTATTTACATGGAGTGGAAAATATAAACGAATATTTAGTAAGGACGAACAATTGCTACGAGGAGGTATTTGCTATTTAATCGTATATAAACTCGGATCGACTTACATTGGAAAAGGTCAAATAGGCCTATCCATAGTCCACCTTAATAATTTACACCCACCACCAGTCACCCACCAGCATTTATAGTTATTTCAGCGGGCACATATCTAGTTGGTTTACTAAGTCATTTTAAATTCTCAATGAAAGCAGTTTTCAAAAATATTGGAGAAAAATTAGAACTAAGTTTTATTCATTCGAACATTACTGTATTTTACCCAAAATTTCTGGGAAACTGAATTAGACTCATTGAAACGTGATTACCAAACTCGTGATGTTTGTATCAGTCATATGTCCGTGTTCCCATGTCGGTGACGGTGACGGTGAGGGGATTGTGCTACAATAAGGTGGTTCCATAACAGGATCACACCTTCCGCTTGGAATCATATCAGCTCCATGCCGTGCCACTGAACGTGACAGAATCCTGCAACGTGCCGTGATGTTTTTGTATCAGTCATATGTCCGTGTTCCCATGTCGGTGACGGTGACGGTGAGGGGATTGTGCTACAATAAGGTGGTTCCATAACAGGATCACACCTTCCGCTTGGAATCATATCAGCTCCATGCCGTGCCACTGCAACGTGATGTTTGTATCAGTCATATGTCCGTGTTCCCATGTCGGTGACGGTGACGGTGAGGGGATTGTGCTACAATAAGGTGGTTCCATAACAGGATTACAGCTTCCGCTTGGAATCATATCAGCTCCATGCCGTGCCCACTGCAATCATATCATGTTTGTATCAGTCATATGTCCGTGTTCCCATGTCGGTGACGGTGACGGTGAGGGGATTGTGCTACAATAAGGTGGTTCCATAACAGGATCACACCTTCCGCTTGGAATCATATCAGCTCCATGCCGTGCCACTGCAACGTGATGTTTGTATCAGTCACATGTCCGTGTTCCCATGTCGGTGACGGTGACGGTGAGGGGATTGTGCTACAATAAGGTGGTTCCATAACAGGATCACACCTTCCGCTTGGAATCATATCAGCTCCATGCCGTGCCACTGCAACGTGATGTTTGTATCAGTCACATGTCCGTGTTCCCATGTCGGTGACGGTGACGGTGAGGGGATTGTGCTACAATAAGGTGGTTCCATAACAGGATCACACCTTCCGCTTGGAATCATATCAGCTCCATGCCGTGCCACTGCAACGTGATGTTATAACAGAATCACACCTTCCGCTTGGAATCATATCAGCTCCATGCCGTGCCACTGCAAATCAGTCACATGTCCGTGTTCCCATGTCGGTGACGGTGACGGTGAGGGATTGTGCTACAATAAGGTGGTTCCATAACAGGATCACACCTTCCGCTTGGAATCATATCAGCTCCATGCCGTGCCACTGCAACGTGACATGACGGTGACGGTGAGGGGATTGTGCTACAATAAGGTGGTTCCATAACAGAATCACACCTTCCGCTTGGAATCATATCAGCTCCATGCCGTGCCACTGCAACGTCATGTTTGTATCAGTCACATGTCCGTGTTCCCATGTCGGTGACGGTGACGGTGAGGGGATTGTGCTACAATAAGGTGGTTCCATAACAGGATCACACCTTCCGCTTGGAATCATATCAGCTCCATGCCGTGCCACTGCAACGTGATGTTTGTATCAGTCACATGTCCGTGTTCCCATGTCGGTGACGGTGACGGTGAGGGGATTGTGCTACAATAAGGTGGTTCCATAACAGGATCACACCTTCCGCTTGGAATCATATCAGCTCCATGCCGTGCCACTGCAACGTCATGTTTGTATCAGTCACATGTCCGTGTTCCCATGTCGGTGTTCCATGTCGGTGACGGTGACGGTGAGGGGATTGTGCTACAATAAGGTGGTTCCATAACAGGATCACACCTTCCGCTTGGAATCATATCAGCTCCATGCCGTGCCACTGCAACGTGATGTTTGTATCAGTCACATGTCCGTGTTCCCATGTCGGTGACGGTGACGGTAAGGGGATTGTGCTACAATAAGGTGGTTCCATAACAGGATTACAGCTTCCGCTTGGAATCATATCAGCTCCATGCCGTGCCACTGCAACGTGATGTTATAACAGAATCACACCTTCCGCTTGGAATCATATCAGCTCCATGCCGTGCCACTGCAACGTCATGTTTGTATCAGTCACATGTCCGTGTTCCCATGTCGGTGACGGTGACGGTAAGGGGATTGTGCTACAATAAGGTGGTTCCATAACAGGATCACACCTTCCGCTTGGAATCATATCAGCTCCATGCCGTGCCACTGCAACGTGATGTTTGTATCAGTCACATGTCCGTGTTCCCATGTCGGTGACGGTGACGGTGAGGGGATTGTGCTACAATAAGGTGGTTCCATAACAGGATCACACCTTCCGCTTGGAATCATATCAGCTCCATGCCGTGCCACTGCAACGTGATGTTATAACAGAATCACACCTTCCGCTTGGAATCATATCAGCTCCATGCCGTGCCACTGCAACGTCATGTTTGTATCAGTCACATGTCCGTGTTCCCATGTCGGTGACGGTGACGGTGAGGGGATTGTGCTACAATAAGGTGGTTCCATAACAGGATCACACCTTCCGCTTGGAATCATATCAGCTCCATGCCGTGCCACTGCAACGTGATGTTTGTATCAGTCACATGTCCGTGTTCCCATGTCGGTGACGGTGACGGTGAGGGGATTGTACTACAATAAGATGGTTCCATAACAGGATTACAGCTTCCGCTTGGAATCATATCAGCTCCATGCCGTGCCACTGCAACGTGATGTTATAACAGAATCACACCTTCCGCTAGGGATCATATCAGCTCCATGCCGTGCCACTGCAACGTTGTGTTTGTATCAGTCACATGTCCGTGTCTCCACGTCGGTGAGTGTGAATTTGATGTTAATCTACAGTACCTACTAATATAGCCTACTAAACAAAAAATTTTGTTTAATTAATTAATTTGAATGACATGTTGATTTTATTTGATGCTCTAGTTTCCTCTGGTCTCCTGGTACAACGCGGCAGTTAGTTAACGTGAAATGTTGAGGCGGCCGGCGGTAGATGTTGTTTTACCAAAACAGTGTGACTACAGGGCTTTATTTTCCTATGCCATTAAATTGAAAGTATTTTAACGCTTAATATTATTACACTACGTGTCTAACTAATATCATTACATTTCCCGTTGCAAGTAGGTGGGGAATAGGTCCAGACAACTCGGTTATGGTGGACAACAAAATACGCTGGAGAGACTAAATCTTCCGGAGGTCGATCCGTGGGTGGACGGCGGCATGGTGAGGTGGATTACTACCTCACTCAGTTTCTGACAGGCCACGGCTATTTCAAGTTGGATGGGGAAAACCGGTTCACCGGATTGCACTTACTGAACGGGTGTTATCGACGATGCGGAGCACACTTTCTTCCGCTGCCCCCGTTGGGAAAATCCCCGCCTGGAGGCTGCACAAAAACTTGTGGTGTTTTCTCGGTGTGTCAAACGGTTTCAGTTTAAAATCCTACAGAGTAGAGGAGGTTTTTTAGTAGGTAACCCTGCTTCTTAGGGGAGTCCCACACTACAGACTGGCTACCTGTGTGCATGAAGCATTCCTTCCGCCTCTTTCTAAATATATTATATATATTCTCACACTTACTCTCTCGCATTTAGGTTAAGAAACGCTGAATTAAACTATCCTCTGTCTGAAGTAACGACAGTGATAATGATACAGTAATATCTAACTGACTAAATTCCTACAGTTCGCGGATGGAATAGTACTGTACATCGCGAGATGCAAAGGTTGAGTATTGTTTCGTCAACACTTGATTCTTGACAGCTCGACACTTGACGCTCGGAATGACAGTAGAACCAGATCGAGATTCAAGGTCAAAATCAACTTATATGAAGAACCAGGATGCTGTTATCGCCTTGGAGTGGAAATTAAAAACATTGTTTAGAACTAGTACTGTACTGCCCTCTCACAGTGTTGTTCGAAGAAATGTAGAATTCTTATTAAAAATAACTCGACATCCCGGGTGATTCTAAACCTGAAATTTAGTTAACCAATCTATTGCGGTAATAGAATAGTAAAATAAGGAAAGATATGTGGTTTTATTTTTTCACAGTACATTAAAAAAGCTTCAATAACGTTGAAATACTCCAAACTTGCAAAAAAAATTATTTTAACCATTTCGTTTTGTCCGTATTTATTAGAAGCATGCATTTATATAAACCTTTTCTAGATCTTATATAAGCATATTGCATGGTATCTTCAATGCTACTAAGGAAATCAATTTTCATTTTTTATTACTATAAACTGATTCTATTTTACACAAATATTACCTACCTACAACCTGAATTTAAAGGAAATCTTTCACGCCATTTTCAAGATTTATCTAGATTCAATAACGACTGTTATCTTACTCATCTTGTAAAACGTAGGATATCATTTCTGTCACATAAAATTATTTACATGTTTTCTTTTCTCCTTGCGCAATTGACATTTTAATAAACCCTTTAGAGAGTATATTATTATTCAAATATTTCACATAAAAATGGTGTAATATTTTTTATTTAAAGTAAACATAAGAGAGATATATTATTGACAAGGAAGAAAAACAGCATTACTACCCAAAGTTTGTTACTATGCAAAAAGTATGACAAACATCGCACTATTAATAACGCTTACTTGAAATCTTAGTTTTTATTTAACTCAATCCAAGAAGCCAGTGTGCCTCTTCTGCACGGTGAGGCCATAATACCAGCAGCAAACAATAACGATAATGACGCTCTGTCTCGTGTTCTTCTTGATTAAAACTAACCTCTGCACCTTGTCTAACTTTATTAATTAAACTGCTTTAACTCCACTGAAGATCGTTTGAAGAACATCAACCAAATAATGAGACTTGAACTCAAAAATTAATAGTATGAATTTGTAATTGATTTAAGTACCAACAAAACTTTAGTAGATTAAACATAATAACTTACAAAAAAATAAGAGGACACTCAAAAACAAGACGATAGAGAATAAACAGTTAGGCGATAAACAATCGATTGACAATTGACTTTTTTACGGAACAATAATTAATATTACGTCTATTACAATATTATAACGACCATTATGCAATACAATACATACAATATTCTAGTGATTTTGTTTTTGTACAATTCTATTTAATACGGATACCAAAGAGAAAGAACACAACACAGTTAATTGGCCTACTATTATAACTTAAATAAGGTTGTTCTCGACTGGACTGTAAGTTGTAAGTCTGTACTGTAAGATAACTATTTGTTTTGTATTCAAACAAATTGTGAATAAATTCCATCAAAATAAGAAAAAGATTAGAAATATTTTCGGTGGAAACTGCCGTGAAAGATATTTGCTCCAGTCCGCACGGCCGATTTCCTCTGAAATTACATGAATAATAGCATATGAGTTTCATTTTTAGAGTTTATTATTACTACATATATATTTAAGCTATCTTCTAATAATACTCGATTATTCTACTATGAATTTGAGTTTTTGTGTGCATTCTAAGATACATGAATGCTAAAAATACATCCACTAAAGCTAATGTTAACCAAGCCGAAGTAATTTTAGTTTTTATTTTTATTTTTCATATTATTTCAGACTAGGAGATTTTCCATGTTTTTTAATATGTACAAGTATTCTAGTGTCTTAATTATGTCAATAAAAAGCTTAAAACGTTACGTTAATTTTTTTCTTGGACGTCTCTGATTACTGCTTTGTTATTAAGTGGCTAAGAAAACGAGTTATCATAAATATTTCTTAGTTTTTAACGTTTTATATGTTAAGGATATACAAAAGTTTATTTCCTATTTTTCTACGTTTTTACTTAAAATTATAATATCAACTACCTAATGAAGTGTTACATATCTAAGACGTCATAGTTATCGGAGGTTCTATCAGCTGGTCAGGTTATTCTTATCAGCGAGAATACATAACCAAATCCTAATCCTTATCTGTCTGATTGAGGGTATGTCAAATATTTTCAATACAATACACATTTACAGTAGTTGTTAGTAATTTTATTTAAAGTACTAAAAATTAAATTAGTGATTAAATAACCATAAGCATACGTCAAATAAAAATACCTAAATTTGAAAACCTAAAAGTGATGGGTACTTACATAAATTGTAAAAGTGTGCATTAAAACAACAACAAAAAAAGGTTGTAAAATACGAGTAAATAGGCTATGACGATTCTCTTCGTGAAGCGATAAATAAGCTATGAGCTGTGATCTATGACGATTCTCTTCGTGAAGCGATAAATAAGCTATGAGTTGGGAGCTATAACGATTCTCTTTGTGAAGCGATAAATAAGCTATGAGCTGTGAGCTATGACGATTCTCTTCGTGAAGCGATAAATAAGTCGTGAGCTGTGAGCTATGACGATTCTCTTCATGAAGCGATAAATAAGTCGTGAGCTGTGAGCCATGACGATTCTCTTCGTGAAGCGATAAATAAGCTATGAGCTATGAACTATGACAATTCTGTTCGTGAAACGATAAATAAACTTTGAACTGGGAGCTATAACGATTCTCTTTGTGAAGCAATATATAAGCTAAGAGCTGTGAGCCATGACGATTTTCTTCGTGAAGCGATAAATAAGTCGTGAGCTGTGAGCTATGACGATTTTCTTCGTGAAGCGATAAATAAGCTATGAGCTGTGAGCTATGACGATTCTCTTCGTGAAGCGATAAATAAGCTTTGAACTGCGATTACGAAAATTCTCTTCGTGAAACGATAAATAAGCTATGAGCTGTGATCTATGACGATTCTCTTCGTGAAGCGATAAATAAGCTATGAGCTGTGATCTATGATGATTCTCTTCGTGAAACAGACGTTTATTTTCTCTATATAATTGAGTAAAATAAAGTTTTAATGTGAAAAACTTGCATAAAGGGTATCGGGTATTGCCTGAACCTAATTATTAAAGCCAAGTTCAACGCAGGGTTGTAGCTTTTTTATAAAACCACTACACACACACACACACACACACACACACACACACACACACACACACACACACACACACACACACACACACACACACATAAACATCATATACTGATCGAAAAAACATGGAAACAATTTTCCAAGTGCGAAGGGATCTGAGAACCCACCATTCATATATTCCTGTGTCTGAAATATTCATTTTCAACGGTATTTTTAATAACGTTAAGAATCTAAGTGTGTAAAGTTTACAGGTGACATTCATTGCATAGTAAACTGTTGAATTCCGCGTACACTTAAAAGACCTAACAGCAAAGTTTATTAAAGGTTTTTTGGTTTTAATATTCCCGGTGGCATTCCAAACATGTCAGCGGCATTTCGCGTTAACCGCTCTTAAACAAGCCGAGGAATGCGGCATGTTCCAAGGTCACTAATTCGAACTTCATACAGTATTAACTAACTACGCGAGGTCGACGTCTATAATTTAACTTTTGTATGATTACTAATAGTAACTAAAGTCTTGGTAAATATTTATTTTCAACATAAAATAAGTTGATTATTTTGATTATGGCTATTTATAAAAATTGTATTGTATGAATTGTATTCAATTTGAAAAATTACTCTTTCATATATATATATATATATATATATATATATAATATATTGTATATAATATATACTGTATTCAATATTATACAAATGCAACATTGTCTTTGTGTAAATATTTTTTGACTCCAACTTTTTCAACGGCTCGACCTTGATATTTATTTATTAACGTTCTCTACACTAATCTAGTTCGATTAAATGTCGTTTTATGTAAATAATATGTCAAGGTCTGTTGGTATATTTGCAATTCTGGGTAAGATTATTAAATTACTTCTCCCTGCCCTATCAAGTTCACAATGTGGTCAATATTTAGTGAAAGGTTGTCGCATGGAATTTAAATGGTTGAATAATGACTAATATAGCCACTTCCTCTCCAGTTCTCATTACCAGTGAAATTAATTGATCTCAAAAAATTGGAAATTATAAAATCACTAAACCAATCCTATCTTACAAAACTCATCTGACGAGGAGTTGGTTGGCCGGACGTATGCGCAGCCCTTGTTATGGGGCTCTGGGAGTGAATACGCAACAGGGTGACACACGTGTTAGCTTTAAACGTCAAGTCACGTGACCCACGGCTGTGCCTCTGTATCATACCTTATTCACCCAACTCCTGACCGGGTGTCGATTATTAAACAGTTCTCCTTCGTTCTCAGATATTGTTCCACGTCCCAAGAAATCGATATAAGCATAGTATCTCCATACCAGGACACTTTATTATTCGGCAAATTTCAAAGTCAAAATCAAATTTATTCCAGAAATAAATACCCCCGTCGCAGCAGACTGCGTACTCAACGAATTTCCAAATCAATAATAGTATATAACAAGTTTGATCAATATCCTTAATAAATAAGAGAGTCCGCCTATTCTCTATAAGATTAACACGGGAAAGAGTATGCAGGTTTGCTGCTATGAGGAACACTGAAAGTAGGCATTCTTACAATAAAATATCTTTATTTTGACCATGTATACCAAGTTTTATCAACATCTGTCCATAAATAAAGGAGTTTGTCTATTTCCTATATGATTAACATGGGAAAAAGAGTATGCAGGTTAGCTGCCACGATAAATACATAAACTATGATTTTTAAGCATAAATGAATGGATCTAAGCCACAAGAAGCTAAATATCGAGTTCAATCCAAAAATATAGATTGATAAGTGAAATATTAATTTTTCCTTATCCTCCTCATCCATCCTCCTTATCCTTATCCTTATCCATAAGATTTCCTTATCCTCCATTGGAGCCCCAAGAGCTTAAATTATCTGAACATCCCGGAGATCGATCAGTCAACCTGTACGCCAAGACCTGACCTTGAGGTTTGAGACATGTATGAAATTAAAATCTAAAAATAAAAAAATACATACGTTGGCTGCATAACGTTTGAATTAGATACACGATAGGACCAGCGAGATTCGCCTATACTAACAAAGGCAGTCCTGTACAAAGTGAAACGGGAACTTCTATACTCACTTGTATTTCATTACTAAAATGTTGCATTGTAACCTTGTATCAGTAAATCATAACTGCAACTTTAAATTTAAAACTACTGTATTGTACAAACCAATGCCATATGTTCTGTGGAAGCAATCCGATATTCATTAGCAAATTGCATGGTACGAACGAGGTGCGATGGGAGGGGGGTGTGAGTGGGAGGGGGAGGGGGAAGACGTATGAGACAATATTACCATAACTGGGATTTGATTACGAACATTACGGTTTGTCTAACGGGAGTTTGATTGCGTACGACATCCCCGTGTTCTACCGGATTAAAATAACACAATCAGTTAATACTGAACAGTACATCTGGGCCACGTAAATGAAATTTAAAATGTTATTAATAGGCCTACATTTTAAACTAAATAGCGTGTCAATCAACTCTAGTACAGAATCACGTGTTTGAACAAATTCTTTTTCAATTAATAAAAAGACAAATTATTCTTTGAACTCTTAAAAGTATACAATTTTATTAAATTACAGTATTAATTTTTATTTACTCCTTTTGAAATTAAGTCCTCCTGATATTATATACTTTGTGTAGTTGGTTGTTTTTTATAGTCGGTGTGGTTGAAAGTAGTCCTACATACAAACTTACTAGATAACAATCAAAATGTAGTAAATGGTATATCATTGGTACTCTCAATATATCAATGTCTTATGCCGTCCACCTTTTGCAAGATATGAAACCGAAGCTGTGGCAACAATCACGTGTGTTCAACCTCCCCTTTCCGCTGAGCTTACACCCACCCTGCGTTTGTCTAACCACACGCAGGCCTGCGTACTCAATGAATTTACAAGTCAATAATAATTTACGTGTATAACAGGTTTGATCAATATCCGTACTAAATAAGTGAGTTTTCTTATTCTCAATATGATTAACATGGGAAAAGATTATGGGCAGGTTCACACACACACACACACACACACACGCACACACACACACACACCCCGACTATTTATTTAGTCTCTAGCCCCGACCCCAAAGCCTCAAACCGTAACCGGGGAACCGGGGGCCTCAAAGCGATAAAGTAACATGGTCTCTGGCTTAAGTCTTGCCATGAGACGGCTACGGTAATAGCTTCTTCCCTATGAGAAATTCACTACAAGACGGACTTCGACTTCGGGCGGGTAAAATTTAAAATCCAATATGTGGAAACATATGCTGGGTTCCTACTTTCTTAAATATAATTACTAAGCTAAACTTTTAACAACCTACTTAAAGAGAGAATAGTTTTTATCATTTTTTGCTTAAACAGTTTCAACTTAATAGCCTATATAACATAAATAACATAATCATGTGCATTTTGAACAAACCATCATGGTTATGTGCTATATTGGATATTATTTCTACATATTAGAATCCGTTTACTCTTAAAATAATAGAGGATTATTCAATAGAACAGAACTAAATGACTAAACTATTGTTGACAGCCATGATTGAGTACAATAAAAACAATTTAAAAAACACAAAAATTAATCATGTACAAAAAATAAACTGTATCAGTGAACCGACACATACTTTCTCCCTTAAACCCTATTTCAGATGTTTTTTTAATTTTCAAGCAAAACATTAAAAATTAAGATTTTGAGGCGATACCCAAATACCCCCACCCCATAATCGGGAACTAAGAAACCTTTTTGTTTAGTTTTTATTAGATTATGTAACCTTAAGCTGCACGACTAGTTTTGAAAACATAAAAACATCAAAAGACATGAAAAACAGTTGAGTAATAAGAAGAATTCATAAAGTTTTCTCCGTAAGAATGACTTTAGGCACTTTTCTGTGCCCTGTGTTAAGTGCATTTAATTATTCACTGGAACCTTTGCCCGAGAATTTTAAGTTGAAATATTAATTTATTAAGGTTTTGAGGTAGTAGTAGTGGTGATTGTCAAGTAATTTTATAACGTTTATTGTTTTGGCCAAATATTCACAAATATTGTATATTTAAAATCTCACAACTTTTGAACCTTTTTACAGACATTTGTGTGGTTTCGTATTATTTAGATATTGATCACCATAAGCCATGCGATTTAAATCAAAATCGCAACGACAAAGCTTTACATTTTTAGAATTTTACTCTTAAAATAAAACAAGTTAAAAATGGCGAGGACATACAGATAAAGTGCACAATTGTATGAAATTTCATAAAAATTGGGTCATTATTGTCAGTACTCAGGTAGACAGACATCAATCTGAAAAGTCTTTTTTAGTTTCAGGGAGCTTGAAAACTGATATTTTAACTCTCAAATCAATTTTGAAAATGTTGACTAAACAATTCTTTCTCCATATACTATGTACAGGAGGAGAAAGTATCAAATGGATTGAGGCACCAATTAGACAGATCCTATCTGTTTCACCGTGCACCACATTCTTATATCTCTGAAATAATTTAGAACAATATAAGCTAATATTTTAGGACCAGAAAATATGTGTCAAGTTTCTAATAAACTCTGGAGATACCGTATTAGGTGAAAACACCAATTAATAAAATTGCTGGGACCACAGAACACCGTTCAAAATTGAATTGTTTAGCCAAAGTGATAGGTAACAAAGTTTGAAAATAATACAATTGCCAGGCTTTGTGATCGTGGATTAAACGCGTTCGTCCGGCGCTACGGTTGGGGCGGACTAATCGAGTTGGGGACAACACAAACAGAATGAAGAAAGGAATACAGTATTATAAAATATGTATTACTTGAAAAGTATTCTCATCAGAAAATATTAATACAAAGTGTAAATCTACATGGAATGCGTTAATCAGAGTTATATAAAATATTTATGAAAGCTTTAATAATAAAAGTAAGATAAAAAGTTCTTGTAATTTTAATTGATTGCATTGGTGCGTTTTTGGGTATTTTAAAATATGTTTGTTAAAAACATTGACCATGTATTACGAGTTACAAAAATGAACGCAGCTGGTTTAAGAGGAATAGTTCACGATTGGTTTTCTAACTTTTATCTCACAGTCTTCAAAGAACTAAAATTTCGAATAAATTAAGTTCGCCGCTTCATGTTACGACAGGCGCTCCTCAGGGATCGGCATCTGTCTCTGCAACTCTCTTCTTCATTTTTATAAACGATCCTGAGCTTCCCCTACATGGACAAATACGACCATTTTTTTAACATATAGGATTATTTTATTCAGAAAAAATAGTTTATTTCTTTATGACTAAAATTAAGTTAATCTTGAGTTTTCATTTGGTGTGAGGCTTAATAAAATGCAAGTAAATAAAAATAGAGCAAAATATGTAAATAAAAAAATTAATTTTAGCATTATAAACAGTTTTAATTTTCCATTAGACATTCTTTATAACACTTTAGACAGAACATTAAATTCATGAATTTAAAAATAATTGAAAAGTCCAGACATTTTCGATATCTTGGAGTGGCATTAGATAGCAATCTTAATTGGGAAACATCTTCCGCCATACACTCAAGGAATATCTATGATGATATATCAGTCGCAACGCTTGGGAAACATTGGAAAACATCTTCCGCCATACACTCAAGAAATATCTATGATGATATATCAGTCGGAACGCTTGGGAAACATTGGAAAACATCTTCCGCCATACACTCAAGGAATATCTATGATGATATATCAGTCGGAACGCTTGGGAAACATTGGAAAACATCTTCCGCCATATACTCAAGGAATATCTATGATGATATATCAGTCGGAACGCTTGGGAAACATTGGAAAACATCTTCCGCCATATACTCAAGGAATATCTATGATGATATATCAGTCGGAACGCTTGGGAAACATTGGAAAACATCTTCCGCCATATACTCAAGGAATATCTATGATGATATATCAGTCGGAACGCTTGGGAAACATTGGGAAACATCTTCCGCCATATACTCAAGGAATATCTATGATGATATATCAGTCGGAACGCTTGGGAAACATTGGGAAACATCTTCCGCCATATACTCAAGGAATATCTATGATGATATATCAGTCGGAACGCTTGGGAAACATTGGGCAACATCTTCCGCCATACACTCAAGGAATGTCTATGATGATATATCAGTCGGAACGCTTGGGAAACATTGGAAAACATCTTCCGCCATATACTCAAGGAATATCTATGATGATATATCAGTCGGAACGCTTGGGAAACATTGGAAAACATCTTCCGCCATACACTCAAGGAATATCTATGATGATATATCAGTCGGAACGCTTGGGAAACATTGGAAAACATCTTCCGCCATACACTCAAGGAATATCTATGATGATATATCAGTCGGAACGCTTGGGAAACATTGGAAAACATCTTCCGCCATATACTCAAGGAATATCTATGATGATATATCAGTCGGAACGCTTGGGAAACATTGGGCAACATCTTCCGCCATATACTCAAGGAATATCTATGATGATATATCAGTCGGAACGCTTGGGAAACATTGGGCAACATCTTCCGCCATACACTCAAGGAATATCTATGATGATATATCAGTCGGAACGCTTGGGAAACATTGGAAAACATCTTCCGCCATATACTCAAGGAATATCTATGATGATATATCAGTCGGAACGCTTGGGAAACATTGGAAAACATCTTCCGCCATATACTCAAGGAATATCTATGATGATATATCAGTCGGAACGCTTAGGAAACATTGGGAAACATCTTCCGCCATATACTCAAGGAATATCTATGATGATATATCAGTCGGAACGCTTAGGAAACATTGGGAAACATCTTCCGCCATATACTCAAGGAATATCTATGATGATATATCAGTCGGAACGCTTGGGAAACATTGGGCAACATCTTCCGCCATACACTCAAGGAATATCTATGATGATATATCAGTCGGAACGCTTGGAAAACATTGGGAAACATCTTCCGCCATACACTCAAGGAATATCTATGATGATATATCAGTCGGAACGCTTTATTTTGCTTTGGTTCATTCATCAATATTGTTGCAATATCCAACAATGGGATGTAACATAGAGAGTCCCACCTCACTAGTCCCACCTCACTATGTTACATCACATTTTAAGACTAATAAAAAGGAATAATACACAAGACAATTATTTTTCAATATTCATTGAACTTAAAATACTCCAAATACAGCATTTATATACTTTCAAGGGTTTAACAATTTTTTATGTCCTTAGTGGAAATACTGGAAAAACACATTTTTTACAACCCAAGACGTAAAATTAAGGAATATTCCGCATATTAAAAAATTCATAATTTAGACAGTTATCATTACCAGTGTATAAAGATCCAAATTATTTCAACAAATTTCTTGAGGAAAGCAGAAATTGTTAATCCTTAAATTTGCTCTCTTCTAAATTAAAATACCCCCGTCGCAGCAGGGCTGCGTACTCAGCGAATTTCCAAATCAATAATATAATAATAATAATAATATATGACAAGTTTTATAAAAATATGTCCATAAACATGAGAATTATTTGCCTATTCTCCATTAGATTAACATGGGAAAGAGTGTGCAGGTTAGCTGCTGCGAGGAACACTGAAAGAAGTCATTTCTACCATGAATAATTTTTATCTTAACATTTATACCAACTTTCATCAACATCTGTCCATAAATAAAGGAGTTTGCCTATTCCCTATATGATTAATATGGGAGAAGAGTATGCAGGTTTGCTGCCATGATAAACACATAAACTATGATTTTTAAGCATAAATGGATAGATCTCAACCACTTGAAGCTAAGTATCAAGTTTTATCCAAAAATATTGATTAATATGGGAAATATTAATTTATCCCTATCCTCCCTAAGATACGGGCTTGTATTGGAGCCCCACAATACAACGTACTGTGTTTAGATTTTTTAATATCTCGGTAACTGTTGGAGATAGAGAAAAACTTTAAGGAACTTAATTGTGTAGTTTTTTAAGCTGATTCTAATAGTGAAATATAAAATTAGAAATTTTAAAAAATTACATGTGAAAAGCGCAAAAAAACCCATTTTGGGGTACAAAACCCCCCCAAACTACCCGTTCCCATTAACCGATATATCTGGTTTACGAACTCGTCTGAGCACTTGTAGGAATACACGTCTCTACCAAATTTGGTCTTGATTGGACCATTTTTACGAGAGTTATCGTGTTCACAGACACACACACACATATATATATATACATATATACATATATACATATATACATATATATATATATATATATATATATATATATATAAATTTTAACGACTATTGTTTTTGGACTCTGGGCACCTAAAAAAGAAAAAATAACATGGTCCCGGGCTTGAGTCTCACCATGACACCTACGGTAATAGCTTATTCCCTATGGGAAATTCACTAAAATGACTTTTTACCAAACCAGACGTAAATGTAGTTAATAATATTAAATGTTAATATTACACTTTCGTCAAATTTTTATTTTTAGCGAATTTACCATAGGGAAGAAACTGTTTCCGTAGGTCTCATGGTAAGACTTAAGCCCGGGACCATGGTTTTTTTCGATTTTGGGTGCCCAGAGGCTAAAAACAATAGTCATTAAAAATATTATTGATATGTGTATATATATATATATATGTGTGTATATATATATATATATATATATATATATGTGTGTGTGTGTGTGTGTGTGTGTGTGTGTGTGTGTGTGTGTGTGTGTGTGTGTGTGTGTGTGTGTGTGTGTGTGTGTGTCAGAAGTCAGAAGTCAGAAGTCAGAAGTCAGAAAATCTTTATTCATGCAATAAACATTTTTACAAACAAGTCCCAAGCATCGTGAAAGATGCGCGTGGGATATACGTTGATCAACTATATATTACATTAATACACATGCAGCAGCCAGTTTAGTCCATTCTCAGTCCAATCTGTTTTCACTTAAGTCCAGGGTGGGCACCAAAAACATAGTAATACTGCACATAAAAAATATTAGCTAGACATTACCGAATTTTTTTAACAACAGAATTTTTTTTAACAACAAAGAAATTATTATGCAGTCTTTAACAATAGCAAAAAATATCTAATAACAAAAAATATGGGATCGTACAACTTATTAAGTAAATAAGCTAATAATAAATACTGATTAATAAATACGCAAATAAATCTCTGAAATAAGGAACAACAATGAATATAGATAATTAATAGATGATATAATAGTAAATATGCAGCAATAAAATAAATAAATCTCTGAAATAAGGAACAACAATGAATATAGATAATTAACAGATAGTATAAATAGTAAATATGTAGCAATAAAATAAAATAAAATAAATGAAAAAAAAATTAATAAATGATACCAACTACACTATAACCAGTGGATTTTACATTTGACCTACACATTGGCTTAGAACAAACTGTGTTGCCTTCATTTTGAATTTTGGTTTTTTATCAAATAGCACCTCATTGCCATAGTATCTAATAAGTTCATTGTATATTTTTGGTGCCAGATAGCATAGCTGATGCCTGCTAGTTTCCTTGACAAGGTTTGGCACTACAAGAGTTGTCCAAAGAGCGGACCTAGTCACCCTACCTATCTCTCTTATCTCATAATTATATAAATATTTGTGAACATACATCAACACACAATAAACATGCAATTCTTTAACAGTAAATAAATTATTTTCTGAAAACACATAACTCAACCTATCCATTCTCCTAATCCTAAAAATTGTGTGTGTGTGTGTGTGTGTGTGTGTGTGTGTGTGTGTGTGTGTGTGTGTGTGTGTGTGTGTGGGCGCGCGCGCGCGCGCGGGCGTGCGTGCGTGCGTGCGTGCGTGCGTGCGTGCGTGCGTGTGTGTGTGTGTGTGTGTGTGTGTGTGTGTGTGTGTGTGTGTGTGTGTGTGTGTGTGAAAATGGTCCGATCACGGAGAGACTGTCTCCAACAGTTACTGAGATATGAGAAAACCTAAGTACCTAACCTAAAACCACAGTACATTTTATTTTGGGACTCCAATGTTAATCTTATAAAGGATACGGAAAAATTCAAATTTCACTTATCAAATAATATTTTTTGATGAAATTTGATATTTAGCTATATTTAGCTTGTGGTTGAGATCCATACATTTATGCCTAAAAATCATTGTTTATGTGTTTATCATGGCAGCTAATCTGAATAATCTTTTCCCATTTTAATCTTATGGAATATAGGCAAACAGAACTTATTTATTTATGGACAGATTTATAAAACTTGGTATATGTACAAAATAAAGATATATTATTGTAATAATGCCTACTTTCAGCGTTCCTCACAGCAGCAAATCTGCATACTCTTTCACATGTTAAACTTACCATATAGATAATAGGCAAACTCTTTTATTCATAACGGATATTGATCAAACATGTTATATATTGTTATTGATTTTGAAAATTCGCTGAGTACGCAGGTCTGCTGTGACGGGTATATTTACCACTTACATTTCAACAATACAAATTTCGTATATTTCGTTTAGTTATATTTATTACTAAGAGCAACTATTTATATTTTTCCTTTTTATTTTGTTCATTAACGTTGAATTAACGATTTTTAGTTTAAGGTTTTGTCATACGTACCGGACAGTAGGCAATGTAATTACAAGTTGTTTTATTATTTCTGTAAATGTGTAGGTCTATACATTGAAGGAATAAAAATAAACATATTAATATCAACAAAATCAAGAACCATCAGTTACCCGATATCCTTATTGGTCACCAAAATCTGTTATTTTCTCACATAGTGAGTGAGTAAACCATGATTTACCTTAAATTTCATT
The DNA here is from genome assembly GCA_023375725.1 of Nephotettix cincticeps. NCBI lineage: Eukaryota > Metazoa > Arthropoda > Insecta > Hemiptera > Cicadellidae > Nephotettix > Nephotettix cincticeps. The sequence goes on from CM041786.1 coordinate 63,387,933, forward strand.
CTCTTATAAATTTTAGTTTTCAAAGTTATAGTTATATAAATCATGCATTATATTATAAGTATTTAAATCTGTTACAACAGTACCCAAAACGTAGCAAATATCCTAATACACAGTTTTCTAAAAATAGAGTAGGATAAAAACCCTCGCTGGATTGGGGCCACATTTGTCAAACCTGCTTATTTCGGAGATGTGAAATATAGACCATCTGGTATGATACAGATAACAGTCTACATTTGACAGCTATAAAAGAGATGGAACACCGACGATTGCAGATTGTAGATTGCAGCGAGTATGTTCGACGCCTATCGGACATACTCGACTCGGAGACTCGTGTCGGAGACAGCTGAATTAAGCATTTGTTGTTTTTTGTTCTGTTTGCCATTCCTCTTTTTATTCAAATGCCATTGTTTCCCAAATAAAGGAAAAGAAAGCTCATAGCTGTCCTCTCTTTGTCCTTATAAATAAATACATTTTCTATTTTAGGAAACCACTGAGTGAAAATATATAAAAATGAAATTTTACTATGGAAAAGTGCTCTTCATATAATGCCATGTAAGAAAATATATAACAATATAAATACTTTACAAGTAATATTTGTTATTAAAATAACGTATAAATGCAATCTGGGCCACGTATTATCATACACTATCATCAGCTGAAATTATCACAAACAACAGATAAAAATTAATTGATGTCCTTATAAGTGTAAATACAATAAACCCATTTAAAAGGAGAATCCTAAAGGTCCCAGAATGCATTTCCACAAGTGGTTATGGATGAAATGGGTCCAATATTCAGCCTTATGTGTTGTGACACTTTAAGTGCAATTTCCCGAAAGCTAGGGGTTTATGTGTTGAGGTACAGTTAAATACCCCCGCCACAGCAGACCTGCGTACTTAGCAAATTTACAAATCAATAATATAATAATAATGACATATGAAAAGTTTTATCAATATTTTTTTAATGAATATGAGAGTTATTTGTCTATTCTCCATAAGATTAACATGACTTTAACTATGATTTTTACTCATAAGTGGATAGATCTCAACCACATGAAGGTAAATACCAAGTTTAATCCAAAAATATTGATTGATAAGTGAAATATTAATTTTTCCTTATCCTCCATAAGAATAACAATGAAGCCCCAAAATACAAAATACTGTGTTTAGATTTTTTTATATCTCGGTAACCGTTGAAGATAGAGAAAAAGTTTAAGGAACTAAATTGTGTAGTTTTTTAAGCTGATTTTAATGGTGAAAGATACAATTTTTAAATTAAATATGAAAAACGGAAAAACCCCATTTTTTGAGTACAATACCCTCCCAAACTACCCGTTCCGAATGACCGATAAGTCTGGTTTACGAACTCGTCCGAGCAAATGTAGGAATGCACGTCTCTACCAAATTTGGTGTTGATCGGACCATTTTTACGAGAGTTATCGTGTTCACACATACACACACACACACACACACACACACACACACACACACACACACACACACACACACACACACACACGCACACACGCACACACGCACACACGCACACACGCACACACACACACACACACACACACACACATACATTTATACATAAGTCTTATCATGAGACCTACGGTAATAGTTAAAAATTGGCAAAATTCTGTATGTTATCATGGTCAGGAACTTTATGCCTTTTTGGAATGTTGAAATTGCGTTGGATAAAAATATTAAATTCAATAACTTTTTTGAAAATTATATTCTACTATAAATTTTATTCAGATATCATGTATATTATGTACGAGGTAATCCAAAGTAAAATGAGGAATGTGTGTACAAAATTTCAAGTTAATATCTCAGATAGTTTTCATGTTAAGGGTACCTACTTAACGCTATGTCCTCCTTTAAGAGTAACGTTAGATGACCTTCGCCCAGTTGTCCCCCTAATAGTCCAGCCAATGAAATGGTTTAACATAAATATTTGAATACAGTGATCAATCCAATCGTTATTACCATCTTTCTTCGTTCAGTTAATAACACAATATGTAGTACCTAAGGTTATGTACATAAACTTACTGATAGATTTGAAATATTTGTACTTTCTATTTCTGTACAGAGACAATATGGAATGAACTTAATAAACATAGATTGGTTTACATAGCTTATCTTACACTATTATAAACAAAAGAATTAAATTAGAATTTTTAATTCTCACTCAAAATTAAAATTAATCTGTACTGTAGGCTAATAGCTTTTGTAATTTGATATTTCAAATCACTCTAACTGTCCAATACCCTCGTCACAGCATTAAAATGGAAAAGAGAATACAGGTTTGCTGCTGTGTGGAACGCTGAAAATAGGCATTTTTACAATAAACTATTTTTATTTTTACCATGTACCAAGTCTTATCAATATCTGTCCATAAAAATGAGTTTGCCTATTCTCCATAAGATTAACATGGGAAAGAATATGCAGGTTTGCTGCTGTGAGGAACACTGAAAGTAGGCATGTCTACCATAAGCAATTTTTATTTTTAACATTTATACCAGCTTTCATCAACATCTGTTTGAAGCATAAGATCTCAACCACATAAATGTAAATACCAGGTTTAACCCTATAATATTGATTAATAAGTGAAATATTAATTTTCCTTTGCCCTCCATGAGATTAAAATATTAATATCTCTGTAACCGTTCAAGATAGAGAAAACCTTTAAGGAACTAAATTATAAAGTTTTTAAAGCTGATTCTAATGTTGAAATTTAAAATTATTTTTTTTAATTACATATGAAAAACACAAAACCCCCAATTCTTTTAATACAAACCCCCATAAACTACCCGTTTCCATTGAACGAAATGTCTGTTTTACGAACTCGTCCGAGCAAATTAATGTAGTACATGCCTCTACCAAATTTGGTCTCAGCGGCCGTGGCTAAGAAGCGGAGTTAAGCTAGCACAACGCGGCTTCTTTGCCACGGCCGCGCTGCGGTGGCGCACGGGCCCTGTAATGAAACATTAAACTTGCATTTTCTCGGTTATCCGTGGACGGATTTCGTTCACCAAAGTACCGTTCAATTTGAAATTAAAATTCCAATCTTTTTTGTATCTTGTAAAAATTTTATAAAGTTAATGGTTTTTTGTTATTTTAATTAAAATATTTTTTACCACCGCCATTTTGAAAATATAAATGCAAATTAATTGATACTTTGAAAATAGTTTCCTCTTTGACCAATAAATATGTAGGCAACGTTTAGTTTCTGTATCTTAAATAGTTCTTTATATATAAAGTTTTTTGTATAAAATACAAAAATGGCGGCTAGCGGCTAAACGAAGGAATTTTCGACATATGTTTATTAGAAATTTTTTGTTTATTTTGATGAGTACTATCACCCCTCGAAGTTTGTCCCCAACTTTAATGAACACCCTGTATATACATATATATATATATATATGTGTGTGTGTGTGTGTGTGTGTGTGTGTGTGTGTGTGTGTGTGTGTGTGTGTGTGTGTGTGTGTGTGTGTGTGTGTGTGTGTGTGTGTGTGTGTGTGTGTGTGGGCGTGTGCGCGCGCGTGTGCGTGTGTGTGTGTGTGTGTGTATAAATTTTAACGACTATTGTTTTTGGCTTCTGGGCACCTAAAGCCGAAAAAATGACAATGTGGCCCCGAGCTTAAGTCTTGCCATGAGACCTGCTTATAGCTGATAATAGCTTAGTCAATAGTCAATAGTCAAAATTTCTTTATTCACTTTAGCACAGGAATCGTACATGAATGGCATCAGAATATTACATTAAAAAATTTTTAATTATTAACTTAGATATCAGAACCAAAACAAAATCAAAACATAAATCATTACAGTACTAGAACCAAAGATTTAGTTAGTTTAAACTGGACACAAAATTTACATTAACAAAAAATCATCTAAAGAATAAACGGGTTTTGTCAAAATATATCTCTTTAGTTCTTTTTTGAATTTATTTAAATCTTTTATGCTGGCTATAGTATCAGGCAGATAGTTATAATATCTAATACCTGCATATGACGGAGATTTTTCCATGAATTTAAGATTGTGGACTTTAAATGCTGGTTTTTCTCTATTTCTGGTGAAGTAATTGTGGTATAAACCAAGGGTTTTGAATTTGGGTAGGTTTATTTTTACATGTAAAATTAAATCAAAAACATACTGACCAAAAACAGTTAAGATACCCAGATTAGTAAAATGTTCTTTAACTGAATCATGCCAATTTAGACCTAACATTATGCGAATAGCTTGCTTTTGTAAAACTAGTATTCTATGTAAATTTTTATGAGATGATGCTCCGTATAAAATAATACCAAAAGATATGTGAGAATGAATTAATGCAAAATATATAGTTTTCATTGTATCGATAGAACATAATTTAGACATTTTCCTTAAGGCATACAATCCGGATGAAATTTTACTGCATAAATTATCAATGTGCATATTCCAATTTAAATTTTTATCTAATTGAAACCCTAAAAATTTTGTATCCTGAACTTCTTCCAAAACCTGGTCATTCAAAAATATACTTGACTCAAATGTTTTTAAATTTTGAGCAGTTGAAAAGCTTCTTACCTATGGGAAATTCGTTAAAAAGCATGTGGTAATTAAAGATTGATTTGATTCAAAGCTGATTGGTCCTAGTAGGCATATTTTATTGGTCATGGCGTCGACCCGCTGAAATAAGTCGTATTTTTAACGTGTGATATTTTACGAGGACTCTGTTCGTAAATATCGGATATTTTTGTCCAGCACGTAATCCGGTAAAATTGCGATTAGCATTTTAAAGTAACAACAGATTTAAAATACAACAGACTTTGAGCGCGATAAAAAATGCAGATTATAAAAATCAAAGGGGATTATTGAATCGCGGATGTGACAGGCGGTTTTAGGGACTGATGTAGGCCCGCGACGCGTATCTGCCCCTCCTGGGTCTTTGACGGAAAACAATATACACAGTAGGCTATGACTGTTGTACTACATCGCGTATGAGACAGTAGGCTTTGAGGGTCTGATGTAGGCCCGCGGCTCGTACCTACCACATCTGGGACGCTGAAGAAAAAATATTCGATTAATTTTAGTCAGTGTACCATATGTCAAAGGTTTTACGTTGATAAAAAATGCCATTATCCATCTCTTTGAAATTAACATAATTATTTGTATATAAATGTGTTGAATAATATTTTGATAAAATTTTGTAAACATTATATTTATAAATTACCCTTTTACAACCGAAATAACCAAGAACCGAATTTTCCAAGACCTCACATTGCGAAACTTTTGATTGAGGGATCTGGGGTTCATCCATCGTGTGGGTGTCCTCCAAGGCTTAGTGTGCTATCCGACCGAAGGAAGGAAGTAATCTCATAATTATTACCAGGCCTCTAATTCCTTGACTAACCATAACAAGTCAGGTACTTGATATCCATTTCGAAACACTCGTTGTACTATTCACACGGGATGAAATTATGCTCCCTTGGAGTGTACAGCTACATAACTGTCTTCGATTGTGACAACATCCTTAAAAGTACACAGCATTGTTCTAGACTGTGTCGTCACAATCAGTCGTGTTCATTCCGTGACTGATCATGGCTTGTAATACCGGGTGTGCAAGTTGATGTGTCGTCTCCCCTGTAACATCACAGTATCAGAAACGTTAGAGTATTTAACTTCAATCAACTAAATGTTTTACATTAGTCGAATTGTTTGTTTGAAAAGAAACCAATTTTAATGATAATTTATGTATTAAAATTTTTAATTATAACTTTAAGTATGCTAGCTTTAGTTAATAGAAAAGCCTAAATTATACATTTTTATATTTACGACTAAAACGTATTTAATGTATGATTCAAAACAAATAACTGATGGAAATATAATACAGCTACAGTATCATTTAACTGCCACCGTCGAAGCAAACTTCTCTCAAAGTTTTCGCTTACCGGAGGATGCGATGAACGTTTTTCCAGATTGAATCAGTGATTCCATTTCCTGGAGGTGAATTATGTTAAATTAAAAATGACCCCTTTCAACAACTCGGCTTCCTGTCAAAGACTTGTAAATTATCCCGAACATACAATCAGATGAGTTTTTAATAATTTTTAATAATATAATCATCATAAATATTAGTTTTAAATTTATAAACTTGACAGTAGGTCAACCTTTCATTCATTGCCAATTTAGTTTTCTCATGGTTTTCGCTATGATGAGTTTCAGTTTTTGAACCTCCACTAACTAATGAGCCAGATAATATAAGAAAATATCTAAGTCTAATAAATTAAGTCTTGAACCATAAAACACCACAAACACTCACTTAAAACAATATTTACCCATTTAAACTGGGTTTTATAAAGGTTGCGAGCTTGGTCCACAGTCAAGCACCCACTAGTTGCTGTGTTCGTTATTTTACATAGTTTACAATCTATCATGTACTACCTTTTTTGTTTTTAAATGTCAGTTACAAGTGAATGAGCAAAGAAACCCCCGAAATGTTTTGAGAGCTAATCCTATATCTTCAAAGCTACGACCATAAGTATGGTATTAAATTACAAGAATTAGAAATTTAATACCAAAAATGAAAACTAAAACCACTTGAAGGTTATTGACGAAGATACAGTAAATAGATGTTCTTAAAGCCAGCAAAATCTCTTGGTACTGTATTTTCTTACATGCATTTTATGTAATGGAAAAGATTGAGCGACTCCTTGGTTCTTACACTTCGACTTTTTTTTAGTTATTGGCAGTTTTTTGGGGACTGGTATACTAAAAAGATACCGGTACAACAATTTTATCTTTTTCGAGTCATAAACATAACAAATGACTGAATCCTAAAAATATGTATGCAGGTATTAACTTGCGTTTTGTTACATTACGAATTGTAGAAATTGTAGTGTTGAATGGGCTTTTTTGTGATTGTTCCGTAGAATTGACAGATTAAAGTCCTAAAGAACTTCTCCAAACACAAAATTTGTTACATCGACAATTTCATTGTCCTGATTTCCAGTTGAGGTATTTTCAACGTGAGTGGTTTTTAGAGCCTAGTCAAATGCACTAAACCACAGACAAGCAAAGCTCTGTCCCCAGGGCTCGGCGGATGCAGGGCTGCAGGAGTCGGTGACGTCCCTGGTGCCGCCCGGAGCGACACAACGCGCAAATGCGGTAATCCTCGCAGATTTTCATAATCTGCATTTTTATCGAGCTCAAAGTCAGTTGCATATTTAACGAGTCGTCACTTTATTCTCTAATCTGTTAAAATTTCAATGTGGAAGGATTAAACAGCGTACAGTTTGAATAAAAAAAAAGAATCCTGAGCGTAATGGCCGTTCACATGGAAAATAAATAAATACCAACCTTGAATCTAGTAATACCTGTTGTGTTTCCCACTTAGGTAATATCAAGTCAACCAAGTATGTATTTTATTTGTAACTAGCTGACCCGGCGAACTTCGTAACGCCTCACAGTAAACACATGTTAACTTTAAGATTGGCCATGTTCTGAAGTCGAATAGCAATACGGCTTCACCGTGAAAGGTTATATATTCTGGGTCGCTGCATAGTGAATAACAATACTGAAACGATAAAACATATTAATATCATTCCCATAAAACAAATAAATCTAATTGGATTAATTCACAATAATTATCAAATCCAATCCAAACCCTAACGAAACCTAACTGTAATACGGCTTTTATAGGAAAGATATACAACAGCTGATTATTATAATAAACGTAATAATATAAACATTGTAATTATCATATGAACACGTGACTTTAATCAGACAGAAAATAAAAATATAAATGCATAATCCCCCAAAACCGTTAACTATTAACGTGGTGAATAAAGCTGTTCATTTTTTACAGTACACATTTACTTCATAGTTTAACATTAATGAATGATTCAGATGGCATTGGATAGTAAAGCATACGGTATTGCTAATGGAAAGTAAACCAATCAGCTGTAGCTAAGAAAACAAATGTTTTCATTGCAGACAATTTGTAAACAAACTTACTCTCCATAAGGTTAACATTAGAAATTTAAAACGCCATAAAATGGAAACTTATGGGGTTTTCGAAATTTTTTTTCACTAAAACCTTCCCGGACACAAATAGAGCAACTTCCTAAAATTTCATGGCGATCGGATGAGTAGTTTGGCAACGCATAAAGGACAGACAGACAGACAGACAGACATACATTCAATTTTATATATAGAGATTACGTCATTGACTTATAACAAGTTCTACTGACGTAGAAACTTTATTTGAAATGCATTGTTGGTTATGGTGGGTTAGTTATTTAGATTATTATTGCGGACAAGTTATAACACCGAAACGAGGTTTTAAAATGTTCTAAGACGTTTTGGAATTCGGAATCAGGAAGTAGTACGTCCTAGGTTAGAATCAGTGGCGCGCGACTCTTGATTGATCAAGAGCTGAGGGGAAATACTGTGGCCCAGGATGTTGTGCGTCCGTTGTTCGAAACCACTGGCAGGCGACTCCTGATAGATAAAGAACTGAAGGAAATGCATTGGCCCAGGAAGTAGTACGTCCTAGGTTAGAACCAGTGGTACGCGACTCTTGATAGATCAAGAGCTGAGTAGAAATACTGTGGCTCAGGAAGTCGTTCGTCCCTGGTTCGAAACCGGTGGCGGGCGTCTCCTATTAGTTAAAAAAACTGAGGGGAAATGCTATGGCACAGGATGTCGTATGTCCCTGGCCCTAAATCAATAGCGGGCGATTCCTGATAAATTAAGAACTGAGGGGAATTACTGCGGCCCATGATGTCGGACGCCCCTGGTTTGAAACCAGTGGTGGGTGACTCCTGCTAGATCAAGAACTGAGACGAAATGCTGTGGCCCAGGAAGTCGTACGTCCTAGGTTTGAAACCAGTGGCGGGCGTCTCCTGAAAGATTTAATAACTGACGGGAAATGCTGTGAAGCAAGAAGTCATAATCCCAGGTTTGAAACCGGTGGCGGGCGTCTCCTATTAGTTAAAAAAACTGAGGGTAAATGATGTGGCCCAGGAAGTCGTATGTCTTAGGTTCGAATACAGTGGCGGGCGACTCCTGATTATTCAAGAACTGAGGGGAAATGCTGTGGTCCATAAAGTCGTACGTCTTCGGTTCGAAACCAGTGGCGGGCAACTCCTGATTAATCAAGAACTGAGGGGAAATGCTGTGGTCCATAAAGTCGTGCGTCTTAGGTTCGAAACCAGTGGCGGGCAACTCCTGATTAATCAAGAACTGAGGGGAAATGCTGTGGTCCATAAAGTCGTACGTCTTAGGTTCGAAACCAGTGGCGGGCAACTCCTGATTAATCAAGAACTGAGCGGAAATGCTGTGGCCCAGGAAGTCGTACGTCTTAGGTTCGAAACCAGTGGCGGGCTACTCCTGATTAATCAAGAACTGAGGGGAAATGCTGTGGTCCATAAAGTCGTACGTCTTAGGTTCGAAACCAGTGGCGGGCAACTCCTGATTAATCAAGAACTGAGCGGAAATGCTGTGGCCCAGGAAGTCGTACGTCTTAGGTTCGAAACCAGTGGCGGGCAACTCCTGATTAATCAAGAACTGAGGGGAAATGCTGTGGTCCATAAAGTCGTACGTCTTAGGTTCGAAACCAGTGGCGGGCAACTCCTGATTAATCAAGAACTGAGCGGAAATGCTGTGGCCCAGGAAGTCGTACGTCTTAGGTTCGAAACCAGTGGCGGGCGACTCCTGATAAATCATGAGCTGAGGGGAAATGCTGTGGTCCAGAAAGTCGTACGTCTTAGGTTCGAAACCAGTGGCGGGCGACTCCTGATTAATCAAGAACTGAGGGGAAATGCTGTGGCACAGTAAGTCGTCCGTCTTAGGTTCGAATACAGTGGCGGGCGACTCCTGATTAATCAAGAACTGAGGGGAAATGCTGTGGCCCAGGAAGTCGTACGTCTTGGGTTCGAAACCAGTGGCGGGCGACTCCTGATTAATCAAGAACTGAGGGGAAATGCTGTGGCCCAGGAAGTCGTACGTCTTGGGTTCGAAACCAGTGGCGGGCTACTCCTGATTAATCAAGAACTGAGGGGAAATGCTGTGGTCCAGAAAGTCGTACGTCTTAGGTTCGAAACCAGTGGCGGGCGACTCCTGATTAATCAAGAACTGAGGGGAAATGCTGTGGCCCAGGAAGTCGTACGTCTTAGGTTCGAAACCAGTGGCGGGCGACTCCTGATTAATCAATAACTGAGGGGAAATGCTTTGGCACATTATTACATATTTTACTGTTTCAGATGTTATCTTATGTTATTTGTTTACATTTTGTAATTGTTGATTTTTCATAATATTTACAATTCAGTTATAAAACAAATAGTTTGCATGTTACAAGTGTTTTGTATTTATTAGTGGCGACGAGGATAAAAATGTTGTTATATTCAATTAATTAACTTTATTACTTTGTTATTTTAATTCTTTACATATTTTTTTCCATGTTCATTATGGAAATATTACAAATTGAATATTATTATTATTATTAATATTAAATATTATTATTATGGAAATATTTTGAAATATTACAAAACTTTGATTTAATAGAAGATTTAAAGAAAGCACGGGCTGTTGTTAAAGGCCAGATTACAAGAGCAGACAGATTATTAGATGATATATCTAGCACACCTACAGAAGTTTTACAAAACAGAATTGATGTATTGGAAGAAAACTGGAAAGGATTTGAAGCCATTCAACTTAAAATAGAATTGAAATCAAAGGATGAAGATACTGATGAAGAGGTTAGGTACATAATACAGAGTTGATATGGAAGAACGATATTACAAAGTAAAAGATCAGTTTCGAATGAGAAAAACACAAATAGAGCTAGAGAAAGATGTTCAACCAGGTAGTATGACCGTCATAGGTAATCAGATGTGTCATTCTCTTACTTCAACTATAGCCTTCACCCCTTTCCAAGACGATGAGACATTCAAGAACTTCATCGGGCGTTTGGAAATCTTTATGCATTTACATAGACATAGTCTGCAGGCCAAAGACAAGGTCTACACACTTCTTAATGCCTTGTCTCCGACTCTACATCAGAAATTGTACGATTTGTGTGCGCCTGAGGATCCGCTGGATAAAACCTGCTCAGATTTAGTTCAGTTACTCTCGGACTATGTCGATCCTCAGCCGAGTACATGGGCGCTGCAACATAGATTTTTATCAAGGGTTCAGGGGCCATCAGAGACGGTGAAAATATATTCTGCTGAGCTTCAAAAATTAACAACAGATTGTGGCTTTTCATGTGAGAGTTGTGGGAAAACTATAGCTAATACACTTTTACGCAAGCAGTTCATCAGAGGAATTAAAGATGCTGATGTTAGATCTAGGATACTACAAGAGAAAACAACTAAATCATTTCATGATGTTGTTAAATTGGCTACAGCAATGGAACTAGCGAAAGATGAAAGTTCCCTGGTCAAAACAAATATTGAATTTACAAATAGTACCATTCACAGGATTGAAAATAAAAATTGAACAAATCACCAAAGAAAACTCAACCTTCACCTTTTGATAGGTTGAGAGGAAGATGCTTCCGCTGTGGCTCACGGAACCATAGAGCCAATAACTGTAAGTTTGCTTCTGAAACATGTCACAAATGCAAATAACAAGGTCACATTGCTAGTGTGTATGCAAGAAAAGAGAGAAAAGGTTTACCAGACAGAAGAGGACGTGAACCATGATTGTCAAGAAGAAACTCATGAAATTTATAAATTGAACACTAGAAATAATGATAAAATGCTTATTGATGTTTTGTTAGAGGGAAATCCAGTCCAAATGGAGCTGGATACTGTTCCAGAAACTTATTACAAACAGAAGACTTTTCAATACACAGATACAGCTCAAAACCTATACAGGTGAAATATTTCACCAAGTTATACTTTACTTTTATTGTTTTCGCTGAAAATTTAAAAATTTGATTTTTTTTACATTTAAAAGCCCACAACTTTTGAACCGTCATTTTTACAGACATGCGGGTCGTGTCAAATTATTTAGTGCTCTGAGCACTATAAACTATCAAATTTTAATCAAAATCGTTAGAGCCGTTTTTGAGAAAATTGGATTTTTCACGTTTTTTAAGGGTTTTTAGGGGTGAACTACCCTTAAAAATCAAAAATTCAAAAAAATGAAAAAACGCCTGGAGATACGGTGACTATATATATATACATGCCAAATTTCATCTAAATCGGAACCAACGGAGTAGGCTGTGGCACTGTACACATCCAGACACACACACACACACACACACACACACACACACACACACACACACACACACACACACACACACACAGACACACGGACGGACAGACATCACGCCAAAACCCACTTTTTTGGATTCAGGGGACTCCAAAACGGATATATCCACCCTCAACTCAAATTCGAAAATTTTGACGAAAACAATATTTTCTCCATATAGGTACTATGTATAAGGGGAGAAGTAAAAATGGATGAGGCCAGTGCTGACATTCAAACCAGGTTTTTTTAGAACCAGGCTTTTTAGGTGCACAGAAGGGCCAGTTCCGAGTTAATCGCCTCATGTTCGGGGTTAAAGTAGCTCCAGGAATTTGGCAAAGAATCATGGACAAGGTATTATCAGGTATAGAAGGCACTCAATGCTTCTTTGATGACATAATCATTCAAGGAAAATCAGAAGAAGAGTTGATCAATCGCTTGGAAATGGTTCTCCAAAGAATAAAAGTGAACAGACTGAGGTTAAATAGAGATAAATGAAGTTTTTCCATTACAAAATTGAGTACCTAGGTCACACTATCGATGCCACCGGGATTCATAAATCAGAAGATAAAGTTGAGGCTATCAGACAAGCAAGACAACCACAAAATGTCAATGAACTGCGCACCTTTTTAGGCCTTGTCAACTATTATAACAGATTTATTGAAAACCTGGCTACGATTCTGAATCCCTTACATAAACTATTGCAAAAGGGGGAGAAGTACAAGTGGACTTATCAGTGCGAACAAAGCTTTCAGAAGGTCAAGGAGATCATTACAAATGAAATTGTCCCCACTCGTTTTGACCCAAACTTACCTTTGGTATTGGCGACAGACGCATCAGTGGGACTTGATGCAGTAATGTCACATCGATTTTCAAATGGAAGTGAAAGGCCTATAGCCTTCGCTTCAAGAACACTGACGAAGCCGGAAGAAAAATATAGCCAAATTGATAAGGAGGCTTCTGAAATTTACTAGGGACTAAAAAAGTTCTTCCAATACTGCTATGGACGTAAATTTATTCTAGTAACGGATCACAAGCCGTTAGTCACAATATTCAATCCTGATAAAAACCTACCTTCCATGTCAGCTACTCGACTTTTCAACTATTCACATTTCCTATCAGGTTTTGATTACCAAATAGAGTTTAGACGAACAAACGATCATGGAAAGGCATACTTCCTTTCAAGGTTTCCTGTCGAAAAACTATCTAATTCCAACATGGACCAGACTGATATTTTCTATATGAAACAAATTAGAACGATCAACTTAAACCATAGCCTAATTGCTCAAGAAACTAAAAAGGATGAAAATATGCAACGGTTACTACTAGCTTTGGAAACTGGACAATCCCTGGAGCCCTTTGGTTATCATGATGGTTAGCTAGGTCTACATGATGGTTGTATCATGAAAGGTTGGAGGGTATTGATTCCCAGCTCTTTACAAAAACATATCCTCCAAAAACTACATTTTGGACATCTGGGAATGGTTAAAACCAAAGCATTGGCACGAGGTTTTTGCTACTGGAAAGGTTAGACAAAGACATATAAGATAGTATTTCTAAATGCAGGCAGTGCAGAGAATAACAAAATTTACCAAAGAAGGAAATCAACCACCCTTGGGAATCAGCAGGTCAACCTTGGGAACGGATCCATATAGATTTTGTCGGCCCTACCAACGGAAATTACTTCTTTTTGGTGGTGGACGCATTCAGCAAATGGGTGAAAGTCGTACCTACAAAGACTGTTACATGTTCTTGGACAATCAAAGAGCTGTGTAAAATATTCACCACCTTTGGACTACCTAGTGTTATAGGCTCAGATAATGGTCGTCAATTTACCTCATCTGAATTTAGTACCTTTTTGGATGAATGTGGAACCATACACAAAACGACGGCTCCCTATCATCCTTCATCTAATGGCCAGGTGGAACGCTTTGTACAAACAATAAAAAAACTTATCAACTGTATGTCAGATGAACCTGGTGCACTAGAAGAAAAGCTTCACCAACTGCTAATGAAAATTCGTCAAGCTCCTAATTCAACTGGGAACAGCTCTTACTTCCTGATGTTCAATAGGAGGATATTTAAGTCTAGTCACACATTTAAGTCTACTTCTTCCTAAGAGCAAGAATGAAACCAAAGAACCCAAAGGAATAGTGCGATATTTCAATCCAGGACAGCGAGTGCAAGTCCGTAACTACTCTGGAAAATATAAATGGAGCTACGGAAATGTCCAAAGTCGAGATGCACCTTCACTATTACATCAAGATGGATAACGGACAAATTTGGAGACGCCACGCAGACCAAATGTTGCGCACGAAAGTTTAGAGGGAGACCACTGTTAAATATTTTACTGTTTCAGGTGTTATCATATGTTATTTGTTTACATTTTGTAATTATTGATATTTCATAATATTTACAATTCAGCTATGAAATAAATAGTTTGCATGTTACAATTTTTTTGTATTTATTACACACTAAGTCGTACGTCTTAGGTTCGAAACCAATGGCAGGTGACTCCTGATTAATCAAGAACTGAGGGGAAATGCTGTGGCCCAGGAAGTCGTACGTCTTCGGTTCGAAACCAATGGCAGGTGACTCCTGATTAATCAAGAACTGAGGGGAAATGCTGTGGCACAGTAAGTCGTCCGTCTTAGGTTCGAAACCAATGGCAGGTGACTCCTGATTAATCAAGAACTGAGGGGAAATGCTGTGGCCCAGGAAGTCGTACGTCTTAGGTTCGAAACCAATGGCAGGTGACTCCTGATTAATCAAGAACTGAGGGGAAATGCTGTGGCACAGTAAGTCATCCGTCTTAGGTTCGAAACCAGTGGCGGGCGACTCCTGATTAATCAAGAACTGAGGGGAAATGCTGTGGCCCAGGAAGTCGTACGTCTTAGGTTCGAAACCAATGGCAGGTGACTCCTGATTAATCAAGAACTGAGGGGAAATGCTGTGGCACAGTAAGTCGTCCGTCTTAGGTTCGAAACCAATGGCAGTTGACTCCTGATTAATCAAGAACTGAGGGGAAATGCTGTGGCACAGTAAGTCGTCCGTCTTAGGTTCGAAACCAATGGCAGGTGACTCCTGATTAATCAAGAACTGAGGGGAAATGCTGTGGCCCAGGAAGTCGTTACGTCCCTGGTTCGAAACCAGTGGCAGGCGACTCCTGATTGATCAAGAACTGAGGGGAAACGCTGTTGCGCAGGATGTAGCTCGTCCCTAGTTTAAAACCAGTTGCGGGCGAGTCCTGCTAGATCATCGTTCATGAACTGAAATGGCTCAGTGTTGTAGTACATGTATTACTTTTAGCAACCGGTGATCGGTAAACTACGTTGTGAAGTACATTGTGTTGCGGTGAAGTAAATTGTAGGCGATCTGTACACTTGTGTGTCAGCTGTTATTCTCATCTCACGTTAATAGAATTTGTTACCTAATAACGATAAAAACTCAAGTGATGTTTCACATTTATTCAATTTGTATTAGTTATAATTGTGTAATCGAATATTAAAACGTTTTATAATATTAGTACAGTACGTTTTTTATAGCGTAGTTTTATAATTTTCTATTTTGATTGTTTGTTATCAATAATTTGCTACGAAATATATTTCAATGTTTAATATTTCAATATGTGAAACATTTCAATATTTTTTCTCTCGTCTATACTTTTGAGAACAATAGAGACATTTTTCACCTTCTACGTTTCACATCACGTTGATGTGAAGTGGTCCAGCCAAAGAGGCGTGAAACGTACAGTAATTATAAAAGCTCAGAATATTGTGTCAGAGCCTGTTTTTCCTTGTGTTTGTAGTTTTTCTTTACCCTCGTACGTTTCAGCTAATTTCTTTGAAGTTGTTTTAGAGCACGTTTTATTTACACGTTCTCTAATGAAAGACGGACCCTTTTAATGTACCTATTTTGTTTCGTCATTAAATATATGCCCAGTAAACTCTGCATATTTGAGTTTTTGGAATCTGAATTGTCAATACGGCAATGCACAATTTAAACTTAAATGTTTTTACTACAGCATTTAGTATGAACAACGCATTTATTTCTGTGGTAAATAAATTATGTTTTGATGATGATGATTAAATAACTAACTATTATGAAAGAATAATAGCTCTAAAATATTAATTCATTGTAATTGGTTCCAATTTTTCATTTTAATTGATTTTTCATAAAATAAATTTATTCCATGCCGCTTGGAATTTTGAAGTAGGTCCAAGGGGATATTGGCACCCTAAACCCTAATAGGGTTTCCTTATCATATACGAATACAAAAAGCTCGTAAACATTACCTAACATAGGTTCATTCAAGGTTAGTATTCATCTTGAACTTTAGAAATAAGGAATGTTAGTTCTATATTAAATGGGATTGTTTGCAACTTGCAAAAACAGTCTTTAGTAGTATTTATAAAAAATGTTTTGGTTAAAACAATAAATAATTTTTCATGTTGAAGGGTTTTTTGTATTGTTGATCAACATTAATGCATAACATTTGAACAGAATCTACATTCAAAAATTATAGCCAATATAATTATAGCCAAAATAAGTGTAATATCTTGAGAACGAGATTTAAGTCATGTTAAAATAAAACGAGTTTTTCTGCAAAAGATAAAAAAGTAAGGTTACCAACTCGAACGTTAAAACTAACGGTCACTTATTTTGTTTTATTTTATATTTGTTAGTTATTATTTACTGTTCTAAAGAAGCAACTGTTTACTTTTTGTTTTAAATAATTTAAGTGACCGTGAACATCCAGACTTTAATTTAATTATATTAAACATTACAGGGAGCATTTTTTATGTTAGAGCTAGACTGAATTTTGTTAATATTTTTACTTGTTTTTAGTTTAATTTTCTTCACTGGCCACACAACTGGATCTAAGCGGCCAGTTTATTTCCTGTTTATGTAATGTATATTTTATGAAATTTCTTGAAAGGAAAATAAATCATTTATCATTCATCATCATTTATCATTTATCATTTCATTTAATTTTTTATCACTCTGTAACTCTATTACGTCATATAGTTAGTTTCAACTGAACACAAAGAGTACGAGCGCGTTGTTGGTCGGCATTACACATCACACAACGCACAGTGCACAGTGTATACATTACACACACAAGGCCATCCCATCATTACACGCATGTCGACAACAACTGAGTACAAAAACAAGGTCTGTCACCGTGTCTACAATTCCAGTTGCAAGTTGTGTTTACAACGGCCCCTACAAGCGGTTCGCTACAGGAAAACAAACCTAATGTTCCATTTTACATCAGCCAGAGAAGAGGCGGAAGTAAATATACATCGTAAATAAACGATTTTTGCGGGTTTTGATGACTCCTGCCGAACATTCTTGAAGGTTACAAATCTACGGAATGGATCGTGATTTACTGTATTAAGTGTTTTCTTGTTGTGGTCCTTGTGACGGTAAATTAACGATAGGCCCACTGTACTAGATTAGATTAGATAATTTGAAATGGCGACCATACCAAAAGGTAGGTATTTTAAGCCAAGTATGAATGAGGAGTGAATGTAAGATGATTGTGGCGCGATCTTGTAGTCTTGTTACTGACTAAGGCTGACATGTTCCTTAGACAGGACTGTTAATTAATAGCCCAACAGCCGATGACAACTAAGGGATCTACAGTTTAACGTGGAATCCGAACCACGGCCTCTGAATTACGAATTGGTCTAATTATGAGGATGGTCATTGCGGATTTAGTATTCACTAGTGCGGACGTTAATCTACACAACAGAACACCACATCCACCGACCATCGCTCACAACTATCCACAATTCGTGAGCTCCAAGTAGCTGGATTACAGGATGACGCCACCATCCCAGTCTTTAGTTAAATCAATGCATAAATTCGCTATGCAAGTATCCATCAACAGGGTTTAAGATATTTTGATATTCAGTTTACAAACATTTGTTCGACGACGGGGTTTAAAGTCATACTTTTGGTTAAAAATGAGGTATTCAGATATTCCTTAATATAAATATACCTGCTATAAACTAACGCGGAAATTCTTGCTATTACCTATAGCTTCAGTACCGTATGTTTTTATGATCAACATATTGATAAGACCACTTTGTTTAAGTTAAAATCATATAAAAATGTTTAGAGATTATCAACTTCGATTAACCGAGATCCGCTATTTTGTTATTTCACATGTAAATTTTAACATCGTAAAGGAAATAATTTATAATTTGGTATGAAGTTTGTTTGAACGCTTAAAACACAATTCGAACCACAACCCTAAAAACTACATCGAGTGAAGCAACCGACAAACAAATCATAACTACATTCCATCAATGTTTATATATAATGTTCAAAACTACTACTGACTTCCAACTGAATATTTATTTAAAGCCGCGGGACGTTGTCGGTTCATGGGCAGCAGTAAAGCTTCTCCTGCGGGGCAAATGAACCTGAGCGGCGTTGATCTTTTGTGCGGCCGCCGCCATGTTTTATAGAGGGTAAATATTTTATTCGGTGACATCCACCACGGTGGACGAGGACAAGGTAAGCCCCAGAGCGAGATATTTTATTATTCTCCTGCTCGCCACC
Source organism: Nephotettix cincticeps (assembly GCA_023375725.1). NCBI lineage: Eukaryota > Metazoa > Arthropoda > Insecta > Hemiptera > Cicadellidae > Nephotettix > Nephotettix cincticeps. The sequence goes on from CM041786.1 coordinate 63,406,751, forward strand.
AAGAAGTCATAAAATTCGAAAGTTACCCGCTATAAAATATACAAAAATAGTACATATGTGTCTGTAACATATGTGAGACTTTGTGCTGCATTTCCTCACTTTATTGATGAATACAAGTATTTCAGAAACAAACGAAATTATAAATCATATACTCAGGCATAGGAAATAATATGTTGATATTTCACACATAAAACACTTTAAGAAAATTAATATTAAATTTACAATAATTAAATTGCCATAGTTAAAATAAAATGTAATTTTACATAAAAGTAATTCATAATTATATTATGAATTACTGTAAATGAAGTGTAATCGTAAACGAACGATCAGTGGACTGACACATACTTTCTTCCTTAAAGTAAGTAATAAAAACTTTAATAAAAATATCATATTATTAACCGTTCATTTGAATATAATTTAAAAGATTATTATTTAAACATCATCCGAATTCTTAAACTGCCAACAAGAGAAAACAAGGTAAAATTTTTTGTGGAAATATTTGGGGATGTAACCCACCGGTGATACCTAACTTTTTGAGTGGATTTTGTAGGGCAATATGACCCTACACTGGCGATGTGACCCTACAAAGGCGATGAAATCATACACTGGCGATGTAATTCTACACTGGCGATGTGACCCTACACTGGCGATGTAACCATACATTGGCAATTTAACACTACGCTGGCGATGTGACCCTACAATGGCGATGGTTTTCAACTCCATCATATCAAAGTCAGCGCTAATCTCGCATCCGTTATCAATGGTGACGCATAGCGCGTGGCGCATACCTAATACTTGCTGATAAAAAAGGCTGGTTCATTAAATTTTTAAAATACCTTACCCACTTCTCCGAGGCGATATTTCCAACAGCTTTTACACTTCTGCGCTTAAAACTATTTAAAGCAGAGAAAAAACTTTTTTGCATCCGCTTTATTATGTAAATCTAAGATAAACTTTTCTAAAAATAATTTCTCTTTATTTTTGCATAAAAGCTTGTACTGCCTACAAACTGCTAAATATTCTGCCTTTAATTTTTCACAATTTTACATGCGAAAGTTATTTAACAATTTTAATTTACGCCTTCTCATAGCAAAACATTCGTAAGCAAACCAATGTTGCTTATTCTTAAAATTAGAATTTGGATTTGTGGACGGCCTGCATTGAGCTGATTCAAATATTATTTTAGTAATATTGTCGATATTCTCTTGATTATCTCCTGACAATTCCAAACTTCTAACTTCCCGATCCACTTTCGCGCTATACAATTGTTTGCTAACATTTGACCATCGAAGTTTTGGCAATAAAGGTAAAACACTATCACACGCTCCGATACTAGAAGTACAGTAATTATTCAACATAATATTTTGTATAGGTTTTTAAGCTGGTTTCAATGGTAATTAGTCATATTATTTTATAAAATTATTGGTTTGAAAAAAAATTTTAGATTTTAAAAGCTCATAGCTTTTGAACCATTAGTTTTACGAACATACCAATAGTCTCATATTACATATTTGGGACCTTAATACATATAAACCACGAAATTATAATGAAAATATGTAGAGCCATTTTTCAGCAATTTGTGTTTTTCTTTTTTAAGGTATTTGTGGTAAAAATCCTTAAAAATAAAAAAATTAAAAATCTCTTAAAAATAAAAAATCCAAAAATTAAAAATTAAAAAATGGCGTGAAGATACAAAGTACACCCGTGTACCAAGTACATCATAAAAATCGGACTATCAGTGTGATTTTGGGATTTGTACACAGACAGACAGACAGACTGATGGACTGACAGACGGACATCAGTCCAAAAACAATTTTTTTGGATTCAGGAAGCCTTAAACTGATATATCCACTCTCAACTCAAACTTGAGAGTCTATGATATCAATAATACATAATTATACATTAATACATAATATCCATAAGTATGTATCAGGGGAGAAAGTAAAAAAAAGTATAAACCAAATAATCATTTGTATTTTTATTGTTTTAAATTTATTTTTGAATGTAGTGTTAGAGTGTTAAAATAAATTGTTTGTAAACCAAACAAAAAATGCTTGTTGTATTTACTTCCCTACGGGAAAAAGGATAGATCATGGATCTAATGAGGAATGTTTTCAATTCTTCTAAACAGCTGTTCTTATTCTTATATACTAAAAACTCAATAGAATAGCTCAGTAGTTTCTATGGAAACATGTTTCAAATTTTTATCTTACTAATTGCCAACACCCAGAGCTGCAATGACAAAGCCATTTCAAAAATATAATCTAAAGCTACTGGTAGTAACAAATAAACTAAGTGGTAGAAGTCACAGGTAAAAACCGGAATATTTTCTATTTATTATTTTAATGCATCTTATACATCTAGACTGATAATATGCGTTGAAATACTACTAAACTAATTACTATTTTAATCAAACATTGAAAATTATATTTTACGATGTATTAAAATATATACGACTGGATTAATGTAATAAATAAACTTGTTCACATTATGGAATTATCAGTAATCGCCAAACAATATACGTACATACAGCAGCGGTTGATATGATTCCAAGCGGAAGCTGTGATCCTGTTATGGAACCACCTTATTGTGGCACAATCCCGTCGCCGAGCGAGCGTGGGAGCAAGGACATGTGACAGTTAGTCCACAACACCAACGCAAAATGTGAAAAATCTTACGATAATTAATAGATATAATGATCGTTCATTAAGTCAGGTAATGGCGAATTACCAATTAATGACCCACGTTGAAAATCTGTATCATCGGAAGTTATGGAGGGAGGCATATATTCCATTGTTATGGTGAGGATTTTCATCAAAACACGCATCACCACGTTAGTGAGCTACAAGATATTTAAACACTAATATGAAGTAAATAATAATTAATTGGGATGAAATTTTACCAGCTGTACCGCCCGTGCGCTACACCAACTGTTGCTACACATCACCAAGACGACTCGCCTGCCAATATCGATTTTATACCACACGCCTTGTGAATGCAAAGCGCATAACATTTATGTATTGCAGGTTTTTTGCGTTACAACTGTAGGCGTTAAGGCATAAGTTTTTACTTTCTCCCCTTATATATGGAGAAAGTATTGTTTTCGTCAAAATTTTCGAATTTGAGTTGAGGGTGGATATATCCGTTTTGGGGCCTCCTGAATCCAAAAAAGTGGGTTTTGACGTGATGTCCGTCCGTGTGTCTGTCTGTGTGAGTGTGTGTGTGTCTGGATGTGTACAGTGCCACAGCCTACCCCGTTTGTCCGATTTAGATGAAATTTGGCATGTATATATATAGTCACCGTATCTCTAGGCGTTTCTTTCATTTTTTTGAATTTTTGATTTTTAAGGGTAGTTCACCCCTAAAAAACCCTTAAAAAACGTGAAAAATCCAAATTTCTCAAAAACGGCTCTAACGATTTTGATTAAAATTTGATAGTTTATAGTGCACAGAGTACTAAATAATTTGACTCCACCCGCATGTCTGTAAAAATGACGGTTCAAAAGTTATGGGCTTTTAAATGTCAAAAAAAATCAAATTTTTAAATTTTCAGCGAAAACAATAAAAGTAAAGTATAACTTGACTGATACCATTGAAACCAGCTTAAAAAACTAAACAAATTAGTATTTTGAATTATTTGTCTACGACTAACGGTTCCAGAGAAAAGTTAAATTTACTGTCCACGATAAACGTACGTTGTCTGAAAGCGCCCAATGTTATTCTTATGGAGAATATAAAAAAAACAATTCCTTCCTTACTTTCCAACCGTTTTCCATGAAACTTGGTATGAAGTGTAAGTTCAAATCACCGAACAAAACCATCTCAAAAAGCTTGGTATTATCTGGGGGGGGGTTCCCCCCATACAATTTGAACAATAAATTATTAAATGATATTTAGAATAACTTTGTAGAACATGGCAGTTTTATTACAGATTGTCTTTTTTTTAATTTACTTAAGGGGGAAAGTGTGTGTTAGTCCACTGGTACCGTTTATTTTACTATTGGAAAAAACATTTTGTTAATGAACTTTTCAGGCTATTGTAAATCAGGTTTAATCAGATCTAGACAGGTGAGGATATACTGTTTGGTATCTTTATATCAAATAATTAATTAAAAATACAACTCAATAGCCAACTAAACTATATTATTTGGGATACACCATGTATGTACTTGTACGTGCTGGTCATCATGTATTTGATAATATATATATGCCGTGTAATATTATTGAATACCAGCCAATGTATTGTGATAAACAGTTTCACGTGATGACAATATTTGGAAAAAGATATTGAACTGAATACAATATCTGTTCAAAACAAACAAAAATAATTTATTAATTTGTATATTTACAAAATATACAGTATTATGGTAGTTTAAGTTTCGTGTGCCCTCTTTTGAAAGAATTAAATTGATTTCATCTTACCGCAAAACTATTATATATTTACTTCGGAGTACATACTCCTCCGCATAACATTATTAAACTCTGTAAATATAAACATTTAGTGGTCGTTCCTTGTATTATTGGTTACTGATAGCATTACAGACGGATCTAACAGGGCTGGACAAACATTGGGGAACGTGCGTCGTGTTTGGTGCGGCGGATATATTCCCCAATATTTGGGGGAAATACAATGTGAGGTATCATTAAATGATCTTGGTACTATGACAAATATATTTTCTATTTTAACCACCTTGAATAACATTTCGAAAAAAGACAATTGTTTATGTTAAAAATATAAATAAAATAATAAATCTCAACTTCGATTGTTCACTGATTGTTCTCATAGCACCTAAAACCCTCCCCTTACTCGACGCAAACACCCATTTGAAATATGTTAGGGCATATACTGCTGACTTTTCCCTCAAAAGTCTAGAGGTAGTGGTCAAGGTAATGATGAAGATTGATTGTTATCTCAAAGGATTTCGGTTAACATTTTGAAAAATATATAAAATGTTGAACACAATTTGAAGCGAACTTGTATGTGCATGCTATATGAAAGTTATTGTTCTCCTAACTGGAACTTGTATGATTGCTGATGCTGTATCATGTACATGCTATATGAAAGTTATTGTTCTCGTAACTAGACCTTGTATAATTGCTGATGCTGTACCATGTACATGCTTTATGAAAGTTATTGTTCTCGTAACTGGAACTTGTATGATTGCTGATGCTGTATCATGTACATGATATATAAAAGTTATTGTTCTCGTAACTGGAACTTGTATGATTGCTGATGCTGTATCATGTATATGCTTTATGAAAGTTATTGTTCTCGTAGCTGGAACTTGTATGATTGTTGATGCTGTATCATGAAATTGCTATATGAAAGTTATTGTTCTCGTAGCTGGAACTTATATAATTGCTGATGCTGTATCATGTAAATGCTATATGAAAGTTACTGTTTTTGTAACAGGAACTTGTATGATTGGTGATGCTGTACCATGTAATTGCTATATAAAAGTTATTGTTCTCGTATCTGGAACTTATATGATTCCTGTTGCTGTATCATGTACATGCTATATAAAAGTTATTGTTCTCGTAGCTGGAACTTGTATGATTGCTGATGCTGTATCATGTACATGCTATATGAAAGTTATTGTTCTCGTATCTAGAACTTATATGATTCCTGATGCTGTATCATGTACATGCTTTATGAAAGTTATTGTTCTCGTAACTGGAACTTGTATGATTGCTGATGCTGTATCATGTGCATGCTTTATGAAAGTTATTGTTCTCGTAGCTGGAACTTGTATGATTGCTGATGCTGTATCATGTGCATGCTTTATGAAAGTTATTGTTCTCGTAACTGGAACTTGTATGGTTGCTGATGCTGTATCATGTGCATGCTTTATGAAAGTTATTGTTCTCGTAGCTGGATTTTGTATAATTGCTGATGCTGTATCATGTACATGCTTCATGAAAGTTATTGTTCTCGTAACTGGAACTTGTATGATTGCTGATGCTGTATCATGTATATGCTTTATGAAAGTTATTGTTCTCGTAACTGGAACATGTATGATTGCTGATGCTGTATCATGTACATGCTATATAAAAGTTATTGTACTCGTAACTGGAACTTGTATGATTGCTGATTTTGTATCATGTACATGCTTCATGAAAGTTATTGTTCTCGTAACTGGAACTTGTATGATTGCTGATGCTGTATCATGTACATGCTATATAAAAGTTATTGTACTCGTAACTGGAACTTGTATGATTGCTGATGCTGTATCTTGTACATGCTTTATGAAAGTTATTGTTCTCGTAACTGGAACTTGTATGATTGCTGATGCTGTATCATGTGCATGCTTTATGAAAGTTATTGTTCTCGTAACTGGAACTTGTATGATTGCTGATGCTGTATCATGTGCATGCTTTATGAAAGTTATTGTTCTCGTAGCTGGATTTTGTATAATTGCTGATGCTGTATCATGTACATGCTTCATGAAAGTTATTGTTCTCGTAACTGGAACTTGTATGATTGCTGATGCTGTATCATGTATATGCTTTATGAAAGTTATTGTTCTCGTAACTGGAACATGTATGATTGCTGATGCTGTATCATGTACATGCTATATAAAAGTTATTGTACTCGTAACTGGAACTTGTATGATTGCTGATTTTGTATCATGTACATGCTTCATGAAAGTTATTGTTCTCGTAACTGGAACTTGTATGATTGCTGATGCTGTATCATGTACATGCTATATGAAAGTTATTGTTCTCGTAACTGGAACTTGTATGATTGCTGATGCTGTATCATGTAATTGCTATATGAAAGTTATTGTTCTCGTAGCTGGAACTTGTATGATTGTCGTTGCTGTATCATGTAATTGCTACATGAAAGTTATTGTTTTTGTAACTGGAACTTGTATGATTGCTGATGCTGTATCATGTACATGCTATATGAAAGTTATTGTTCTCGTAACTGGAACTTGTACGATTGCTGATGCTGTATCATGTACATGCTACATGAAAGTTATTGTTCTCGTAACTGGAACTTGTATGATTGCTGATGCTGTATCATGTACATGCTTCACATTTTCACATTTTTACACAGGATTAATGTGTAAAAATAGGATGAAATTCCTCTTGAATTAGTCTTTTATCTGATTTACGAAATGTTTTTTATTTTTAGAAAATTAGCTATTTATGAGAGCAAAGTTTCAAATGTCAAGGCAGTAAAAGTTTAATTTGTTAAGTGAAGTGTTTACTTCCGAAAGTGTGAGTGACGCGAGACGTCTAGTTTGAGTGAATATTTTACCAGCTGGGAGACTTGTGACGTGACAGTCGTAACCGCCGCCGCCAACCTACACTCGGATGTTTGTATTGCAAATAAATTACTGTAAACCATAGTTGACTCTGTACTTAGCTATTCCCAAACAAATATATGAGCCCTACTGAATGTAGGGCTCCAAATGTAAGGTTCTCCGAAATGTTGCATTGGTAAATGTCCCGTTTCCTCGGGTAGAGTTTGCAGTTCGACCATGATGTAATGTGTAGATTCATGGTTTATTCCGTTTAAAAGATCAAATATAAAACTGTCAACAAGTATTGGATGTAAAGATTTGTAGAAGTATTTTACCTGCATATTACCGGTATTATTTTCCCTCTTTTCGATTACCTCTCTTTCATTTCAATGTATAATAAACTGTGTCCGTGAACTGACACATTCTTTCTCCCGTAAAATGTAAACTGAATAACAGTGATACTTTAAACAATCTATAACATTAAGCAAAAATCATCATAGAGTATTTCATCGGATTTCTCTCAGACACCCTCTCACTACAAGTTGAAATATTTCAGGGGAATTATCGAATTAGCCCCCAGGTGATAGCAGTGAGTGGACTTTATAAAAATAAATTTAAATTAACCCAAAAATTTGTATTGGGGTTTTTAGGCCTAGTTGTGACCTACAAGTGGATACCAAGGTTCATGAAACCTGTTGAAAAATAAGGAATATATCGTTTTTTAGAATTCTTAATGAGAATAAAATAAAGCAACAATATTTTTGTATGGGACAGTTCATTTAATTTTTACCCGGAAACATAAACCGTAGACTAATAATTCTAAATACTAATTTGCTCATTTTTTTAGCTGGTTTTAATTGTGATGTTAAACTATACATTTTTTGAAAAGGCCTTCAATTTTACAGAAAAACAATTGACACATTTGTAAAAACCTTCTGAACCATTACCTTTAACCATCATTTTAGAGACGTTTTACTCAGTGGTGTATATTGCTGGGAACCCTAATGTTTCTACCTGTTGATGAACTCCCGTCATGTGACGTGACTAATATCAGGGCTATGTAGAGTGGGTGTATTGCCATAAAAAGTACCACCGGGATTAAGAGAAAAATTATGGATTTCGTTGAATGTATTTATTTTATTACTACAAAAAATGGATAAAAAACATATTTTAAACCTATTCGGACATTTTTCATACGAGTTATATCTCTAATCAAATGAGCCCATTTGTCATTACTCCTAAACAGGTTTTAAACCATAGAATTTGAATCAATATTGTTAGTACCGTCTAAGAGAAATTTAGATTTTTCAAGTTGATTGTATTTTTAAAGATTTTTAGTAGTGAACTACCATTGAAAAAAATAAAAAAAAACCAAACACATTTAAAATAACGGGTCGAGGGATTGAATTAAAACCACCCTTGTGGACCTACCTAATTTTATGAACAACTGGCCATCGGTATGGACGGGGTCGTTACGCAGATAGACATCAGTCTGAAACCCCACCTTTTTAGATTCAGGGAGCATTGAAATCGATATTTCCACTCACAAATCAAATTCAAAAATTATTACGAAAACATTTTTTCTTTATAAACTATGTACAGAATCGTTACATATAAGCACAAAAATTCAAATATTCGTTTTAATTTGTAAATCTTTTTCATCTGGTCCCATATTACTGAAGTCCTTGAGTTGATATGCAAAGTATATTCATTGGTCGTCTTCAAGACAAGAACCAATCGCCTGCGACATCGCCTTGGCTCCGCCCTTTCCACGTTGTGGCCTCAGCAAACTTGCGATCACTACACATACATAGAATGTCGCCTCTTAACTCATTTCAGTACCTTACCTCACATTTGTGTTATAAAAAGCAATTACTGGGTTTACAGATCAAATCATATCGTATTACACTATTTGATACACTAATTTCATTTTAATGCATGATAATCTACCCATTTAAAATCATAAGTTTTAGTATCATTACTCTTTTTATTGACTCAACGAGTGGTAAATACTTAATCCTAGAAGCCTAACCCTTGTTTCATTACAATCAATAAGATAATTACATTTTAGTGAATTTCCATAGGGAAGAAGCTATACCGTAGGTCTCATGGAAAGACCTAAGCCCAGGACCATGTTACTTCTTTGTTTTGAGGTGCCTAGAGACCAAAAAATAGTCTTTAAAATAGTAATAATTGTCTTGTTTTAGTATTTTAGTAATAAGGTATAGTATAATAATTAATATTATGGTAGCCCTAAAATGTGAACGCACACTAAATACAATATATATTTAATGATATTTAATATTATAAAATAAATATTTAATAAATATTTCAAGAAAATATACATTATTAAATTAACAAATAGTTGGACTTTTCCAATGCGTCTTGTGTTTAAAATCTACACTTAGGTAGATCTACACTAAGGTGTAGATTTTAAACACAAGACGCGTTGGAAAAGTCCAACTATTTGTTAATTTAATAATTAAAAACCAACGCCATTATGAATTTTAAAAAATATACATGTATATCTGAGTGTGTGGGGGGGGGCATTTGCGTTTTTATGTGTAATTTTGATATAGTTTTAATTTTTTTCTATGACCATTAGAATCAGCTAAAAGTACGTACTTTAAAGTTTTGCTCTACGAGCATTTTAAAAAGTTAACGAGATATTAAAAAGTCTACTCGTAAACACAGTACGTTGTGTTTTGGGAAATGTCCAATCAAATCTCATGGTGAATAAGGAAAAATGAATACCTTACTTATTTTAATTTATATTTTTGGATGAGACTTGGTAATCAGCTTCATGTGGTCAATAAGAACGCAGGCCCGTTGCGACGGAGGTATTTCTATTTGCTTTTTTCAGCAAAAGGAACATTTTGGACAACTGTTTGGGGGCGTACAAGTTTATGACGGGAGACTTCTAAGAATGTTCATCGGTCGTTCATATAGGTGATCAGTAATTGTACATTTTTAACATATTTTTATTAATTCTAACTCATTAAAATTTTATAATCAAATTTTTATTTCAGTCGTTCAGGTTTTAGGTGTTAAAACACCAAACCATCTTCTTTTAGGATAGATCGCTGACCATTGTACTCTCAATCCATTCATCTATAGAATAATGTGATGTTAAACAGTTATAAGTAATTCATATATTTTCTGATTTAAATTATACTTACACTTATTCTTTAATTTGCTTTAATTAAAAACCCTTAACACTAACAACCCTTAACACTTTTCATGATATCACCTTGGGCCTAAGGCGCGTGCAGTGAATTAAAGACAGCGAGATGCTGTTACTCATACGCTACCGTGCCAGTTATAGTATTAAAAATCAAAACCGCTTACTTTCTACCCAAATTGCTGGAGTAAAACTTAATTTTAAAAAAACATTATGAAAACAATGCTTTCCACGTTTTATGTAGTTATAGGAAAAAATTCATACTGCTATGTGTTAATATGAACTGTAGGCTTAATAAGTCACATTTTATATTATTTCAAGGTCATACTGATATGTGCTTCTATATGGTATAAAGATTTTGCTTTAGTTCTTTACCCTTACAATTCACACATAGAAATATATTTACATTTCTTTCTTTTTTAAACTACTGTACATTTTTTCAACTACCTATGATTAATGGAAGCCCATGGAAAATAATACATCTGTTATGAAATGTATCCAAAGGAATAAATATTAAAATATTCCGGTTACAACAGGATGATATCCATAATATTTTAGAACATTTAATTCTTCTAAAAATTTTCAAATTTTTCTCTCTTCCAAATTTAAACTCAATTTGTTTAAGTGGCTTAAGTCGAAATAGAGTCACAATCAAACTTTCACATTTGAAAGGGTTATTTTTGTTTCACGTTTTCTTTTCCTTTATTCCTTTTAAGTTCTAAATATATGTTCGGTTTGCAGAAAACTATTATGTAAATTGAGAATTATCAAAAGTTTAAGTATAATATTTTATAATAATGATACTAATCACTAGTAACGTTATTAATATAATGGTTATAACTCATATTGAGAGTGTACTATTATTTCAGGTTCGATTTTTATCAAAACTATAATTACAGGTGGAGTATATGGGCAAAGATTAAAATCAAAATTTGACTTTACTAGAAATTGTAATCCTGAATAAGATAACCTGTAGGCGGTATGAACACGACGTGGTGGAATGAAGGCGACGCGCCTCAACACAACGGGCCGTAAACGTGGTCCCGGGGGCCGTCCACTGATGTTTACAGTAGGCCTAGTCGTCGTCGTGCAGCTTTGTAGCTTGCGGGTGAATATTTTAACGCTGGATCGCTCAGGTACGAGTCAAAATCGTTTACCCACATTCTAAAAAACGCCTAGCTATTCGAATTTTTTAAATTTCTTTTTACGTTACTTGTAAACTTTCCGGTTTTCTGACTTTGTGAAAATCAACTATATAAAATTAATTAACGTATTTTTTGTAGATACTCACTTGATTGATATTTTCGACATAATTTCTCTAGTAGAGAATGTACATCATACAGGCAAACCACAGGAGGAACGCGCTGCCCTAGTAACTCGAGGGTTGCTGAATCGAAACCATTAACCTGCGGCTCCTGTCAGATCATAAGCTGTCACCTCTGGCTAGTCCCACACATGTGACAACACCGGTACTGTATCTCGCTGTCCGAAACCACCGCACAAGGCCTAGGTCTATGTGGATGTACAGTTGTTTATAGAAAAGAATTAATTTAAACAAAAAGCATGCAATACAGTAAATACTACCATACTTATGTATCAATTAATTATTAAAATAAAAAATAATTGCTATTCAAAATAACCTCTTTTCGGTTCACTTATGTTTCAATATTCAATAATTTCGATATAAGTTAATCTAGTTTTCTAAATATATAAAACAAAGTCGTGTTAGTTACGCTCATTATAACTCGAGAACGGCTGGACCGATTTTAATGATCTTTGATTTTTCGGACTCGTCTCTGCTCCGGTTATGCTTAAGGCATATTCAGTTTCCATAAATTCAATTAATTTCGATTTTATAGCGTTTTAAATTTCTAATGTTAACGTTCTGGGGAATACGTTTGTTTACAAATTATCTAAAATCAAAATATTTGATTTCTAAAGCTACAGCTGTTGGTTTACTCTCCTTTAGCAACGTGATTTCCTATTCAATGCCATCTGAATCATTCATTAATGTAAAAGTATGAAGTAAATGTGCACTGTACAAAATGAACAGATTTATTCACCACGTTAATAGTTTACGGTTTTTGGGGATTATGTATTTATATTTTTTGTTTTCTGTCTGATTAAAAGTCACGTGTTTATAATTATGTCGGCCAAATAAAAAAATACGGTGTTTATACATATTATGTTTGTTATAATAATAAGCTGTTGTATATCTTTCCTATAAAAGCCATATTATAGTTAGGTTTTATTTGATTTTAGGTTGGACTAGCAGTAAGGCCGTCCTTTGTACGGGTTGTATGTTCTAGTTTAAAGAAGAAAGATTATCATACCAAAATGTATACCTGGAATCCTAAACAATTCAGTACAAATAAAATAAATACCCAGCTTTATTATTTAGCATTACTTTACAATTAAATAGATTAGACAATTTTCATACCATTATTATAATTAGTTATACGTTAAAATAACTTTTTAATATAGTATGATTTCGAAATGGGTATAAAATCAATGACCAATATAAACTAATATTGATTTGACAGCTTTTTGTTTTTATTTCTATTAAATCTTCAAACTACAAAGACAGCTGATTATTGCCAGTGGGCTATTCATTTAAAACCGAAGCAAAATGCGAGCAATATCGCGTGAAAAGTGGGTTTTTAAATGCTTGTTATTTACTTTTCAAAGGTCGGGGGACACTTTTAAGCCTTAAAAAACTTCTCTGAAATGTAGAGAATAAATGAAATAAGTTTCATTGTTATCAGTTCTTCCGTCTTTTCGGTGAAGACGGCGTAAAATGCCTCCTGGAGCGTAACAGACAAACAGACAAAAATTGATGTAAGACCGGTTTCGGCTTCTCTAACACACGAAAAGTAAAAATAACTAAAAGATGAATAATTCTGAGCAATGTACAGACAAAACTCCAATTTTATTTATATAGATTAGAAAAATTGTGAATCAATCCACTCAGATTATTTGTTTTGTGGTAATGTTATTAATATGTCTTATCGTTTCAGTATTTTTATTAACTATGCCACAAACGAGAGTATCTAATTTTTCACAACGAAGTCGTAATGCTATTCGACTTCAGATCATGGCCAATCTGAAAGTTAACACGTATTTACTACTGGGTGTTACGAAGTTCGCCGGGTCAGCTAGTTTTTAATAAAACAAAAACATGAATTGCAATTTTACTATTATTATTACAACATTGCGTCTAAACGGCTGAGAGATACGTCTAAACATCACGTACCCCTGATGTTTAATACTTAAATCTAAATATATAAAACAAAGTCGTGTTAGTTACACGCATTATAAGTCGAGAACGGTTGGACAGATTTTAATGATCTTTGAGTTTTTGGATTCGTCTCTGCTCCGGTCATGCTTTAGGCATATTCAGTTTCCATAAATGCAATTAGTTTTCATTTTATAGCGTTTTAATTTTCTAATGTTAACCTTATGGGGAATACGTTTGTTTACAAATTTTCTAAAATCAAAACATTTGATTTCTTAAAACAGCTGTTGGTTTACTTTCCGTTAGCAATGCTTTACTATCCAATGCCATATGAATCATTCATTAATGTAAAACTATGAAGTAAATATGTGCTGTACAAAATGACTCGCCACGTTAATAGTTTACGGTTTTTGGGAATTATGTACTGTATTCATATTTTTTATTTTCTGTATGATTAAAAGTAACGTGTTTATATGTTTACCAAATAAAATAATCACAATGTTTATACATACATTATTAGGTTTGTTATAGTAATCAGCTGTTGAATATTTAAAGCTTTCACAACGAAGCCGCAATGCTATTTGACTTCACAAAATGGCCAATCTTAAAGTTAACATGTATTTTCTGTTAGGCGTTACGAAGTTCGCCCGATCAGCTAGTAACAAATAAAGATAAGTTATTTTAATACACAAGTTCTTGTAATTAACCATTTTATAAACTCCCATTTTTACATTGTAAACAAACACATGATAACAATACAAATAACCATATGATTTGTTAAATCAAAGATGTATTAAATAATAAAGTAAAAGAGCAACAGACATATCAATCCTCCCGCTTAAGTTTGCAAGGTCTGATATGGTTGATGTGCCTTTTGCAAGTGTGTCCATCATCCATTTTAACTGTATATAGCAGGAGTCCATGTTTCTTTACTACTTGTCCAAATGTCCATTTCTCTCCACGATTTAAGAAGCTTCTGACTTGCACTCTGTCTCCTTCTTGCAACTGGCGCTTTACTTTAATATCTGTTTGATTATCTTCTTTAAGTTCTTGGTTTGGAGGAGTCATAAAATTGAGACGTGTTCGTATGTTTCTGCCAAACATTAACTGATAAGCAGATTGACCGGTAGGATTAGGTGAATTTCTCCAAGTCATCAGAAGTTGGTGAATTTTAAAGGATATATCCCCACCATCAGTTTCCATTGCCAGGAGTTGTGTCTTCAATGTTTGGACGAATCGCTCCGCCTGACCGTTACTTGCAGGGTGGTACAGAGCTGTAAGTTTGTGAGTTACGCTGCACACTTGTAAAAATTTGTTAAATAGTGTAGAAGTAAAGTTGGGACTGTTATCTGAGACTAATGTCAATAGATAACCAAAGGTAGCAAATAGTTGTCTAAGTTTTTGAATGCACCAGTTCGAAGTTGTCGTTTTAGTTGGTATTATTTTAACCCATTTGGTGTAAGCGTCAACTATTACAAAGAAAAACTGGCCTTTGATTGGACCGGCAAAGTCAATATGGATACGGTGCCAGGGCTCTGACGGTTCTATCCAAGGGTTGTACTTCAACTTTGACAGGAAGATTTTGCTTCAAAAAGCATGAACGGCAAGATTTAGCAAGATCTTCAATGTGTTTGTCAATATTTCTCCAGTATCAACAACTTCTAGCAAGTCCTTTCATCTTCACAATTCCTAAATGGCCCACATGTAACTCTTTTAAAACTTGCAATGTTTCGAAACACACACCCATTTTTCAGTGAATACTCATTGTTGTTTAGGCCAATAAGTTCTAAATCTCTTCCTTCTGTGAGAGCTTTCAAAATATGTTCCAAGTGTTTGTTTTTTGCTGTTTCTTTAGCGATGGTTTAATTAGTAACTGGCATTGTCTCAATTTGATTAATAAGAAAAAGTTCATGTTCGTCAATAAGATTTGTTGGTAAATTTTCAGTTGGAAATCGAGACATGTAGTAGGCATTGGCATGTGCAC
The DNA here is from genome assembly GCA_023375725.1 of Nephotettix cincticeps. Classification (NCBI taxonomy): domain Eukaryota; kingdom Metazoa; phylum Arthropoda; class Insecta; order Hemiptera; family Cicadellidae; genus Nephotettix; species Nephotettix cincticeps. Next base: position 63,422,401 of record CM041786.1, read on the forward strand.
GAGTGTTTCAATACTATGTCGTATAGTCGAAACCGGACAGGAAGTGGGCATAGTTAAATATACGGGTGGCAGTCATAGTAGGTAAGGTCCTGTGAGGGTCAAATGTTGAAACAAGAGGCTTGTGATTTGTAATAAGTACAAATTTTCTTCCATAGCAATATTGATAGAATTTCTTTAATCCCCAGTAAATAGCCAAAGCTTACTTATCAATTAGACTATACTTTTTTTCACTAGCTGTTAAAGAACGAGAAGCAAATGAGATCGGTCGCTCTGAGTCATCCTTATAACGGTGAGATAAAACTCCTCCTATTCCTACTGGAGAAGCGTCTGTAGCCAATACGACGGTTAGGTTTGGGTTGAAATGAGAAAGTACTCGGTCACTGGCAATCTAAGTTTTTACTTTCTCAAAGCTGATGTCGCAATCTTTAGTCAAAATAAACTTACTTTCAGTTTTCAAAAGACTGTGAAGTGGATTCAAAATTGTGTTTAAGTTTGGAATAAACTTTTGATAGTAATTAGCTAAGCAAAGAAATGTACGCAGCTCCGAAACATTTGACGGTTGTTTGCATTTTAGAATTGCATCCACTTTGTCTTTATTCTTGTGTAACCGGTTTTACAGACATATCACCTGACATCACTACATTGCGGTCACACGGCTGAGGGATAGCGCACCCTTGACATCACTACATTGCGTCTATACGGCTGAGGGATAGCGCACCCTTGACATCACTACATTGCAGACACACGACTGAGGGATAACGTACCCCTGACATCACTACATTGCGTCCACACGGCTGAGTGATAGCGTACTCTTGACATCACTACATTGCGTCTATACGGCTGAGGGATAGCGCACCCTTGACATCACTACATTGCGTCTATACGGCTGAGGGATAGCGCACCCTTGACATCACTACATTGCGTCCACACGGCTGAGGGATAGCGCACCCTTGACATCACTACATTGCGTCCACACGGCTGAGGGATAGCGCACCCTTGACATCACTACATTGCAGACACACGACTGAGGGATAACGTACCCCTGACATCACTACATTGCGTCCACACGGCTGAGTGATAGCGTACTCTTGACATCACTCCATTGTGGACACGCGGCTGAGGGATAGCGCACCCTTGACATCACTACATTGCGTCTATACGGCTGAGGGATAGCGCACCATTGACATCACTACATTTCGTCTATACGGCTGAGGGATAGCGCACCCTTGACATCACTACATTGCGTACACACGGCTAAGAGATAGCGCACCCTTGACATCAAAATTTAAAAATGAGGATGTATAATCACTACATTGCTTAATATAGCGCATTGACATCACTAATGCGAACTATAAATAAAAAACATGTTTGTAATATAATAACTCACTACATTAGACACACGATGTAATAACATCATACATGTAAACGAGTCTAGCGTATAAATATATTCAGAATAAGACATCTATTTTATGAATAAAAGACATCACTACATTTGCTGCTGAGGGATCGCACCCTTGACATCACTAGATTGCGTCCATAAGAGAACGCTTGACATCATACTTCAATTTGTTTTTATCATAATGTTGCTGACGGATTATCTACCTTAACTTAATCGCACTATTGCGTTTTGTAATAAAAATATCTTTTTCGTATTGTTGTATATATTTATAGTTTTCTTCTTATACAACTTACACATATGGTAATAACATTTCATAATGTTTTCACCGAAGTCTAAAATAAATACAATTAAGGAATTTGTGTTGCCAAATAACTACATCTTTTAAATTAGAAAGAAAGCATGTTTGTCTAAATTATTTTGCTATTGTTATAATCTGACCCTAGGTTCTAGATCTACTGCCACAAGTTTAGCTCATGAGCTGCCAGCCCTCTCTCTCTCCATCGAACAAGTTCAGTAAAATATGCAAGCTGAGTCGGTCTGACTTCGACTCCGTTGCTTAAGAATAAAAAACAGACTTGATAGGAAAGTTTTACATTTAGAGTGCTGCGTTGCTCATAACAATACTCTCTATAATTGTTATAATATGAAATTTGTTTTTTAAAATTCATTTTTTGAAGAGTGTTAAACTAAAAATGGTCTCTATGAAACATCAATAATAAGTTGTCTTCATTTAGATTACAGAAATTTGTGGTAGTTACGAGTAGATTGCAATCACTTAATATACAAAAGTTATATTATTTTTGCTTACATAGTGACATTTTAAGCGCATTTAGTGTTAATAACTAACTTAATGTAAGGTGTAAAATTAGTTGTGCCGTATATACTGTTGCTTAGTAAGAGTTTGAACTGCCTAAAACTCTACGTTTCAGAAGGGGTTTCTCGCGTATTAGAAGGCGTTCATAAAATATTTAAAGTTAAACAATTTATTTTTCTAAAATGCCATATTATGATTTCGTTTGCAGATCTATCCCATAGATCATTCTTTTTCTAAACGGAAACCTGCAAATCTGAGGAAGTCAAATCGATGATAAAAATATGTCTATTAAGGAAAAATACTAATTATGAAGGATATTAGGTATTTCTGTCATATATTGAGTCCTAAGTAGCAATATTTATACTATAATGTATACTTAGAACTTAAGTTGTAATATTAGTTCTGTAATTACGAATATAAATGTATTCTGACAACAAATTAATCTAGAAACCTGTGCTGTTCATTTCATCTATGAAAATATCTATTTCATAGGGTAGTTTTAGTTATAGTAGAATCTTTTTTTTGTATTGGAAGGGGTGGATTACTCCCAAGGCACTTCAGCCGTAGCGGCTTTTAGCGCACCCCTGTGTGGGATGCGGCATTATCACATAGCGAAAAGCCATTGGTGATTGACGGAATTAGAACCCGGGAACTTGGGCACCAAAGCCGGGGAAACTTATACGAAATGGTTCTCAAGCCACTCAAGAATACAGGTAAACGGTGACGGTGTTGGTGGGAGCGACGAGTCGTGGGTTCGTGGCACTTGTCCGTGTTCTCATCGTGATGGGGGTGCGACGAGTCGGGCTCGTGGCACTTGTCCGTGTTCTCATCGTGATGGGGGGTTCGACGAGTCGTGGGTTCGTGGCACTTGTCCGTGTTCCCATCGTGATGGGGGGTGCGACGAGTCGGGCTCGTGGCACTTGCCCGTGTTCTCATCGTGATGGGGGGTTCGACGAGTCGTGGGTTCGTGGCACTTGTCCGTGTTCCCATCGTGATGGGGGGTGCGACGAGTCGGGCTCGTGGCACTTGTCCGTGTTCCCATCGTGATGGGGGGTGCGACGAGTCGGGCTCGTGGCACTTGTCCGTGTTCCCATCGTGATGGGGGGAGCGACGAGTCGTGGCTCGTGATACTTGTCCGTGATGGGATTGTACTGGCATGGATGGTTCGCCAACAACAATTCGGGATCGGATAACAATGAACGGTGTTCAATAGACATTGATAGGATCATGACTTACGCTTGAAATAATTCATAATCAATACTTGTCCATTATTTGTGGGCAACAGACTCATTAAATTGATGTGGACTTTAATGTATGCTTGTTGGACAGAACTGAATGTTGATGGTTTGAATCTAAATAATTAACGGTCAACTGAGCTGTAAGCTCGCAGCTTTAAGGTTATATCTAATCATGTTAGTTAATGTAGGCTCGTGAAACGAATTCATTAGTTGCTCTTTTCATCCAAACTATTTTTTAGGTATGTATATTGTTTGAAACAATGATTTATGATATAATCTTACCTAGTGAATAACATGGTGAATGAAATAGAATTGGTAAGGGAAAAATTAAAAACGTACGTTAAAGGTTGGTTTTTGGAGTATTTTTGACTTAGACAATTTTAGTTCTTGGTCCCTTAAAAAAATAAGTAAATCAGATTAGGGCATAAGCAATATCACGAAAACTAATCACAATTCAGCAAATACACCTTTTTATAAAGAATCCTCAAATGCATTTGACATTAATGTAATTTACGGAATAGGCCCTATTTTTGAGTCTCAGTAAACAATTCAGTATTTCAAGTATTATTCAGTCTCAGTACACAAGAACTGCCACTCTATAAGTGAGGCAGTTCTTGTGTGGTTTATACTACACTGATACTATTGAAATCGTATTTATCTGTGTCACAGTAAAATAATGTCTTCATAAAAATAATTTAATTGATTTTGGGGTGAAATGCTTTTAAAAAGCTCTGAATGTTAAATGGCCAGGAAAGGGTGGTTATTTGATTTTTAACTCTGTTAATGGTGCGATAAATGATGTATTGCTTGGTAAACAGCCTCGCTTCCCCACTTTTTCATTATTGACAAATTAGTAACAATAATTTTTATATTTTCCTCCAGATATGTAAACTATTTAGTGTCATACTTGTAGAGATATTTTAGATGTTCTCTTAAAAAGTTCTAATATCGGACGCCACAATGTTTTACATTTGACAATATTCCTACGAGACCATAATTATCATGAAAATAATTAAGTTCGTTGATATAATCAGCGAACCCTTGATATAACAGCTTGATATAATATAACGCATATCACTGAATCGAAACCATTAACCTGCGGCTCCTGTCAGATCATAAGCGGTCACCTCTGGCTAGACCAGAGTTGCACACGTGTGACGTGTGACGAACACCGGTACGGCACCTCGCTGTCTTCAAAATCAATACTATGTAAAAGTATTATATAAAAATATATATAATGTTACAATTACAATATTATATATTTACATGTTAAATTAAATCTGTATATATAAAATTCAAAGCCCTCACTCACCCACTCATCACTAATTCTCCCACTTCCCGATTACCTAGGAGGCTTAAATTTTGTATACTGGTTCTTTAGGCCTAAAATAGTGAGACAATTTTCCTATAAATATCTACTCTATGCGCCTTCAAATTTCCCATGTTAATCTTATGGAGGAATAATTTTGATTTGGATTCCAACATATGTGTCTTACCTTTTAAGATATAAACAGCAGCTGTTTTTATCTGAACCATTGAGCAAGCCAAAGAAGCAAGCATAAAATAGTAAGTATTCAATGGTATCTAATTACTGTATTGATATAATATTTCTCAGAGGGAATTTTTGTGATTATTTTTTATGATTAAAATGAAATGTTTATTATCATCGGTACAAAGTTCGCCGGGTCAGCTAGTATTATATAAAAACAGCATTGCAAATTTTTTTAATTAAATATAAATAATTTTCTATTTAACAAAGAAATTATGAAAAATATAAAAGTATAATGAATAATAAGGAAATTAACAGCGACAGATTGTATTTATTTCATAACTTTTTTCTATGAAAGATACACAGAAGAAAAGTGGATTTGTTCTTGTTTTTAATTATTAATTGAACAATACGAACCATAATCATTATAAAAACTTACCTTCTCTCTCTCTCTCTCTCTCTCTCTCTCTCTCTCTCTCTCTCTCTCTCTCTCTCTCTCTCTCTCTCTCTCTCTCTCTCTCTCTCTCTCTCTCTCTCTCGATATAATTATACTCGTATTATAAAAACTTACCTTCTCTCTCGATATAATTATATTATAAAACTTACCTTCTCTCTCGATATATTCTACAATTCTCTCTACTCGCGGCCAAGCATCAGCTTTACTGAGGTCTGGATTTCCCTCCTACAAACTACTCTGTGTGTATGTCTGCCTGTTTTATTAGGAAGGCGTTACCCTTAATACGAATCTCGCTTGAATAATATTATGTTTTTACATTTATATTTATTTTATTAATTCTTATATAAGATACACATTTGGTTAATTTTAATTTGTAGGGTTTCCCCAACTGTCTGTAGTGTTATGTTATCGTGTTATTCCTGGGGCCTAAAAATAATTCTTGAAAGTATGAACTAGTTACCTGTCTGTACAAATTTAGAGAACATGTATATTTCTCTAATCGTAATTTTTACTTTAACTAATACTTTTAGACTTGGTAGAATGATGAGGTCAATGATTGTTATCTATCACGATTGAATCCATTGACAAATGAGTGATTTGCATTGATTATTAGTTTACACGAAATGGTTGCACAGAAAACTTTAATTTACATTTCGCAGTAAACACAGTCCATTGCCATTTTTGCCTACTAAGTAGTATAATCTTCTCCAAACAGTTTTTTTTTTTAATCTTACCAAAATAATTAACCACTGTTTTAAAATTATGAAAACTATAAACTTGATTTTCCGTGGGGAGGATTATTTAGTTTTTCTTTAACGGTGTTATTACTAGAGTTTAAACTAATAGTGTACTATTTTGTTGACATCTAGAAATATATTAAGCCCTCAATTTAAATAAAGTAATTAATCTATGAATTGATTTGCTTTATCGTTTTTAATCAATTTCCAAACTTGTAGTTTGAAAATGGTTCAATATCATATGTGAAAAACACAGACTGACAAACTAACCACGAACGGAAAGGAATGGACGACCAAAGAGCACAAAATTGTTGGTTTACTTGATAAATTTTCTATTTAAGTGTTTCTAGAGAGTGACAGAGGTAAGACTAACATACTAAGTCTTAAATAAAATATGAAATTTTAGAATAATGAAATAAAATTAAATGTTAGTTACTTAATTACTTATTGATACTTGAAGTTAAAATTCTTTAGCCCAAAATAACTTTTAGCCATATTTTTAAATATAATTCATTCGTAAAATGTATAATGAGAGTATAAGGTTTTACTCTTGTGATGGACGTATAAGTGAGTGTTAATGTTGTTGGCCCATGCGTATTCCTCACCGTCAAATCTAATATTCTCAATTATATATTTGAAACTTCTACTTAACACAAACAAACAAAATCCATAATCCATAAACATAAATCATAATCCATTGGAAATATACTCCATTTTCTGCTTTAAACCATTCCGATAAACGAAGTAAAAGCCATAAGTCACTAACTAAAAATGTCAAAATAACAAATTATTTATAAACAAAAAATACAGTACAAAAATGATAGTATTATAAATAGATAGTACTAGATAAATAAATAAATGATAGTACTATAGGAGTTTCCTTCTAAGAATGCAGCTTGGCTTGATTCCTCCAAGAGGTATTGTTGTACTGTACAGGTAAACACTGCGGAGCACAGGACCACCGGACCCGCTCGCCGTAGGCCCTGATCAGTGATCAGTGATTTCGGACGGATCTACGCCGTCTCCTCCTTGTGTTTTGTTTCGCTGTTATTTCATATTTACCTTGTCCATATCTCTGGTATTCTGACCTTGTTCGGTTGTCTCTTCAGCGTTATTAAATAATATTTTTGTATCTAAATATATTTTGTTTGGTTTCAGTTATCAAAACATAATAGATATTGTTTTAATCCAATACTATAATACGAGCAAGGTTTGTATATATATATATATATATATATATATATATATATATATATATATATATATATATATATATATATGCACACGGATCTCGAAAACGGCACCGAGGATTTTCTTTAAATTTTGGAAATAACTAATTTCCGAGTAGAAAATAGGTTCTAGATAGGTCTAATGTCCAGGAAATTTCGTGTTTTCTTGTAATATTAAGTTTAAAATCTAAAAATTTAACATTACGCTTATGGAGAATAAAATGTAAACAATACAAACCAAAACAGACTGCGGGAAACAATATAGAGGTTATGCATTAATATTTATTTTATGAATTAAATAAATGCAAAATTATCAGGCTACTAAACAATTTGTAAAAACTTAAGGATAACATAGCTGTGCGAAATAAAAGCAGAAAAAAGTATTTCCAAAATCTTCCGTGTTTTGATAGAAAACGTATTCGTTGTATTGCTTGAAACCACTGTAACAAACCAATTAATTGATGTAAATTAAATTTCTCTTTTGCTTTTCAATCCTCATTCCGTTTATAACAAAATCAGTTGATCACAAGCTAATAATAACGGTATGGATAATTAAACAGTAAATGATCGGCTTTGGCTAAAAGACGTTAAACGGCATCGCTCAATTGACTAACGTCGTAGCCGAGTTGTAGCGTGTCGGCCTCAAGAACTATAGGCCGCCAGGTCCATACCCACCAGGGGCGATACTTTTTGTTCAGTGCTATATTAATTATGGTGTATTAAATCGGTTTTATTTCAATCACATAAATGTTTTCATTGAGTAATAAATGTGTTTTAATTTTTCTAATTAATTTTTATAATACATGTCTTATTCTATACGAGCAAGGCTCGGTCACCAGGTACTACCTTCTTAATCCGTGTGTCTAATTAGTTTCGTGACATATGAAATGTTTGTTTGCTTATTATCTGTTTATTTAATCTAAATAAATTTAAAAATTATTTGAATGATAAAATATTTTGATAGAAATAAATGCTAAGATATTAAGCTCACAACATTTAAATTTTCGTCTTTGTTAACTTTGTTGATATTTAATTGCACTTTTCTTTGCCACAGATTATTCCTGTGTTTGCCGTTACATTTTTAAATGATAAATAAAGGCGGAAACTGTAGTGTCGCTCAATAACAGATGTCTTTATTTCGGACGAAATAATAGAAAAACTGTTTATTGTGTCACTAGTTAGCGGTAGGCCTATGTTAAAATTTGCTTTAGTGATTAAACAAAGATTAGAGAAGGAGGAGAGTGAACACAAAAGTATCAAACTCGTTAACAGTGTAATGTGATACTTATTGTTTACACGACATTGAAATAAAAATAAATTAATTATTAATGGGTTCTGTTACCACTAGTAAAAGTAAGTAAAAGTCTAACCTGTGTCTTTATTTGTAAAAGGAGTTATATCATAATGAAAAATACGCCCTGCAGAATCACTTGCGGTTCATTTTTCCAAGCGCGTTCGTAATAATTCTCTTTGAAGACATTTCAGGAAAATATTCAAAAGGTATTCGTGTCAGTGGAATGTAGGTTTGCAATTCCGTTTCAAGGGAGCGTATGAAAAGTGCGCATTACGTATGTACGGACGGGTACGGCTGATGCGCTCAGTCGGCGTAAAAACCGGGCCTCATCCGAGTGACGTGTGCATGTTTCAGAAGCAACAGCTGCACCTTTAAAGGTTAAGCCAAATGGAAGGGTTGAATATTTATAAGTAAACAGCAGACATTTCTATATTTTTAATGGTTGGAAAAAATAAAAATTAAAAAAAATCACTGGTTCATATGTAGTTTATCAAATTAAGTGGTTTTTAACATAACCGTGAAATCTATTTCATCCTAGTAATTCCAATAATCAGGTTCTGAAGTGACTTACTCTCAAACATTCTATGTACAAGCTAGGTGGCACGGGGCCTTTTTTTGTCTAAAGCACCTCGTGAGGAACCATTACCAGCCTTAATTGTATCCATAACGTAATGGAGAACTAAAATCATAAAATGAAAACTTATTTCCCGCCACACCTTTGCGAAACCAGCGTTTTTATATACTTTGTGGGTTGAAGTAGTCCCTTCCCACCCCAGGGAGGGAAAGTGTCAAGTGTTGTCGACTGTCGAGGTAATCAGTTGTTATTATTATATGGAACGAATGAAAATACTCGAAAGTGCAATAGTAAGATATCGATAGTATTGAAAACTATAATTAATTATTATTGTAGCATACATAAAAAATAGTTAATCAGCTGATTGGTCAGTTGTAAGAACAAAGTGGAAGTAAGTCTTTCGCCTGAAAAATCTTTCGTTTTTATAGTTTTACAGAGCGCGTTAGAAAAGCATCATTTTAGAACCTTTAAATAAAATATGCTCCTACAATTTTAAACCTTTTTCACAAGAAAATTATTAAATATACCTATGTTAATATACGTTCTTTAACTTTAAAAAGAATTACTTTAATACGTTTTTTTATATAGCAAGCAAAAAGACTAAGTTTCACGAGAGATGCAACTTAAAAATGTTTAAACTTGGAAAGAGTAAAATAAAAATTCGTTTAAAACAGTTTTGAAGTAAAACATTCAAAGCAACGGGAGAACATTTAACCACATTTTCCAAAACACATTCAAGTGTTTCCGGGATATCAAAGTAAATATGAAGTAAAATACACATCGAAGGTCAATTAAAACAACATGCCCTCGTTGGAGACGGCCGGTGGTTGGTGGTTCCGTGCTCATATCCGTCCGTTTTCATACCGCGAGTTTATATTATTGAATCAAACATACACTGATGATGTTAGTAGGGATAATAAGAAGAAGAGCAAATGCTCAGATTAACAAATACAGATTTAATGCATGTCGAGCATGTCTATATTATAAACTGTTTTAGTAATCATTTGGAATATGAAATCCAATTTATAACAGTTTAAAGGACATTCCCTATAATGTTTGCTGAAAAATACAATCATTGTTAGTTACTTTATCGCGTCGTCTCAGATATTACGCGACATGGTCACCTGTTTATCTACAGCGCATGGCTGACACATACTTTCTCCCTAAAGTATATTTAAAAACGACAATCTGTAATTAAACTATAATATTCTTTAAAGTTTATCTAAACATCATTTTATAATTTATTGCTTAAAAATTAACCATCCAATTTCTAAAAAAAACAACAAGAGAAACAAAGTTCATTAGTTGTCAGAATTTTATGGGGGGACCGTCCCCCCGACCTTTCGAAGTATACCAAGTCTTATGGAAAACGGTTGGGAAATAAGACACACACACGCACGCACACACACACACACACACACACACACACACGCGCGCGCGCGCGCGCACACACACACACACACACAAACACACATCACGTCAAAAACCAGTTTTTTGGATTCAGGGGACTTCAAAACTGATATATTCACTCTCAACTTAAATTCGAAAATTTAGGCGAAAACAATACTTTCTCCATATACTATGTAGGCCTACAAGGCGAGAAAATAAAAACCAGGCACCAGCGTTTAAAATCCGTAATTCTGTTCCAAAACTGCATTAGAGCTGTGATTTTCCCATTTCACCTAATTAGTGTTACTTTTACGCCTTGCCTATTTTGTGTATTCGTTTATTTTAAAATAAAAATTAAAAAATTTTTGGTGATAAGAATAATTATTTGTCTTGATTTAGGCTGAGTGGTAGAATTATTATAAATAAACAAAAAAAAAATAAAAAATTATATAAACACAAAGTGGGTAGATTTGAAATAATATTAAAATTGAAAGTGAAAAGTATTTTAGCTGTAATTTTTATTATTTGTGGAGTTCTTTATTTAATACCTATGAAATTTCTCTAAATTACGCGATGGTAGTATGGTAACGTCGCGACGGCTTATTCCCAGCCAGTATCACGTGATACGCGTCTCCGAGCCCGCAGCGACTGCCGCATTATCCTCTCTCTCCGCTCTCCGACTCCCGGTTCAATTGTTTTACTTTACAGTACTTTGACTACGAAAAAATCGCAATCTTACACAACACAAATAATTTTTAACTGTGAATGTTCATGTGTTGGATGGTTATAAGTTGCACGTAATGTTTCTGTTAACATAAATTCTTCAACGTATAAGAAGGATGCTTAGTGACGTAATGTTGATATTTGAAAATGGCTGAGAATGATCGCTTGACGTGCCAATTACGGCTATTGATCATTTTTTGTGTAAAAAGTTGTACTTTTAGTACACATTTTAATATTTTTAAACCTTTTATTACTAGATCATACACCCAGACAGGCATAGAAGTTATTTAATTTTTGAGACTCAATTATATTCCATAAAATCCTCCTTTAATTGTTTATTGAAACCCAAAAAGGACCAACAAAGACGCCTTCATTGCAATTAAAAAATGAACTTCGATGGTAAAATAATCTAAAACTTTCTTCTATAATTATTTCATTTCAATATATTTCTTCACTCTCAATTCTTATATGTTGTTTCTCATAAAATAGATTAAAAATGAAATAAAATAAATAAATTGTCTTGATTTTCCTAGAAAACTTTTTCATAAATAATCATCAAGGTTCATTACCTCAGTAGATGTTCAGTAGATCCATGCGGACCATAATCTCCAATTATTTGTTCTGATGTAAATATGTATCCTGTATGCTTTGCATTGACTAATGTATCTGGTTCCGATTCATCATAATTTTACCAGCTGTTTCAAGTTTATTACCACTAAACGGCTGATTGATCAATACATTTTAAACATACGACAGTTTCCTGCTACTTTGTTTCCCTCTTTTCTATATGTTACATTTTCTGTTAATCAATATGCTGTTTTTTAATAATTATATTTTTAATGTATTCAGTTCAATATTTATACATTGATTACTAATTTTTATGTGGTATTGCGATATATCTTTTATGGAGCTGCATTTGTTAATACAAATGTAGCGAGATGGTTATATGGTGACTATTTTACCAACAGAGTATATCAAAGTGCCAAATCATTCACTGCTACCCGCAACGAAAATTCATATCGAAATACTATGCTACATAGAAATTAACCATTTATCAATAAATTTGAAAAATGAATATGTTAAAAGGGGACCCTCGCCCTTCCCATCAGACACATGTGGTAAGACGACGGTGGACAGAACGCCGATAACTGAGTAAGATCACCTCATTAATTATCCAGTAAAGTCCTTAACGAATTAGTCCTTACCCATGTTATTATGGTAGTTTATGAAACGATCGTATTATGAATGCTAAAGCCACGAGTGAGATTTAAGGTAGAACATAAACGAAGCGTGTGTTCTAAATATCCCCCGAGTGGCTTTAAGGCATAATACAATCATTGCATAAACTACCATAATAACATGGGTTGCAAAACATTTTCCGAAAATGAACCCACATTATATTCACTTTTCCACATTAAAAACTGGTTATATGTTTATCGTATGCATGTTTAGTAGCAGCTAGAAGAAGGTTGTTAATTACAACATTAACTTTTGTATTTATCTCTTCTAAAGTTAAATTGAACTCCTCACTGCTTAAATCACTCCTTTTGTGAATGGTTCAAAACTCACATTTGAGGTTAGCCCCTAACAAACACTATATTTATGGATAAATCAGCTGATTTTGTATTTCATTGAACCCTTAATGACATTACTTTCGTCAAACTTTGAGCTCTGATTGGTCTAGAACCTGTGTCGTATGAAAAATCTGTATCGTTATGAACTCATAATGCAACGGTTTTCGATTTCCGTTTAATAATGAGCCTCTAAATTATTAAATTATCTGTTAATCCAATACTATAATACGAGCAAGGTTTGTATATATATTATATTTGCACACGGATCTCGAAAACGGCACCGAGGAATTTCTTTAAATTTTGGAAATAGCTAATTTCCGAGTAGAAAATAAGTTCTAGATAGGTCTAATGTCCAGGAAAATTCGTGTTTTACTGTAATATTAAGTTTAAAATCTAAAAATTTAACATTACGCTTATGGAGAATAAAATGTAAACAATACAAACCAAAACAGCTGTTTATAACCGTTTGACAGTTCTTGATTGAAGACTGCGGGGAACAATATAGAGGTTATGCATTAATGTTTATTTTATGAATTAAATAAATGCAAAATTATCAGGTTACTAAACAATTTGTAAAAACTTAAGGATAACATAGCTGTGCGAAATAAAAGCAGAAACAAGTATTTCCAAAAATCTTCCGTGTTTTGATAGAAAACGTATTCGTTGTATTGCTTGAAGCCACTGTAACAAACCAATTAATTTATGTAAATTAAATTTCTCTTTTGCTTTTCAATCCTCATTCCGTTTATAACAAAATCATTTGATCACAGGCTAATAATAACGGTATGGATAATTAAACAGTAAATGATCGGCTTTGGCTAAAAGACGTTAAACGGCATCGCTCAATTGACTAACGTCGTAGCCGAGTTGTAGCGTGTCGGCCTCAAGAAGTATAGGCCGCGAGTTCCATCGCCACCAGGGGCGATACTTTTTGTTCAGTGCTATATTAATTATGGTGTATTAAATCGGTTTTATTTCAACCACATAAATCATTGAGTAATAAATGTGTTTTATTTTTTCTAATTCATTTTTATAATACATGTATCATTCTAAACGAGCAAAGCTCGGTCACCAGGTACTATTATTGTTAATTGTTCTTATTATTGTTTGTATGTTTCAGTATGTTTACTGGTAATTTTTGCAACGGTCGTATATAACATTAGTTCATGAAATCAAACCTAAAGACTCACAAGTGATACAAGAGATACAAGTAAAAATTGGAACCGGTAACGTATACGTTTAACCGAACTTGACCGTATGTTGGGAGGGTATTCCACTAAATAACAAAGACTCACAAGTGACACAAGAGATACAACTGAAAACTGACACCGGTAACGTAAACTTTTAATCGAACTTGACCATATGTTAGGAGGGCATTTCACTAAATAACAAAGGGTTACAAGTGATACAAGAGATACAAGTGAAAATTGACACCGGTAACGTAAACGTTTAATCGAACTTGACCGTATGTTAGGAGGGTATTTCACTAAATAACAAAGGGTTACAAGTGATACAAGAGATACAAGTGAAAATTGACACCGGTAACGTAAACGTTTAATCGAACTTGACCGTATGTTAGGAGGGCATTTCACTAAATAACAAAGGGTTACAAGTGATACAAGAGATACAAGTTGAAATTGACACCGGTAACGTAAACGTTTAATCGAACTTGACCGTATGTTAGGAGGGCATTTCACTAAATAACAAAGGGTTACAAGTGATACAAGAGATACAAGTTGAAATTGACACCGGTAACGTAAACGTTTAATCGAACTTGACCGTATGTTAGGAGGGCATTTCACTAAATAACAAAGGGTTACAAGTGATACAAGAGATACAAGTTGAAATTGACACCGGTAACGTAAACGTTTAATCGAACTTGACCGTATATTAGGAGGTCATTTCACTAAATAACAAAGGGTTACAAGTGGTACAAGATATACAAGTTGAAATTGACACCGGTAACGTAAACGTTTAATCGAACTTGACCGTATATTAGGAGGTCATTTCACTAAATAACAAAGGGTTACAAGTGGTACAAGATATACAAGTTGAAATTGACACCGGTAACGTAAACGTTTAATCGAACTTGACCGTATGTTGGGAGGGTATTTCACGAAATAACAAATACTTTTTGAATGCACCACAAATCAGCCCGTCCGACTCATTTGTGATACATTGAGGCTTTTCAATATCATTTACTTTCGTTGGGATTTTCTTTTAAAATCCTCTGGGTTTTCAAACTGGATGAATAAAACGTTCCCCAGTACAAAAGCGCTTTCAAGTATCGTACGTTCTTCGTATTTTTTACATGCATTTGGTTTAATTTTACAAAACTGTGAAAAGTCAAAATACCCCCGTCGCAGCAGACCTGCGTACTCAGCGAATTTCCAAATCAATAATTTTTTTATATGACAATTTTTATAAAAATATATCCATAAACATTAGAATTATTTGCCTACTCTCCATAACATTAACATAGGAAAGAGTGTGCAGGTTAGCTGCTGTGAGGAACACTGAAAGAAGTCATTTCTACCATGAATAATTTTTATCTTAACATTCATACCAATTTGCTGCCATGATAAACACATAAACTATGATTTTTAAGCATATATGGATAGATCTCAACCACATGAAGCTAAATATCAAGTTTTATCCAAAAATATTGATTAATATGGGAAATATTAATTTTTCCCAATCCTCCATAAGATTAACATTGGAGCCCCACAATACAACGTACTGTGTTTAGATTTTTCCATATCTCGGTAACCGTTGGAGATAGAGAAAAGCTTTAAGAAACTTAAGTGTATAGTTTTTTAAGCTGATTCCAATGGTGAAATATAAAATTAGAAAATTTTAATAATTACATGTGAAAAATACAAAAAACCTGATTTTGGGTTACAAACCCCCCCCCCCAAACTACTCGTTCCCGTTGACCAATATGTCTGGTTTACGAACTCGTCCAAGCATTTGTAGGAATACACATCTCTACCAAATTTGGTCTCGATCGGACCATTTTTACGAGAGTTATCGTGCTAACAGACACATATATACATATATATACATATATATATATATACATACATACATATATATATATATATATATATATATATATTAACGACTATTGTTTTTGGACTCTGGGCACCTAAAGACGAAAAAATAACATGGTCCCGGGCTTAAGTTTTACCATGAGACCTACGGTAATAGCTTCTTCCCTATGGGAAATTCGCTAAAAACAAAACATTATCTCAGATTAATTTTACATTAAGTAATCATGTTAAATATCAATTATCTAATTTTGAAATGTTTGATATAACATTAGTACATGTTACAGTACTTCTGATAACATTAATACATGTTACAGTACTTCTGTTACATTACTTATGTTACAGTACTCATGTTACTTTTTCGTTTTGAGGTGTGTTTTGCTTGTGTGTGAGAGTGTATGTGGGGGCGCGTGTGTGTATCTGTCCGTGAACATGATAACTCTCGTAAAAATGGTCCAATCGAGACCAAACTTGATAGAGACGTGTATTCCTACATTTAATCGAACGAGTTCGTAAACCAGACACAGGGTATTTCACTAAATAACAAAGGGTTACAAGTGATACAAGAGATACAAGTGAAAATTGACACCGGTAACGTAAACGTTTAATCGAACTTGACCGTATGTTAGGAGGGTATTTCACTAAATAACAAAGGGTTACAAGTGATACAAGAGATACAACTGAAAATTGACACCGGTAACGTAAACGTTTAATCGAACTTGACCGTATGTTAGGAGGGTATTTCACTAAATAACAAAGGGTTACAAGTGATACAAGAGATACAAGTGAAAATTGACACCGGTAACGTAAACGTTTAATCGAACTTGACCGTATGTTAGGAGGGTATTTCACTAAATAACAAAGGGTTACAAGTGATACAAGAGATACAAGTGAAAATTGACACCGGTAACGTAAACGTTTAATCGAACTTGACCGTATGTTAGGAGGGTATTTCACTAAATAACAAAGGGTTACAAGTGATACAAGAGATACAACTGAAAATTGACACCGGTAACGTAAACGTTTAATCGAACTTGACCGTATGTTAGGAGGGTATTTCACTAAATAACAAAGGGTTACAAGTGATACAAGTTGAAATTGACACCGGTAACGTAAACGTTTAATCGAACTTGACCGTATGTTAGGAGGGTATTTCACTAAATAACAAAGGGTTACAAGTGATACAAGAGATACAACTGAAAATTGACACCGGTAACGTAAACGTTTAATCGAACTTGACCGTATGTTAGGAGGGTATTTCACTAAATAACAAAGGGTTACAAGTGATACAAGAGATACAAGTGAAAATTGACACCGGTAACGTAAACGTTTAATCGAACTTGACCGTATGTTAGGAGGGTATTTCACTAAATAACAAAGGGTTACAAGTGAACACAAGAGATACAAGTGAAAATTGACACCGGTAACGTAAACGTTTAATCGAACTTGACCGTATGTTAGGAGGGTATTTCACTAAATAACAAAGGGTTACAAGTGATACAAGAGATACAAGTGAAAATTGACACCGGTAACGTAAACGTTTAATCGAACTTGACCGTATGTTAGGAGGGTATTTCACTAAATAACAAAGGGTTACAAGTGATACAAGAGATACAAGTGAAAATTGACACCGGTAACGTAAACGTTTAATCGAACTTGACCGTATGTTAGGAGGGTATTTCACTAAATAACAAAGGGTTACAAGTGATACAAGAGATACAACTGAAAATTGACACCGGTAACGTAAACGTTTAATCGAACTTGACCGTATGTTAGGAGGGTATTTCACTAAATAACAAAGGGTTACAAGTGATACAAGAGATACAACTGAAAATTGACACCGGTAACGTAAACGTTTAATCGAACTTGACCGTATGTTAGGAGGGTATTTCACTAAATAACAAAGGGTTACAAGTGATACAAGAGATACAACTGAAAATTGACACCAGTAACGTAAACGTTTAATCGAATTCGACCGTATGTTAGGAGGGTATTTCACTAAGTAACAAAGGGTTACAAGTGATACAAGAGATACAAGTGAAAATTGACACCGGTAACGTAAACGTTTAATCGAACTTGACCGTATGTTAGGAGGGTATTTCACTAAATAACAAAGGGTTACAAGTGATACAAGAGATACAACTGAAAATTGACACCAGTAACGTAAACGTTTAATCGAACTTGACCGTATGTTAGGAGGGTATTTCACTAAATAACAAAGGGTTACAAGTGATACAAGAGATACAAGTGAAAATTGACACCGGTAACGTAAACGTTTAATCGAACTTGACCGTATGTTAGGAGGGTATTTCACTAAATAACAAAGGGTTACAAGTGATACAAGAGATACAACTGAAAATTGACACCGGTAACGTAAACGTTTAATCGAACTTGACCGTATGTTAGGAGGTATTTCACTAAATAACAAAGGGTTACAAGTGATACAAGAGATACAACTGAAAATTGACACCGGTAACGTAAACGTTTAATCGAACTTGACCGTATGTTAGGAGGGTATTTCACTAAATAACAAAGGGTTACAAGTGATACAAGAGATACAACTGAAAATTGACACCGGTAACGTAAACGTTTAATCGAACTTGACCGTATGTTAGGAGGGTATTTCACTAAATAACAAAGGGTTACAAGTGATACAAGAGATACAACTGAAAATTGACACCGGTAACGTAAACGTTTAATCGAACTTGACCGTATGTTAGGAGGGTATTTCACTAAATAACAAAGGGTTACAAGTGATACAAGAGATACAAGTGAAAATTGACACCGGTAACGTAAACGTTTAATCGAACTTGACCGTATGTTAGGAGGGTATTTCACTAAATAACAAAGGGTTACAAGTGATACAAGAGATACAAGTGAAAATTGACACCGGTAACGTAAACGTTTAATCGAACTTGACCGTATGTTAGGAGGGTATTTCACTAAATAACAAAGGGTTACAAGTGATACAAGAGATACAACTGAAAATTGACACCAGTAACGTAAACGTTTAATCGAACTTGACCGTATGTTAGGAGGGCATTTCACTAAATAACAAAGGGTTACAAGTGATACAAGAGATACAAGTTGAAATTGACACCGGTAACGTAAACGTTTAATCGAACTTGACCGTATGTTAGGAGGGTATTTCACTAAATAACAAAGGGTTACAAGTGATACAAGAGATACAACTGAAAATTGACACCGGTAACGTAAACGTTTAATCGAACTTGACCGTATGTTAGGAGGGTATTTCACTAAATAACAAAGGGTTACAAGTGATACAAGAGATACAACTGAAAATTGACACCAGTAACGTAAACGTTTAATCGAATTCGACCGTATGTTAGGAGGGCATTTCACTAAATAACAAAGGGTTACAAGTGATACAAGAGATACAAGTTGAAATTGACACCGGTAACGTAAACGTTTAATCGAACTTGACCGTATGTTAGGAGGGTATTTCACTAAATAACAAAGGGTTACAAGTGATACAAGAGATACAACTGAAAATTGACACCAGTAACGTAAACGTTTAATCGAACTTGACCGTATGTTAGGAGGGTATTTCACTAAATAACAAAGGGTTACAAGTGATACAAGAGATACAACTGAAAATTGACACCAGTAACGTAAACGTTTAATCGAACTTGACCGTATGTTAGGAGGGTATTTCACTAAATAACAAAGGGTTACAAGTGATACAAGAGATACAAGTGAAAATTGACACCGGTAACGTAAACGTTTAATCGAACTTGACCGTATGTTAGGAGGGTATTTCACTAAATAACAAAGGGTTACAAGTGATACAAGAGATACAAGTGAAAATTGACACCGGTAACGTAAACGTTTAATCGAACTTGACCGTATGTTAGGAGGGTATTTCACTAAATAACAAAGGGTTACAAGTGATACAAGAGATACAACTGAAAATTGACACCGGTAACGTAAACGTTTAATCGAACTTGACCGTATGTTAGGAGGGTATTTCACTAAATAACAAAGGGTTACAAGTGATACAAGAGATACAACTGAAAATTGACACCGGTAACGTAAACGTTTAATCGAACTTGACCGTATGTTAGGAGGGTATTTCACTAAATAACAAAGGGTTACAAGTGATACAAGAGATACAACTGAAAATTGACACCGGTAACGTAAACGTTTAATCGAACTTGACCGTATGTTAGGAGGGTATTTCACTAAATAACAAAGGGTTACAAGTGATACAAGAGATACAACTGAAAATTGACACCGGTAACGTAAACGTTTAATCGAACTTGACCGTATGTTAGGAGGGTATTTCACTAAATAACAAAGGGTTACAAGTGATACAAGAGATACAACTGAAAATTGACACCGGTAACGTAAACGTTTAATCGAACTTGACCGTATGTTAGGAGGGTATTTCACTAAATAACAAAGGGTTACAAGTGATACAAGAGATACAACTGAAAATTGACACCGGTAACGTAAACGTTTAATCGAACTTGACCGTATGTTAGGAGGGTATTTCACTAAATAACAAAGGGTTACAAGTGATACAAGAGATACAACTGAAAATTGACACCGGTAACGTAAACGTTTAATCGAACTTGACCGTATGTTAGGAGGGTATTTCACTAAATAACAAAGGGTTACAAGTGATACAAGAGATACAAGTTAAAATTGACACCGGTAACGTAAACGTTTAATCGAACTTGACCGTATGTTAGGAGGGTATTTCACTAAATAACAAAGGGTTACAAGTGATACAAGAGATACAACTGAAAATTGACACCAGTAACGTAAACGTTTAATCGAATTCGACCGTATGTTAGGAGGGTATTTCACTAAGTAACAAAGACTCACAAGTGACACAAGAGATACAACTGAAAACTGACACCGGTAACGTATACGTTTAATCGAACTTGACCGTATGTTAGGAGGGTATTTCACTAAGTAACAAAGACTCACAAGTGACACAAGAGATACAACTGAAAACTGACACCGGTAACGTAAACGTTTAATCGAACTTGACCGTATGTTAGGAGGGCATTTCACTAAATAACAAAGGGTTACAAGTGATACAAGAGATACAAGTTGAAATTGACACCGGTAACGTAAACGTTTAATCGAACTTGACCGTATGTTAGGAGGGCATTTCACTAAATAACAAAGGGTTACAAGTGATACAAGAGATACAAGTTGAAATTGACACCGGTAACGTAAACGTTTAATCGAACTTGACCGTATGTTAGGAGGGTATTTCACTAAGTAACAAAGACTCACAAGTGACACAAGAGATACAACTGAAAACTGACACCGGTAACGTAAACGTTTAATCGAACTTGACCGTATGTTAGGAGGGCATTTCACTAAGTAACAAAGACTCACAAGTGACACAAGAGATACAACTGAAAACTGACACCGGTAACGTAAACGTTTAATCGAACTTGACCGTATGTTAGGAGGGCATTTCACTAAATAACAAAGGGTTACAAGTGATACAAGAGATACAACTGAAAACTGACACCGGTAACGTAAACGTTTAATCGAACTTGACCGTATGTTAGGAGGGCATTTCACTAAATAACAAAGGGTTACAAGTGATACAAGAGATACAACTGAAAACTGACACCGGTAACGTAAACGTTTAATCGAACTTGACCGTATGTTAGGAGGGCATTTCACTAAATAACAAAGGGTTACAAGTGATACAAGAGATACAAGTTGAAATTGACACCGGTAACGTAAACGTTTAATCGAACTTGACCGTATGTTAGGAGGGTATTTCACTAAATAACAAAGGGTTACAAGTGATACAAGAGATACAAGTTGAAATTGACACCGGTAACGTAAACGTTTAATCGAACTTGACCGTATGTTAGGAGGGCATTTCACTAAATAACAAAGGGTTACAAGTGATACAAGAGATACAAGTTGAAATTGACACCGGTAACGTAAACGTTTAATCGAACTTGACCGTATGTTAGGAGGGCATTTCACTAAATAACAAAGGGTTACAAGTGATACAAGTTGAAATTGACACCGGTAACGTAAACGTTTAATCGAACTTGACCGTATATTAGGAGGTCATTTCACTAAATAACAAAGGGTTACAAGTGGTACAAGATATACAAGTTGAAATTGACACCGGTAACGTAAACGTTTAATCGAACTTGACCGTATGTTGGGAGGGTATTTCACGAAATAACAAATACTTTTTGAATGCACCACAAATCAGCCCGTCCGACTCATTTGTGATACATTGAGGCTTTTCAATATCATTTACTTTCGTTGGGATTTTCTTTTAAAATCCTCTGGGTTTTCAAACTGGATGAATAAAACGTTCCCCAGTACAAAAGCGCTTTCAAGTATCGTACGTTCTTCGTATTTTTTACATGCATTTGGTTTAATTTTACAAAACTGTGAAAAGTCAAAATACCCCCGTCGCAGCAGACCTGCGTACTCAGCGAATTTCCAAATCAATAATTTTTTTATATGACAATTTTTATAAAAATATATCCATAAACATTAGAATTATTTGCCTACTCTCCATAACATTAACATAGGAAAGAGTGTGCAGGTTAGCTGCTGCGAGGAACACTGAAAGAAGTCATTTCTACCATGAATAATTTTTATCTTAACATTCATACCAATTTGCTGCCATGATAAACACATAAACTATGATTTTTAAGCATATATGGATAGATCTCAACCACATGAAGCTAAATATCAAGTTTTATCCAAAAATAATGATTAATATGGGAAATATTAATTTTTCCCAATCCTCCATAAGATTAACATTGGAGCCCCACAATACAACGTACTGTGTTTAGATTTTTCCATATCTCGGTAACCGTTGGAGATAGAGAAAAGCTTTAAGAAACTTAAGTGTATAGTTTTTTAAGCTGATTCCAATGGTGAAATATAAAATTAGATAATTTTAATAATTACATGTGAAAAATACAAAAAGCCTGATTTTGGGGTACAAACCCCCCCCCCCAAACTACTCGTTCCCGTTGACCAATATGTCTGGTTTACGAACTCGTCCAAGCATTTGTAGGAATACACATCTCTACCAAATTTGGTCTCGATCGGACCATTTTTACGAGAGTTATCGTGCTAACAGACACATATATATATATATATATATATATATATATATATATATATATATATATATATATATATATATATATATATATATAACGACTATTGTTTTTGGACTCTGGGCACCTAAAGACGAAAAAATAACATGGTCCCGGGCTTAAGTCTTACCATGAGACCTACGGTAATAGCTTCTTCCCTATGGGAAATTCGCTAAAAACAAAACATTATCTCAGATTAATTTTACATTAAGTAATCATGTTAAATATCAATTATCTAATTTTGAAATGTTTGATATAACATTAGTACATGTTACAGTACTTCTGATAACATTAATACATGTTACAGTACTTCTGTTACATTACTTATGTTACAGTACTCATGTTACTTTTTCGTTTTGAGGTGTGTTTTGCTTGTGTGTGAGAGTGTATGTGGGGGCGCGTGTGTGTATCTGTCCGTGAACATGATAACTCTCGTAAAAATGGTCCAATCGAGACCAAACTTGATAGAGACGTGTATTCCTACATTTAATCGAACGAGTTCGTAAACCAGACACATTGGTCAATCGGAACGGGTAGTTTGGGTTGGGTTTTGTACCCCAAATTGGGGTTTTTGCATTTTTCACATGTAATTTAAAAACCTTTTTTAATTTTATCTTCAAGCATTAAAATCAGCTTAAAAACTGCAAGATTTAGTTTCTTAAAGTTTTTATCTATCTCCAATGGTTACCGAAATATTAAAAAATCTAAACAAAGTACATTGTATTTTGGGGCTCCAATGTTAATCTTATAGAGGAAAAGGAAAAACTAATATTTCAGATATCAATCTATATTTTTGGATGAAACTTGGTATTTAGCTTCATGTGGTTGAGATCTATCCATTTATGCTTAAAAATCATAGTTTATGTATTTATAATGGCAGCTAACTTGCATACTCTTTCCCCATCCTAATCATATAGAGAATAGGCAATCTCCTATATTTATGGACAGAGGTTAATCAAACATGGTATGAATGGTTAAAATAAAAATTTTGTATACCATAAATGGCTAATACCAGTGTTCCTCATAGCAGAAAACTTGCATTCTCTTCCCCATGTTAATACTATGGTGAATAGGCAAATAACTCTCATAGTTACAGTATTTACAAATAAAGATAAAATATAGTCATTATTATTATTATATTATTGATTTGGAACTTCGTTGAGTGCGTAGGTCTGCTGCGACGGGGGTATTTACCATTAGAATCAGTTTAAAAAAGACACAATTTAATACTTAAAAGTTTTTTTCTTTCTCCAATGGTTACCGAGATATTCAAAAACTAAATACAGTACGATGTATTTTGGGGCTCCAATGTCGATCTTAAGGAGGATGAGAAAAAATTAATATTTCACTTATTAGCCTATATTTTTTATTAAACTTAGTATGTAGCTTCATGTGGTTGAGATCCATCCAGTTATACTTAAAGAATAATAGTCGATGTGTTCATTATGGTAGCTAACCTGCATACGCCCGTACTCATTCCCATGTAAATCATACAGAGAATAGGCAAACTCCACTATTATGGACAGATTTTGGTAAAACTTGGTATATGGTCAAAATAAAAATTGTTCATGGTAAAAATGTCTACTTTCAATGTTCCTCACACTAGCAAACCTGCATACGCTTTCCCGTGGTAATCTTATGAAGAATAGGCAAACCCTACTATTTATTTACGGATTTTGATCAAACTTTTCATATACCGTACTACTATTGTCATATTTTTGATTTGGAAATTCATTGTGTAAGCAGGTCTGCTGTGACAGGGGTATTATGTACTTGCAGCACAACAGATCCTGAAACTTGTGTAACGTAGGACCCAAATTATTTTCGTGTTTAAAACCATTTTACATCTACGGTAGTAGCTATTAGTTAATAAATCATATTATGTTATAGTTTTAAAGATATGTGTATGTAGAGAAGAAATATTTAAAGATAATGTAAGAAAAATATATAGAAGAAATATTCAAGGAAAATGTAAGAAAAAAAATATATATATAAGAAATATTCACATTAAAGTATTCTCTTTGAATTTAAATTCTAAAAAATTACTAAAATCCGATTAACACATCAATTTGAATATTTTTAAATATTCAAAGTTGAGAAAAGTGTTCAACTTATTACATGTCAGAGCATGATGAGTACATGATGACGGAACGTGGTAGAAAAGCACCGTTTATTGTATTCCAATTATTGTGGAAATGTGTCAAACCATAACTGTACAATGTCTAAACCTATTATTTAAATTAAATTTTGTGAAATGGTTCATTAAAAATATACTTATCTCACACATTTTTAACTCGTCGACAGGTATAGGCTTGAATTTTCAAATTTGCAAAAAAGGAAGGCCTTCTCAATGTTTCGTATCATACTGAACATGTTTTCACTGAAATCACGAGTAAACATGGTATGTGTTCATGGATAGGTTCCAAACTAACCCCCTACTATAAGCCATAAAAACATTTAAAATCTCTAAAACAATTAGGAATTCTGTATTTTAAAATGTTGAAAACCTCCTTCAGGATCGATTATTTTAGGTATGCTTCTTTGCATTGTCTTATATTAAATTTTCAACCTATTACAAGGTTACGTTTCAGATAGCCTACTCCACTGCGTCCGCCACCTCTCCGGTTACGTAGGCTCCTACTTAAAATCTGAAATTCAAGACTTTAAAAATATTGAGACGTTCATAATCTTTATTATGCCAAAATGTGCCTTAAAATCAAATATTTTCATGTTCTAAAACACAAAACTAATACAACCAATACAGTATTCTACAATCGGCACAGAAGTAATATAATTAAAGTAGTAAAAAAGGAATTAAAAATGTTTCAATGAGTTGACTGAATCATCGTTCTGCCCACCAACGGCATCGAGCCAGTTTAAATTAATAAGAAGCAATTAAAATTACAAACGTTTAAGTCTTCCCATGTCCAAATCGAACAAAGCAAACATACAAAGGATGCGTTTGCCAATTAAAATACCGCAGCCCTTTCATTTTGACGTTACAAAAACAAAGCTCGGCGCATGTGGTTGAACTTCATTTTTGCTTTGTGAATTTATATTAGACTATTTTCTTCTAATTAACTGTACGTTTAAGCTAACTTACTGTACTGACGTTTGAAGAACATCATTTAACGCAATATGAATAACCAACATATTTCATTCAAAATATAAGGTTTAACGACGAGGGGAGCCACATAATAACTGCCCAATGGACTACAGCTTCAGGACCACATAGTCTGGTATTTTAGTAGATTAAGTTACAGCATAGACTGAACCTAAATATATAATGACATATAATATACATATTCAAAAGCATACTTTTTTACTCGTACTTCAAAAATTTTCATAAAGCAAACCAAAAGTTTTGTAACACTAAAAATGTCAATTTATTTATAGAAAACACCACCAATCATCAACTTTGTTAGCCTAAATTTTGTATGTTCACTTTTATTTCACAATACAATATAATTTTAAAAATTCTGAAACTAAGTTTCTTGGAAAAACCCATCCCCATAAGCTAACATTCTTAACTTTTATGATAATTTGCACCTTAGAAGGATCAAGTTTTTACGTGTTTTAAAGAGGAGAACATTTTTGGCTTAGTTTATCACTAATGACTTCTTCTGTTTTACTATCCTCCTCATAATGAATCTTCATTCTTTACAAACAACATGATAAAAGGTTTCTCGTTTTTAGAGCATAATCATCGTTGTTAGGGCGCGGCCGGGAGCAGTCATGATGTCTCACAATGTTCATCGTCCGTCATAACTGCTGGACCAACCGCTACCATCACCAGCCATGGAAGAAAGATTATTTTTACTAATAGAACAATTAAATATTTGGATGTGTATTCTCGAATGAAGTAACAGTAAGTATAAGTTGGTTGTGGTATCTTAGGATATTTTAGTTTCAACCACTTATAAATGGTTGAAAAAAATTATTTTAAAGCATTAAAACACATGCTGATTACAAAGTTAAAAGATGAAAATATATTAAAATGTTATTTTTGTTTAACACAATCGAGACTAATACAACTAACAGTCCAAAATATGAATTGTTATGAAATAAATATTATAATCGTCGTTTTATTGAGAATATTACCTTTGGATATAAGTTCTTGATAATGTTGTTTTATACGCGAACGCCTTCTTTTTTGTTGGTTTTATAAATCACCTGAAAACATTTATTAAAGTTCTAAAATTTACATAAATGCAACAAATTGTTCCAACCATAATTCAACACCAGTGTAATTTAATTCATTTAAAATATTGAATTCCTTAGGTCATTCATGAGCAGCATACTAAGGAGTATATTATTATAGAGCTTGACCGGAATTTCCAGACTTCAGAAGTGCATTATTATAGAGTTTGAGCAGCACATTCAGAAGTAAATTATTACAGAACTTGTGCAAATTATTCAGAGTATATTATTATAGAACTTGACGTGCATTTCCAGACTTCAGAAGTGCATTATTGTTGAGCTTGAGCAGCACATTCAGAAGTAAATTATTACAGAACTTGTGCAAATTACTCGGAGTATATTATTATAGAACTTGACGTGCATTTCCAGACTTCAGAAGTGCATTATTATAGAGCTTGAACAGCACATTCAGAAGTAAATTATTACAGAACTTGTGCAAATTACTCGGAGTATATTATTATAGAACTTGACGTGCATTTCCAGACTTCAGAAGTGCATTATTATAGAGCTTGAACAGCACATTCAGAAGTAAATTATTACAGAACTTGTGCAAATTACTCGGAGTATATTATTATAGAACTTGACGTGCATTTCCAGACTTCAGAAGTGCATTATTATAGAGCTTGAACAGCACATTCAGAAGTAAATTATTACAGAACTTGTGCAAATTACTCGGAGTATATTATTATAGAACTTGACGTGCATTTCCAGACTTCAGAAGTGCATTACTGTTGAGCTTGAGCGGAATCCGCATGAGTATGGTTTATTATTATAGAAATTTAGCAGCATCCTTCAATGTATATTATAGAGTTTGAACAGCATCAAAGTCAACCAAATCATATTTCATATGATCGTATATATTATGAATACAATATAGCCGAGACTAATAAACGTTTCGGCTTTTTAAACTATCCTAACTTCACTTTTTTACCACGAATTAATAAATAAATAAGAGAGATATTTTATTTTCCAGTGAACGATCATGGTTATATAAATAAATGTGTCACTATTTCCTGACAGCGCAGCGGCAGAGTGGATATTCAACCAAGCCTGATCTGACGGGGTGGACCTTGTTACGCGTGTTCCCAAATGATCATGTCCGGTCCCTGCCCCGAGTCTGTTTTGACCTTTTATTGGCCCTTAACGTGAATGTAATATCATGCATCACTACACAGAAAGATGGACCTCTTTAACTTATCTCTGAATTTCAAGCGTCAGTTGGCTTAGGTAAATCTTCAACAATCTCTTGATGTTTGGAAGAAAACTAAAATATTTTATACGTTGACTTTTGTATGACGTTTTAGTATATTTGATTACATTATACAAGATCTTTCTTGATGACTAAATATTCTTCCTTACTTAATGATTGTAAAATTAAAACACCATTACGATTTAACCAAACTCATAGAATACTTATAGGGGAGGATTTCATGTACGCGATATAACACACGTGCGATAGCATTTTTCTCGTTATTCATCCATGTTTATCCGACAGTAAAAAAACAGAATATGTTTTATTTTCTCCACCTTCTTCATTTCTATAGGTGAGCAACATTTTTTTCAGGGAGAAAACATGAAGGAATAACGAGAAAAATGTTATCGCACGATTGTTATATGGCGCGATTATATGAATTCCACTTATAAGAAGAATAAAATACTTTATTGTTCTTCAGCATTACAATTAATTATGTAATGGACAACGTCAATATCGATTTCGTTTTTTTTATTGTAGCAGTTTTCAAAGCATAACATTTTGAAGGCTACTTGACATTTATTTAGCAATCGTAGTGTATTTGGTAACTCCAGTAATTATGGTTTGTGGTACTGTGGAAGTCTAACCTAAAAACTAAAGAATCTACACTATATTATAGTGTATATAATATAGATAGGTAGATAATCTCTTTTTAAAATGAACACAAAAACAAATATTTCCAGGTTTATCACGGTCAAATATTTACTACTGCTAGGGGTTTACAATGTCTCTAAAATACGCCTTATTGATTCTTCAAAGAGCCTTTGATTTATTGGTAAAACTTTGAGGCGAAACTAAAATTTATTGATTTTTTTAAATATGGACCACTTGAGGAATACATAATTCCCTCCCTACTCAGGGACTGGGAATAAACGTCAGTCATGCTCCGACATTCATAGCGGAATATATTAATTTACACCATTACAGTGATTGTTACATTCTACAAAAGATGTGTGAAGTGTGAGTAACATTATGTACCGTTACTGTTTATGTGTTAATAGTATATTTTCTGGTAGGTACCTGAATTATTCTTAGAAACATCCCCGGAGAAAAAGACCCGGTTTTGATGACTGGTCTTCAAAGTTGAAACTCCCAAGTTTAAGTTTTTACATCCCTTCCAAGAGCTGGAACGTGATGCTTGGATAATGCACAAAGTTCTTTCCGGTTTGTTGTAAGAATGTATAATCATAAACATGTTCCATTAAAACGAGCCCTCCATTCAGCGGAATATAAACCCCAATTCCTTAAACTTGAAAAACTGAAAACCTTATGTTCCTCCGGATTTTTCATTTCGTTAAAACAGTGGTACCGGTACAGTAAAACACATTCTGTATTATTACTCCAACTGAAACCCGATAGTGTGTTCTAATATTTCACTTAGAATATATAAAGATTTTGGAGCTTGAAGGCTGATGGCAAGTAGCCTATATGGAAAAGCAAGTTGGTTAAACGTACTTGGTAAATATAATTGTTTTATATTAAATTTGCTTTAACTAACAAACCATAGCATTTATAAATAATTTATGAACGAAGACGCGATAAAAAAAGTACGCCTTCTATATTATTATACCTACTCTTAACACCAACGTTACTTTTGAAGACCAGTAATGATGGTTCATATTATAGAAAATATTTAAGTATATATCTCAACAATTCCCTTTTCCGTACATTCCTCGCTTTCCGAAAAACTCTCTCAGAAACCTTTGTGCATTTCAAACACAACCACGCGGTTTGCAAGCGGAGAGAGCTGAAAATGAAATATAAAAGTGTCACCTGGAAATGGGGTCATGGCACCCCTTTAGTAAAAATGTTTTACAGGAGGAATATTTAATTTTCCGCTCCCCCAATGTGCAGAGCTTTATATCCTCGCGACCCATACAACAAGTTCCGTTTCCTGGAACGGTGATGAAATCAGAACGGATCGACACCGATACTGACAGATTTAACCCATAAAACTGAAATATCATCTAAACCATTTCCGGGAGATATTTCCGCCCTACCGGCCTCGGCCCTTCCCTTAAGTTCAAACCTAGTGACATTACCTGTTCATTCAGTTTTGTTCATTATGCGCAATAAGCATTGTTATAGTTACAGAGCGATTACACAAAAAGTTTTTTGGAAAGCGGTTTATACCCAAATGGACATTCCGGGATTTTATTGGCTTTTAGTTTTGTGTGACCGAAGTCTAAAACTCCAACACCTAGGCTAGCAAGACCCCTTAACAGTTATAAATATTGAATACAACTAAAATAATGTTAGTGCAGTCTGAGTAATACTGATAATCAATAGGCCTATAACCTTGTCTATATAAACTTCAATATAACCTTACATCCAAATGTGTTCCTTAGACAGCTTCCTCCTCTCTACCTCTATTCAAGTAATAGGATTTTACATTGTTCTGTCATGTCACTTAAAAGGAAAAATTGAGTAAACGATAAGTTATATAAGAATGAATTAACGTAGAATAAAAAATGTGTTAATGCAGGATATATTATTAGGTGAGAAAAAAATTGACAATAATATTTACAGGTTGTGTCTTAATTTTATAGCGACAAAATGTCACTTCTTACAATTTTATAGAAGTTGACTTTTTTAAATTTACTGTTACCAGTTTTTTTCGATCTTTTTTTACTCCGTTTTATTGCGTTGCTTAAAGACGTTATAGAATAGTAAATTTTCTCCAAACCTTATAACAATTTTATTGAAAACGTCAACTTATATATATATAATTCCGTATTAGATAGGGACTATTCATTATTTTCTTCCGTGTGTTTGTACTTAATGGATAAGCTGTGTGTATACACTTTTATAAATTTCAATCAAATCCATGCAATTGATATCAAATTTTAATCTGAAGTTTTAAATCTTGATATATGTATCTAAAAGCTTAATGATTACTTAAGCTGTATGTTTGTTGGAATTTGAGAAATTTTAAATATGAGTATGAGAGTTATTAAATACCGTTTAATTACTCAAAGGGGATCTCATTTTTGTATGTTTATTGCTTTCGCATAAGGTATGTAGCCTAATTGGAAAACATGATTAGACCTATAAAGGTTATTTGAACGTTAAGATCCTGAAAATTGTAATAAATCTATGTGGTATTAATGAGAAACATATATGTATTTAGAATATATACATATGATTTAAGCAATAGTTTGTATATATATAACTATGCATTAATTTTTTTTCTCTTCATCGCAGTTTAGGCAGCAGTGTCCTAAGTTAATTTCTTTACAAAATACTTTATTTAGTTTATTGTTATCTTTTTTTTAATGTTTATATTATTCAAAATTTGATAAAACGACTCATTTCCACGCACGGGGTTTTTCCTATGTGGAAATTCTGCATTAGCTAAAATATTTATCATGTATATATGTGGGTTTTTATATATTTTTCTTTATGCATTTTTATCATATATGTAGTATATTATTGCAGAATAAAACATTTTTGATTTGATTTGATTTGATATATATATTTGTTGCGTTTCACGCAACACGTAAGTAGAGGCAGACGAACTTCATAAAATATGCTGGAAGATTTTTAACAGAAATTTGATGTGAAATTTGATTTGTGTTTTGAATTTGAACACATATTACCGTTTCAAAATTGTTAAACAATCCAATACATTAATTTAACATTGATCAACACAATAATGAATTGTGGAGCAAAATGTTTTTATTTTTATTATATGAAAATATTGTAATTATTGTTGTGCAAAAGCTTCGTAAAGAGGACTAACTATTTAAGAATATGTACGAATAAACAAAACAATAAACAATTAATTTTTGTAAACATGTACTGTATAACGAACGAATGATCCAATCCACCTAGCACCGTCGGACGGTGCTGCCCCTACCGGCCACTCCTGTCATCCATATAAGGTGTTGAAAGTCACACCCACCTGGGGGAGAGGGGTAGAGGCTCCTCCCATTTCCCCCTCCCTACCATACCCACAACCCACCAACCCACATACCAAGTCCTCCATGCCTCGACACCGGACTAGCAGGTCACGCAATATCCTCCCGACGATTTTCCGATCATTGCTTCAAAAACTGTTGATTAAATATGTTTAGATTGATTCCCAAGGATATTTTTTCCCTGATTTTCATCTGTAACACGCATTTTTTGTTAGAAATGAAAAAAGTGCATGTTTAATTAACATATTAGGTTTTAATGAGAATTTTAAGTAATTAATTGTTAAAAAATAAATACATTTGTATTAATAACGGTTAATTAATATTTGTTTTACTCGTTTTCTGTTTGATTACGGTTATAATGACTCAAAAACGGTATAAACACATAGTATTACTTTTGGTCAGTTATTTTAACTTGGCCAAATCACATACAGAAATCTGCTCAACTACAGAAAGAACAGAACATAAATACTCTTGTACCATTGTATGTAATACTTTGCTTTACTGCTTGGGCGTTGTTTCTACGAACGTAAATCAACGTAATACCGTCACTCTACGAACGTAACATTCATAGTGTCGACGTTTTCCTCATTTAAAAATAATTTATCAAACTTCTGTCTTCAAAGATTATTGCGTGTCATTGCGATTATTCCGGTTAAGCCAATACAGACTTTTAACTGAAAAACTCGAGTGTTATAGTGTATAGACTTACTGAATAGTTCAACTTTCTTATCCACTTCTAGCCAACAACTAATGTCAGGACGGCATAGGGCGCAAAGCAGCAATGTACTATTCAATTTTCCAATTTAGTTCGCTGCTGATATCATTATTAAATACATATTAAGGCAACAATAACGAATACCCTATATATGTATGTATTAATAGTAAGCTATTATTTCATGGTTAAAGTAGAATGCGTAATGATTCATTACAGTAATTAGTTTGCCACCGCCGAATTAAAATAAGAATTAAACAAAATATATATGATGCCTTAAAAAACAAAGTACAAGGTAAACGCAACAGCATTCTTTAGGGTGCGAAATTTAACCTTCAAAAGATAAAATTAAGATTTTTAATAATAAGAGTAGAGGACACCGAAGTTGTAAAAGAATAATCAATTGCAAATAGATTGACAATTCCGCTCAACTCAGTGGTTTAGAAGATATCTAAGTCTTAGTATCGCTTAAGTGTTAGTATTAGGCCTATGCCACCGTACATCGTAATATTCCTCATAGAATACTCAAACAATCTTGACAAGGCATTCACTGACTGACTAATAACAAAATATAGTGGTTTAGACTATGAAACATACAAATATTCTACATGTGTTATAGAAAGAGTTTTAGATTATTTTATAGAAAAACAACTAAAATAAGTAGTTAATAAACATCCCCAACCGGGCCCACTCTCGCCAGTCAGAGCCTTTGTTACTATTCGCCGTACGAATGCTAAAGACAATATATTTCTCTTTCTCTACCTTTTGAAATAAGCTTGATACGTATCTTAGAGTGTTATTACCTAACGAAAATAACTATTCAATGTATGTTGAAGTTACTTCAGTGAAAGTTGGTTAAATTTTAAGTAAGTTACTTTTCAAGGCAGTATGTTTGTACCAGTTCCGGGATATAGTTTATTTGTAAGCTTTCTAATATCTTGGTCACGTCTTAACTACTAAGCACACTAAACTTGAGTTGAAATGGGTGCGTAATACTAGTTATACTAGTTTTCAAAAATGTCATGGGTTTCTGGGGTCTAAAAGATTCAACGTCATTACTAAAAAGTAAACATTACGTGAGTTTTCTCTCCGTAGTGTTGTTGGAATTGGGTTTGAGAGTAGTTTCACAAAATTGTTGTGAATATTTGACACCTGAAGACGTGAGAGCTAATACGAGTAAAAATCCGCCTACTATAACTATAGCAGGTATAGTAGGTACACTACTTGCAACTGTTACAACATATCTTGCAAGTGTGAAAGCGCCTAACAGCTATCTGAATTATTGAATTCAATTTTGATAACAGGTTTGTTTGACAATTTGGATGGAATAGAAATAAAACTGTACACATTCTAAATAACAGAAAATCTTTTTTTCAAATAAAATGTTTAATATAAATAATATCAATAAATAGTATCAACAAGGTGTAGACGATTAAAATGTCCTCATAATAAATACATTTGTGCTGTTAGTATGTAATAGTTATTATTTAAAGCCAACAGTCTTGGAGGGTGAAGGAGCAATTGTACACCAACACTTTTTTGGGAAAGCAGTCCAAACAAGACACCCATAATTATCTTAATGATTAATTAATCATAATTTAGCTGTAAACTGTAATGTATGCCAACATTACAGCAGTATACAGACCTGCTCTACTGGTACAATCCTGTATATTCATTTGTAGATATTTTTATAATATTTCATGAAAGGTTATTTTATTTACTTCATTTGTTTTTGATTTGATTTTGTTTACTTATATTGGTTATATATATATATATATATATATATGAATTTTCTATTATCTGTAGCATATATACCATTAAATACTAATCAAGGCCTATCATGTTATATATTGTGTTTCTGGGAATGCCATTTATTTGGTTGGTCTCACGAGGATCTCAGATTTATTATCATGCAATATTAAATTTGTATCGGAAAATATGTGGGATCGATAAACTTGTAGAAATTTGTTAATGTTGGTTTTGTTTCACGATATTAAAAAACCTTTGATACTGTTTACCCTAACTTTTATGTAAAAATTACATCATAGCAGAATCAAAGCGACTCGTGAACGGTCTACATATGTTAGACCGTCCATTGCGTGTACATATACCATTGGTATATCCTCTGTGGTATTGTGGTACAGTGTGTTACGAACCTTATGCACCTTATTATTGAACACTTTTAAACATAGATTTAGGAATAAAGGTTTTAAAATTGTGGTTTGGTATTAAATTTTAGCTATTATTCCATAAAAACAAAATACATTAATTTTAGTTTTTTGAAAAATCTATTTGAGAGAGGAAGTATAAATGTCTGAATTATTTGTTTGGACCAACAAACCAGAACTGGGTGTTGCAGGCACTGTACTGTTGAGGGACAAATAGACAAGTTATTTTTAGGAATTGTTCTTGGTTTTGTAAAAAAGGTATAAGCAAAACGTTTACAAAAGATTCTATATTTAGCTGAAGGATTGGGTGATTTAATATAATAAAAATTCTATGCCTCCCACTAGTTCAAACTCGAACCATGAAATATAAAATTTATAGTACCTGGTGACCGAGCTTTGCTCGGATAGAATAAGACATGTATTTTACAAGTTAGTTAGCAAAATTAAAACAAATTTACTGCTCAATGAAAACATTTATGTGGTTTAATTAAAACCGTTTTAATACCCCTTAATTAATATGGCATAAATACTGAATAAATATATAGCCCTCGGGTGGGGATCGATCACGCGACCTTGCGTACGTGAGATCTAAGCGCTTAAGCTACGGCGTCA
The DNA here is from genome assembly GCA_023375725.1 of Nephotettix cincticeps. Lineage (NCBI taxonomy): Eukaryota > Metazoa > Arthropoda > Insecta > Hemiptera > Cicadellidae > Nephotettix > Nephotettix cincticeps. The sequence goes on from CM041786.1 coordinate 63,458,365, forward strand.
GCCGATTTCGCGTCGTCGTTTAAGAGTTTTTGGCCAACCTCAATTAATTGTTTTAGCTAACCTTATACTGAATTTAAATGTTCATACTGTTTGTTATTATTATCCTGTGATCAACTGATTTTGTTAGAAACGGAATGAGGATTGAAAAGCAAAAGATAAATTTAATTTACACCAATTATTTGGTTTGTTACAGTAGCTTCAAGCAATACAACGAATATGTTTTCTATCAAAATACGGAAGATTTTGGAAATACTCTTTCCTGCTTTTATTTCGCACAGTTATGTTACCCTAAAGTTTTTACAAATTGTTTAGTAACCTGATAATTTTACATTTATTACATACATAAAATAAATATTTCTGAAAAACCTCTATTCACATATTTTTCTTTGCCGTCTTCAATCAAGAACTGTCAAACGTTTATAAACAGCTGTTTTGGTTTGCATTGTTTACATTTGATTCTCCATAAGCGTAATGTTAAATTTTTAGATTTTAAACTTAATATTACAAGAAAACACGAATTTTCCTGGACATTAGACCTGTCTAGAACTTATTTTCTACTCGGAAATTAGTTATTTCCAAAATTTAAAGAAATTCCTCGGTGCCGTTTTCGAGATCCGTGTGCAAATATATATATATATATATATATATATATATATATATATATATATATACAAACCTTGCTCGTATTATATAGTATATAATAATAATATACATGTATTCATGCATAACGATACGGTACTTTCAAATAACAGTATTTCTGTTAATAACTTTGTAAGGTAGGCCTAGAGTATTTTTAAGATAGACTATTTTCAAATATTTAAATTACTAAAGCCATTATATTGAAATGTCGAGGGGATATCGTAATAAATAAATGTGTTTCACAATCAGGACAACAATTATTATTTTAATCAAATTAATATAAAATTCTCTAATAAAAGAAAGCGACCTGCTCAGCAGACATGACAGGGCGGGAATCCCAATAAACACATTTTGTAGAACTTTTAATTAAACGTACAATGTAAAATTAAAAATACTTCTTGTGGCTGTAGGCCTAAGGACGTTACTTGCAGGGTTTGACCACACAAAGGCTGATCAGGGGCTTCCTTTTGTGCTCCTTTCATTGGCTCAGCTTTGTCTCAAATTGGAGATGCCCACTTCATTACCTAATTACGCTGACCCATCGGTTCAAAGAGATAGAGCGAACAATCTTGCTTCACAAGGAAACATTCGGGGAGTGTTGAAAAAAATTAAAATTGCTAAGCGTAAGAAGAAATTACATTACAGATCAGTAATTAATGTTTCTTAATCACGGTAACAATAATTTTATGATGAAACTATTTTGTATAAAATTATACCGTTAAATAATAACAAGAACAAAAAATGACACATGATGGTGAATATGTACCGTAATAAATACACACATGGACTAGCCAGAGGTGTTATAACAGGAGTAACAGGCTACTGGTACCGTAGCGGCAATAGCCACATGGACTAGCCAGGGGTGATATGACAGGAGTCGCAGGCCACAGGTACCGTAGCGGCAAAAGCCACATGGACTAGCCAGAGGTGATATGACAGGAGTCGCAGGCCACTGGTACCGTAGCGGCAATAGCCACATGGGCTAGCCAGAGGTGATAAGACAGGAGTCGCAGGCCACTGGTACCGTAGCGGCAATAACCACATGGGCTAGCCAGAGGTGATATGACAGGAGTCTCAGGCCATTGGTACCGTGGCGGCAATAGCCACATGGGCTAGCCAGAGGTGATATGACAGGAGTCGCAGGCCACTGGTACCGTAGCGGCAATAGCCACATGGGCTAGCCAGAGGTAATATGACAGGAGTCGCGGGCCACTGGTACCGAAGCGCCAATAGCCACATGGGCTAGCCAAAGGTGATATTTCAGGAGTCGCAGGCCACTGGTACCGTAGCGGCAAAAGCCATATGGGCTATCCAGAGGTGATATTATATTACAGGAGACGCAGGCCACTAGTATCGTAGTGGCAATAGCCATATGGGCTAGCCAGAGGTGATATTACAGGAGTCGAAGGCCAATGGTACCGTAACGGCAATAGCCACATGGGCTAGCCACAGGTAATATAACAGGAGTCGTAGGCCACTGGTACCTTAGCGGCAATAGCCACATGGGCTAGCCAGAGGTGATACGACAGGAGTCACAGACCACTGGCACCATAGCGGCAATAGCCACGTAGGCTAGCCAGAGGTGATACGACAGGAGTCACAGACCACTGGCACCATAGCGGCAATAGCCACGTAGGCTAGCCAGAGGTGATATGTCAGGAGTCGCAGGCCACTGGTACAGTAGGGGCAATAGCCCCATAACCTAGCCAGAGGTAATGTGACAGGAGTCGCAGGCCACTGGTACCGTAGCGGCAACAGCCACGTGGGCTAGCCAGAGGTGATATGACAGGAGTCGCGGGCCACTGGTACCGAAGCGGCAATAGCCAAATGGGCTAGCCAGAGGTTATATGACAGGAGTCGCAGGCCACTGGTACTGTAGTGGCAATAGCCACATGGGAAAGCCAGAGGTGATATGACAGGAGTTGCAGGCCACTGATACCGTAGCAGGAATAGCCACATTGGCCAGCCAGAGGTGATATTACAGGAGTAACAGGCCACTGGTACCGTAGCGGCAATAGCCACATGGGCTAGCCAGAGGTAATATGGCAGGAGTCGCAGGCCACTGGTACCGTAGCGGCAATAGCCACATGGGCTAGCCAGAGGTGATATGTCAGGAGTCGCAGGCCACTGGTACCAAAGCGGCAATAGCCACATGGACTAGCCAGAGGTGATACGACAGGAGTCGCAGGCCACTGATACCGTAGCGGCAATTGCCACATGGGCTTGCCAGAAGTAATATGGCAGGAGTCGCAGGCCAATGGTACCGTAGCGGCAATAGCCACATGGGCTAGCCAGAGGTGATATGTCAGGAGTCGCAGGCCACTGGTACCAAAGAGGCAATAGCCACATGGACTAGCCAGAGTTGATACGACAGGAGTCGCAGGCCACTGGTACCGTAGCGGCAATAGCCACATGGACTAGACAGAATTGATACGACAGGAGTCGCAGGCCACTGGTACCGTAGCGGCAATAGCCACATGGGCTAACCAGAGGTGATATGCCTGAGGTCGCAGGCCACTGGTACCGTAGCGGCAATAGCCACATGGGCTAGCCAGAGGTGATACGACAGGAGTCGCAGGCCACTGGTACCGTAGCGGCAATAGCCACATGGGCTAGCCAGAGGTGATATGACAGGAGTCTCAGGCCACTGGTACCGTGGCGGCAATAGCCACATGGGCTAGCCAGAGGTAATATGACAGGAGTCGCGGGCCACTGGTACCGAAGCGCCAATAGCCACATGGGCCAGCCAGAGGTAATATGACAGGAGTCGCGGGCCACTGGTACCGAAAGCCAATAGCCACATGGGCTAGCCAGAGGTAATATGACAGGAGTCGCGGGCCACTGGTACCGAAGCGCCAATAGCCACATGGGCCAGCCAAAGGTGATATTTCAGGAGTCGCAGGCCACTGGTACCGTAGCGGCAAAAGCCATATGGGCTATCCAGAGGTGATATTACAGGAGACGCAGGCCACTAGTATCGTAGTGGCAATAGCCATATGGGCTAGCCAGAGGTGATATTACAGGAGTCGAAGGCCAATGGTACCGTAACGGCAATAGCCACATGGGCTAGCCACAGGTAATATAACAGGAGTCGTAGGCCACTGGTACCTTAGCGGCAATAGCCACATGGGCTAGCCAGAGGTGATACGACAGGAGTCACAGACCACTGGCACCATAGCGGCAATAGCCACATGGGCTAGCCAGAGGTGATATGACAGAAGTCACAGACCACTGGCACCATAGCGGCAATAGCCACGTGGGCTAGCCAGAGGTGATATGACAGGAGTCGCAGGCCACTGGTACAGTAGGGGCAATAGCCACATAACCTAGCCAGAGGTAATGTGACAGGAGTCGCAGGCCACTGGTACCGTAGCGGCAACAGCCACGTGGGCTAGCCAGAGGTGATATGACAGGAGTCGCGGGCCACTGGTACCGAAGCGGCAATAGCCACATGGGCTAGCCAGAGGTTATATGACAGGAGTCGCAGGCCACTGGTACCGTGGCGGCAATAGCCACATAAACTAGCCAGAGGTGATACGACAGGAGTTGCAGGCCACTGATACCGTAGCAGGAATAGCCACATAGGCTAGCCAGAGGTGAAATTACAGGAGTGCAGGCCACTGGTACCAAAGCGGCAATAGCCACATGGGCTAGCCAGAGTTGATACGACAGGAGTCGCAGGCCACTGGTACCGTAGCGGCAATAGCCACATGGGCTAGCCAGAGGTGATATGTCAGGAGTCGCAGGCCACTGGTACCAAATGCTCAGCAGACATGACAGGGGGGGAATCCCAATAAACACATTTTGTAGAACTTTTAATTAAACGTACAATGTAAAATTAAAAATACTTCTTGTGGCTGTAGGCCTAAGGACGTTACTTGCAGGGTTTGACCACACAAAGGCTGATCAGGGGCTTCCTTTTGTGCTCCTTTCATTGGCTCAGCTTTGTCTCAAATTGGAGATGCCCACTTCATTACCTAATTACGCTGACCCATCGGTTCAAAGAGATAGAGCGAACAATCTTGCTTCACAAGGAAACATTCGGGGAGTGTTGAAAAAAATTAAAATTGCTAAGCGTAAGAAGAAATTACATTACAGATCAGTAATTAATGTTTCTTAATACCGGTAACAATAATTTTATGATTAAACTATTTTGTATAAAATTATACCGTTAAATAATAACAAGAACAAAAAAATGACACATATGTACCGTATTATATGTACCGTAATAAATACACACATGGACTAGCCAGAGGTGTTATAACAGGAGTAACAGGCTACTGGTACCGTAGCGGCAATAGCCACATGGGCTAGCCAGAGGTGATAAACAGGAGTCGCAGGCCACTGGTACCGTAGCGGCAATAGCCACATGGGCTAGCCAGAGGTGATAAGAAGGAGTCAGGCCACTGGTACCAAAGCGGCAACAGCCACATGAACTAGCCAAAGGTGATATTTCAGGAGTCGCAGGCCACTGGTACCGTAGTGGCAATAGCCACATGGGCTAGCCAGAGGTAATATGACAGGAGTCGCAAGCCAATGGTACCGTAGCGGCAATAGCCACATGGGCTAGCCAGAGGTGATATGACAGGAGTAACAGGCCACTGGTACCGTAGCGGCAATAGCCACATGGGCTAGCCAGAGGTGATATGACAGGAGTCGCAGGCCACTGGTACCGTAGCGGCAATAGCCACATGGGCTAGCCAGAGGTGATATGACAGGAGTCGCAGGCCACTGGTACCGTAGCGGCAATAGCCACATGGGCTAGCCAGAGGTAATATGACAGGAGTCGCAGGCCACTGGTACCGTAGCGGCAATAGCCACATGGGCTAGCCAGAGGTGATATGACAGGAGTCGCAGGCCACTGGTACCGTAGCGGCAATAGCCACATGGGCTAGCCAGAGGTGATATGACAGGAGTCGCAGGCCACTGGTACCGTAACGGCAATAGCCACATGGGCTAGCCACAGGTAATATAACAGGAGTCGTAGGCCACTGGTACCGTAGCGGCAATAACCACATGGGCTAGCCAGAGGTGATATGACAGGAGTCTCAGGCCACTGGTACCGTGGCGGCAATAGCCACATGGGCTAGCCAGAGGTAATATGACAGGAGTCGCGGGCCACTGGTACCGAAGCGCCAATAGCCACATGGGCTAGCCAAAGGTGATATTTCAGGAGTCGCAGGCCACTGGTACCGTAGCGGCAAAAGCCATATGGGCTATCCAGAGGTGATATTACAGGAGACGCAGGCCACTAGTATCGTAGTGGCAATAGCCATATGGGCTAGCCAGAGGTGATATTACAGGAGTCGAAGGCCAATGGTACCGTAACGGCAATAGCCACATGGGCTAGCCACAGGTAATATAACAGGAGTCGTAGGCCACTGGTACCTTAGCGGCAATAGCCACATGGGCTAGCCAGAGGTGATAAGACAGGAGTCGCAGGCCACTGGTACCGTAGCGGCAATAACCACATGGGCTAGCCAGAGGTGATATGACAGGAGTCTCAGGCCACTGGTACCGTGGCGGCAATAGCCACATGGGCTAGCCAGAGGTAATATGACAGGAGTCGCGGGCCACTGGTACCGAAGCGCCAATAGCCACATGGGCTAGCCAAAGGTGATATTTCAGGAGTCGCAGGCCACTGGTACCGTAGCGGCAAAAGCCATATGGGCTATCCAGAGGTGATATTACAGGAGACGCAGGCCACTAGTATCGTAGTGGCAATAGCCATATGGGCTAGCCAGAGGTGATATTACAGGAGTCGAAGGCCAATGGTACCGTAACGGCAATAGCCACATGGGCTAGCCACAGGTAATATAACAGGAGTCGTAGGCCTCTTGTACCGTAGCGGCAATAGCCACGTAGGCTAGCCAGAGGTGATATGGCAGGAGTCGCAGGCCACTGGTACAGTAGGGGCAATAGCCACATAACCTAGCCAGAGGTAATGTGACAGGAGTCGCAGGCCACTGGTACCGTAGCGGCAACAGCCACGTGGGCTAGCCAGAGGTGATATGACAGGAGTCGCGGGCCACTGGTACCGAAGCGGCAATAGCCACATGGGCTAGCCAGAGGTTATATGACAGGAGTCGCAGGCCACTGGTACCGTGGCGGCAATAGCCACATAAACTAGCCAGAAGTGGTACGACAGGAGTTGCAGGCCACTGATACCGTAGCAGGAATAGCCACATAGGCTAGCCAGAGGTGATATTACAGGAGTAACAGGCCACTGGTACCGTAGCGGCGATAGCCACATGGGCTAGCCAGAGGTGATACGACAGGAGTCGCAGGCCACTGGTACCGTAGCGGCAATAGCCACATGGGCTAGCCAGAGGTGATATGTCAGGAGTCGCAGGCCAATGGTAACGGCAATAGCCACATGGGCTAGCCAGAGGTAATATGTCAGGAGTCGCAGGCCACTGGTACCAAAGAGGCAATAGCCACATGGACTAGCCAGAGTTGATACGACAGGAGTCGCAGGCCACTGGTACCGTAGCGGCAATAGCCACATGGACTAGACAGAATTGATACGACAGGAGTCGCAGGCCACTGGTACCGTAGCGGCAATAGCCACATGGGCTAGCCGGCTAGCCAGAGGTGATATGTCAGGAGTCGCAGGCCACTGGTACCAAAGCGGCAATAGCCACATGGACTAGCCAGAGTTGATACGACAGGAGTCGCAGGCCACTGGTACCATAGCGGCAATAGCCACATGGACTAGACAGAATTGATACGACAGGAGTCGCAGGCCACTGGTACCGTAGCGGCAATAGCCACATGGGCTAGCCAGAGGTAATATGACAGGAGTCGCAGGCCAATGGTACCGAAGCGGCAATAGCCACATGGGCTAACCAGAGGTGATATGCCTGAGGTCGCAGGCCACTTGTACTGTAGGGGCAATAGCCACATGGGCTAGCCAGAGGTGATATGACAGGAGTCTCAGGCCACTGGTACCAAAGCCGCAATAGCCACATGGACTAGCCTGAGGTGATACGACAGGAGTCACAGGCCACTGATACCGTAGCGGCAATATTTAAATGGGCTAACCAGAGGTGATATGCCTGGAGTCGCAGGCCACTGGTACCGTAGCGGCAATAGCCACTTGGGCTAGCCAGAGGTGATATGACAGGAGTCGCGGGCGACTGGTACCGAAGCGGCAATAGCCACATGGGCGGGCTAGCCAGAGGTGATACGACAGGAGTTGCAGGCCACTGGTACCGTAGCGGCAATAGCCACATGGGCTAGCCAGAGGTGATATGACAGGAGTCGCAGGCCACTGGTACCGTAGCGGCAATAGCCACATGGGCTAGCCAGAGGTGATATGACAGGAGTCGCAGGCCACTGGTACCGTAGCGGCAATAGCCACATGGGCTAGCCAGAGGTGATATGACAGGAGTCGCAGGCCACTGGTACCGAAGCGGCAATAGCCACATGGACTAGCCAGAGGTGATATGACAGGAGTCGCAGGCCACTGGTACCGTAGCGGCAATAGCCACATGGGCTAGCCAGAGGTGATAAAACAGGAGTCGCAGGCCACTGGTACCGTAGCGGCAATAGCCACATGGGCTAGCCAGAGGTGATACGAGAGGAGTCGCAGGCCACTGGTACCGTAGCGGCAATAGCCACATGGACTAGCCAGAGGTGATACGACAGGAGTCGCAGGCCACTGGTACCGTAGCGGCAATAGCCACATGGACTAGCCAGAGGTGATATGACAGGAGTCGCAGGCCACTGGTACCAAAGCGGCAATAGCCACATGGACTAGCCAGAGTTGATACGACAGGAGTCGCAGGCCACTGGTACCGTAGCGGCAATAGCCACATGGGCTAGCCAGAGGTAATATGACAGGAGTCGCAGGCCAATGGTACCGTAGCGGCAATAGCCACATGGACTAGCCAGAGGTGATACGACAGGAGTCAAAGGCCACTGATACCGTAGCGGCAATAGCCACATGTTCTTGCCAGAGGTAATATGGCAGGAGTCGCAGGCCAATGGTACCGTAGCGGCAATATTTACATGGGCTAACCAGAGGTGATATGCCTGGAGTCGCAGGCCACTGGTACCGTAGCGGCAATAGCCACATGGGCTAGCCAGAGGTGATATGTCAGGAGTCGCAGGCCACTGGTACCAAAGCGGCAATAGCCACATGGACTAGCCAAAGGTGATATTTCAGGAGTCGCAGGCCACTGGTACCGTAGCGGCAATAGCCACTTGGGCTAGCCAGAGGTGATATGACAGGAGTCGTGGGCGACTGGTATCGAAGCGGCAATAGCCACATGGGCTGGCCAGAGGAGATACGACAGGAGTCGCAGGGCACTGGTACCGTAGCGGCAATAGCCACTTGGGCTAGCCAGAGGTGATATGACAGGAGTCGTGGGCGACTGGTATCGAAGCGGCAATAGCCACATGGGCTTGCCAGAGGTGATACGACAGGAGTCGCAGGCCACTGGTACCGTAGCGGCAATAGCCACATGGGCTAACCAGAGGTGATATGCCTGAGGTCGCAGGCCACTTGTACCGTAGCGGCAATAGCCATATGGGCTAGCCAGAAGTAATATGACAGGAGTCGCCGGTTACGGGTACCGAAGCGGCAATAGCCACATGGGTTAGCCAGAGGTGATATGACAGGAGTTGCAGGCCACTGGTACCATATTGGCAATAGCCACATGGGTTAGCCATAGGTGATATGACAGGAGTCGCAGGCTACTGGTACCATAATGGCAATAGCCACATGGGCCAGCCAGAGGTGATATGTCAGGAGTCGCAGGCCACTGGTACCAAAGCGGCAATAGCCACATGGACTAGCCAGAGGTGATACGACAGGAGTCGCAGGCCACTGGTACCAAAGCGGCAATAGCCACAATTTTGACTGTTTTTACGGGACAGCAGTTATCCAAATGGTAGTGAAAATAATTTTGAAAAAGAGAGAATCTTTCCTCCGTTGACTTTGGGAGGCTAAGAGGAGACCAATCCTCTCGTTCAAGGAAGGAATTTAGAAGAGCAATGTTTGCAGGTCTTGTGTCCCGCTTTTTGCATCGAGCCTGAGGCTCATGTTCGGGTTTATGACCACTGATAAGAGCCTCCTGGCCCCAGTGGTCTCCGATTGCAGTTGCGACCACAGATGCTTCCACGTTTGGTAAATTTGTAATGATGTTGTCAATTGCTGTCTTAGATGTGGCAGTTACTCTTGTTGGCGAATTTATTAACCATTTCAGGCCAAAAATCTGCAGAATGTCAGCGAAACGTTTTGATTTTGAATCGTGGGGATCAAGAATGTCGATATTAAAGTCACCCATCACGATAAAATGTTGTTGGGGTTTGGTCAGGTCTCTCAGGAGAATTTCAAAGCTCGAAAAAAAATCCTCCTCATTTCCGCTGGGAGACCGATAAATTCCAACGACAGACAATTTGGAGGCTATTGTTTGCAGTTTGATGCCTGCGGCTTCGAAACTTTTGTCTGACGTGTTTTTAATTTCAAATTTTGAGAATGAAAGGTGGCGTTTGGAAAAAATTGCAACACCTCCTCCTTTGCAGGTGTGCCGGCAAAAATTGTTTGCCAATATATAATTTGGAATTTTGAAAAAATCAATGTTTGTTGCATTGTAACCACTTTCTGTTACTATTAACAAGTCCGGGGAAAGCTCCTCACAGACAATGGATAACTCGTCAATTTTGTTTGTTGCTATCTGAGCATTTTGGTGAATTAAGCGGAGGAGATATTTTTGAGAAAGTGGAGTTGCAGAGTTTACCCGGTTGACTGAGGAGGGTTCCCTAAAAAAACTGAATTAAAATATGTCGGTCTGTCGAAGTCATATTGTTGCTCAGTCTTGGAGTAGGAGAAGGCATCGGCGCAGGATCGAAGTTGGATCCGATGAGTCGCTGTGGGAGAACGTCGCTTGACCACCTCGCTGTACGAGTCGAATTGGTGCGACACAACCACCTTGGTAGTCGGCTTCTGGCTGCTCAGTGACGGGTCAGCAGTTACAGGCCCCTGTGTGTTAGCAAGACGTACTGCTCCATTCAATATTAGCTTCGCCAGCTCTTGTTTTCCCCTAAAACTGAGGTGCATCCCGTGGCGGGTGAACAGCTTCCTCGGGATAGTGTTAATGTCGACCACATCAACACCTTTGTATCTATTACAGACCTCTGTTATGTAGGCATTGACGATGATTATTTCTTCATTGACATCACTGTTTGATGGGAGATCATGACGTATTGGCAGGGTAGCGATGAGGATTTTATGGTTATCTCTATAGACTTTGATTGCGTTCTCCAGCTCGCTGTAAATGACAGACTGCTGACCTGCAGCGACATCATTGGTTCCCGCAATAATCACACAACAGCCCTGCTCCGCCACCGGCACTGGTGGTTGCTGGGTGGGAAGTACCGCCTGTAGTTTAGCAGAGGGTTTGCATATTCCGCTCACAGCTGTCTTGTTTGTGACTAGGTCTCTTATGATGCCCGCTACATTACGTCCATGACTGTCACTGTAGATTGTTAAGTGTGGAAAAGGAAGACGTATTTGATTATCTTTGGAAAAAGCGGGTTTATTTTGATTGATGGTGGTTCTATGAGGTTTGCTTTTTGATGCTGGTTTTTGTTGAGTTTTATTATTTGTTTTCCTTTTTGTTTGCTTTTTATTTGAATTAGTTTTGTCGTTTGTGTTTGCCTTGACATCTTGAGTTTGAACTGTTTTTATTTGCTTGTTCCTTCGCGGTAGCACCCTAGTCCACTCGGTAGCCTTTTCGCTGAAGCATTTATACCTCTCATTCCGCAGACAGTCAATCTCTGCCTCTAGCACTTGGATAGTAGTCTTCAAAGCAGTTATTATCTCGAGGTGGTCGTGACAGCATGAGTTTTTTACTATTGGGAATTCAGGCACCGCAGGCTTCGTTCCGTTTCCGTGATAAGCCGATTTCAATGTCAGGGGCTGATTGTTGGAGGGTTCCCCATATGGGGCCGGTGTTTGACCGGGGCGCGTAAGCATGGTAGGCGCGAACAGGTGGTCGGGCGCGGTAGAGCGGTCAGGCGCGAACGGTTGCTCTGGAGTGTCGGACGCTCGTGGAGGCGACTGGTTGACGCGCGCGGGATCTTCGTCAGTCCAAGGGGTGGCGGAGGACTGGACATAGTGCTCTGGAGTGGCGGACGCTCGCGTAGGCGACTGGTTGACGCGCGCGGGGTCTTCGTCAGTCCCAGGGGTGGCGGAGGACTGGACACAGTTCTGTGGGGTGGCGGACGCACGAGGTGTTTGGGTGACAGACAAGTATTTAGGAACTTCAAAGACCTCGTCCGTAAATTGCATAAGCCGAAGGTCTGACTCAATTGCGTGATTTGTCACATGTTCCAGTTGCGACTTAAGTCTGGAAATTTCTTTTTTTAGATCTGAATTTTCATTTGCCCATTCAGCAACATTTTGTGAGTCTGTTTGCGTGTTTTCAAATACTGTCGTACTGTTCGGTGTGGAATGAACCAGGCTATCAGCACTTACAGGTGCATGAGCGTCAGTAATGGGTTTTGTCAAAGAGCCTTTAGGGCGTGTCATTGGAGAAGTGTTTTTTTTATTTGTGGCAGCTGTATTCCTAGGATCGGGATGATTATGGTTTATTTTACATTCAGTTATTTTAGTTCTCTTTGCATCCGTTTTAATAGAACTATTACAGTTCTTGTTGCAGCATCGCCAGGATATTAGGCCATTAACTAGGCTTCTGGTTTCTCTAAATTTATTTTGCTTATATATTAAATACTCTCGCCCAGATTGCTGAATAAACGTCAAGGTTGTATTACTAGTCATAATTCAAGATTGAATTATATTATACAATATAAAACTAATATGCGGGCAAAATTGTCATGCGTCAGAACGTATAATAAGATTCCCAGTGCGACAATGTCAGTTGATATCGGGTTTCAAAAGCAAAAGTTTAATTGCAAGTTGTGAGATTCGAACTGTGGATATTATCAGACTGCGTGATTAGGTCAGGTGCGGAGTCCACTAGACCACCGCTGCGGCTGATAAGAGTTGAATGCTTCTCGGCTGATGTCCGTCGCGCTGGAGAGATTAGCCACGTGTGGAGGTAGTGTGCTCTGGTGATTGTTTTTAATTGAGGTTAAGTCTTTGAGAGCACATTTACCTGCAAGAAAACAGCCACTACATGAAGTCAGTCCTTAAATACGGTGATTATTCTGTGGTTATAATGGTCCCGCAGCTCAGAAAAACACCAACTTTAATTTATCTCGCTAGTATTACTATTTAAATTGTTAAAATAAACCGGGACGAAAACAGGCGTGCACTGCTACCGGCGCGTTGCGCGCGCATCCCTCTCTCATATGCTATATGATAAGAGTTTTTGTGTTCTTTCCTTACTCACTTCCTCCGCGTTTGGTGACGGCACAATGTACTAGTGTGCGTGACTACACACTTAGGGTTACGTGTACCTCTACAACGGGCCAGTAGTGAGTACACTTGTGTAGGACTCCCCAACCTGGTTGGACAGAGGGGGCTTCACAGTGGCACTGAGCAGAAAGCTCTCATCGATATCACATTTCTTTGTTGTAAGTCAATATGGAAGGACTTGAAGAACTTTTGCTTCTCGACAATGCGGCAACCAAGTGGTTTTTATTGTTTAGCAGTGATCGCGAGTTTAGTGTACATCCTGTGAACTTGGAGAGAGAACAATATGGTGAGTTTCATCATTTGTACAGAAAGTTAAGAAACCACCCTGCTAGATTTTTTCAATACCTGCGAATGGAAACTGGAACATTTGATTACATTAAGGCTTTAGTATCTCAAGAATAAGAAGCGTTGGCAGACGACACCGGCAGTACTGGCACAAAGTGGACTGTGGCAGGTACTTACTGCGCATGCGCCGCTCGCTCGACCAGCGCTCACAGCGGTGTAAAGAATCGGGGTAGCAATTCTTTTTCCTCCCATCTAGGCTCCCTGCGCCCATCGATGTAACCTGCCCCGCTCTACTATGCACGGGCACATAGCCTACTGTGGGAGGATTCTTACTTAGCAGTAAGCGAGTAAGCTACCATCCAGGCTACCAGCGTACATCCCGGCTCCACCCTGTAAGCACCCTTGGCCTCGTTGCATGAAGGTCGCGTGTTCAAACCCCATCAGGGGTAATACTTTTTGTTCAGTGCTATATTAATTATGGTGTATTAAATCGGTTTTATTTAAATCACATAAATATTTTCATTGAGTAATAAATGTGTTTTAATTTTTATAATACATGTACTATTCTAAACGAGCAAAGCTCGGTCACCAGGTACTGCTTATTAAACAAGCATTTAACAAATCAAATGTTTCAAAAATAATAGTAACATTTCTCCCAAACACTCTTTCACTAAAAGATATCATTTTTTGGAGAATCCCTCCCTCCCGACTACAAGGTACACATGTAATAACAGTAAGTAAGGTAATAACAAGAATATGTTGAGCGGGGTTTATTGGGTGAAGTGACCTTACGCTGCATGCAAAATTCATGAAAAAGTTTATATCAAAAGTTGAAGTTAAAATACCCCCAGCAATCCTGCGTATTCAGCGGATTTTCACCTCAACAATAATGTGTGGCAATAATAGTAGTATATGACTAGTATGATTAATACCTGTTGATAAATAAGAGTGTTAGCCTTTCCCCATAGGTTTAACATGAGAAAGAGTATGCAGATTTTCTGCTGTGAGGAACACTGAAATAGACATCTTTACCATTGCCAATTTTTATTTTGACCTTATGGCAAGTTTTATCAACATCTGTCCATAAATAAAGGAGTTTGTCTGTGCTCTATATGTTTAACATGGGAAAAGAGTATGCAGGTTATCTGTCATGATAACAACATAAACTATGATTTTTAAGAATAAATGGATGGATCGCAACCACATGAAGCTAAATAAAAATTTTCATCTAAAAATATTGGTTGGTAAGCGAAATATTAATTTGTCCTTAAGATTAGGATTGGAGACCCGAAATAAAATGCACTGTGTTTATATTTTTTAATATCTCGGTAACCCTTGGAGATAGAGCAAAACTTTAAAGTAATAAATGGGTAGCTTTTTGACGTGAATATGTCTTAGCTCTGGGCGGGGGGTGTTGGTAATTTGTAAGATGAAAATTTGAAACAGGTTTCCATAGAAACTACTAGCTAGAACTATTGTATTGAATTTTAAATATATATCAATACGATCAGCTGTTTGGACGAACTGAAAACATTCCCTTTAGACATATCCATGATCTAACCTATTTCCCACGGGGAAGTAAATACAAACGTTTTTGAGCTGTTTCTAATTCAGTAATAAAAAAAAATTGAAATTTTTAAAAACTACACGTGAAAACACAAAAAAATAATTTTTTTTTTGGGTACAATCCCCTTCAAATACCCCTTACGATAAGCCGATATGTTTAGATTCCGAATTTGTCCGAGTAAATATAGGAATACACATCTCTATCAAATTTGGACTCAATCGGACCATTTTTACGAAAAATTATCGTGTTCACGGATTTTATATATATATATATATATATATATATATTCTCTAAAAGACATTGATTTGATAGAAATCTTTATAGGAGCTATGTTGGGGCTCTACGACAATGTTCTGTGTTTACCGTGAACAGTAAATATAACTTTTCTCAGGACTCGTCAGTCGTAACCATTGGAGACAGAGCAAAACTTTAAAATAATAAATTGGTAGTTTTTTTTTAAATGAATATGTATTAGCTCTGGGGTGGTTTCCATAGAAACTACTAGACATATTGTATTCAATTATAAATATATATGAATAATATCAACGGTTTGGAAAAACTGAGAACATTCTCTTATTTAGACATTATCCATGATCTAACCTATTTCCCACGGGGAAGTAAATATAAACATTTTTGAGCTTATTTTAATACTTCTAATACTGATTCTAATAGCTGAACTAATAAATTTAAGTTAAATGAATGATTTTGAGGGCCATGTTTGTTTATTCGATACGTTGTCCTGTCCCAGTGAAGTCGGCGGTGCAGACGGTGGCGCTGCCAGTGCCAATTTTGACAACTAAGAAACCAGCTTTCCTGTCTGTATCCGCTAGGTGGCTCTGGTGTACCGATATTATCTGACAAATGGGTCAGGATGAAGCTATCTTTGGGTTTTTTGTGGTTTAACCAATAA
This sequence comes from Nephotettix cincticeps, assembly GCA_023375725.1. Taxonomy (NCBI): domain Eukaryota; kingdom Metazoa; phylum Arthropoda; class Insecta; order Hemiptera; family Cicadellidae; genus Nephotettix; species Nephotettix cincticeps. The sequence continues at coordinate 63,474,154 of CM041786.1, forward strand.
AGGAATGTAAACGTCTGTTAAAAGTAATACTGTAAATAATATTAATGCATTTCTTATAAAATATAGTATATCTAGAATAAATTATGGGACATTTATTTAAATAAAATATGAACAAGGAATTATAAAACAGTGCCAAAGATTTTCTTTTCCAAATGACCAAAGACTTTTCCAATGTTTCTATATTTTTCTTCAAATGGAATATCGCATTATATTCAAAAATAGAAATCATAGAGACTCTGTCAATGTTTTCATTCTTTACTCCAGGTGAAATATCTTGCGGGATATTCCGTTATAAACTGTGGAAAACCTTTGGAAGACTCTTCACGCCAAAACAAACCATTAAGTACGATGGATTTTTTTTAAATTTGTTTATTCTAATTTTGATTTTCTCTTCTCAATAAGTTTAAAACTATCAGTCAGAGTTATGCTTTCCTTTCTGCTCGTTGAATCGACCCAAGCACAGCGCTGTCTCACCGCAACTACAACACTGGATACAGAACCTAAAGCAGCGTACTGTACTTTGAAAGTCATATAGATATTGCGGCATTAGCCAGAGGCTAGCAAAGCAGCTCGCTTTGTGACCATAACTACTCCAGCAACATTCATCACTGTGTGTGCCCCAGTGTCGACTAGTATTTGGAGAAATTATTGTTCTCCCAAAAAATTCGAATTTGAGTTGAGAGTGGATATATCTGTTTTGAGACTCCCTGAATCCAAAAAAGTGCCTTTCGGACTGATGTCTGTCCGTCAATCTATGTACAAACCCCGGGATTAAACTGATCGTCCCATTTTTATGAAATCTGGTACACATGAACACTCTGGCTATATCTTATACAGACAATAATTTTAACATACATAAAACAATAATTTTGTAAAGTAACATCTGTCCAAATATAAGGACTGTTACCATTATAACCAGCTTAAAAACGAAACAGATACATATTATATATATATATATATATATATAAATTGTGTGTGTGTGTGTGTTTTATTTATTGATTGTTCACTTGTTTTTTTCTTGATGAAGTATGAGGTGTTATTGGTTAGAGAATACTTTTAAATTTTCATGTAATTATTTCTATGATGTTTTCAAAAATTGGGATCTTTTATTGTGTTTGCATTATGTTCAGTATGTTGTATTTGTCTTCAATATAGTTAATGAATATGTATAATTCTTCTTTAGTGTTAATTTTTCTCCTTTATTTTCAATTGAGAGAATTTTTAAGTTATCTTCTAATTTCCATAAGTGTGGTCTGCCTTAGTATGTGTTCTACAAATTTTGATGTTTGTGAAGTTTGATTATTAGATTTAATGGCTTGTACGTGTTCTTTGTATCTACTTTTGAAATTTCGTCCTGTTTGGCCGATATCAAATAAATGTATTTTAATTTTAAGATTAAATGAGGACTGTGACCATGGGGTAATCCCGGAAACACGTGTCAGAATTAAAAAATGAAAATAAAAGGGTACTCTGGCATGATTAATTTCCTATAATATATAATATATATATATATATATGTGTGTGTGTGTGTGTGTGTGTGTGTGTGTGTGTGTGTGTGTGTGTCTGTGAACACGATAACTCTCGTAAAAATGGTCCGATCGAAGCCAAATTTGGTAGAGACGTGTATTTCTACATTTGCTCGGACGAATTCGTAAACCAGACATATCGGGCTATGGGAACAGGTAGTTTGGGGGAGCTTTGTACTCAAAATTGTTTTTTTTGCGTTTTTCATGTTTAATTTAAAATATTTTTAAATTTTATCTTTCACTTTTAGTTTTTAAAGTTTTAGTTTTTAAGTTATTATTCAACTTTAAAAACTACACAATTTAGTTCTTTAATGTTTTTCTATCTCCAACGGTTACCGAGATATTAAAAAATCTAAACACAGTCCGTTGTATTTTGGGGCTCAAATGATGATCTTATGGAGGATAAAGAAAAATTAATATTTCACTTATCAATTTCTTGGATTAAACTTGGTATTTACCTTCATGTGGTCGTGATCTTATGCTTCAAATGCTTAAAAATTATTGTTTATCATGGCAGCTAACCTGCATACTCATTTGCCATGTTAATCATATAGAGAATAGGCAAACTTCTTTATTTATGCACAGATGTTTATGAAACTTGGTTTAAATGGTCAAAGTAAAAAGTTTTTATGTTAGAAATGCCTGCTTTCAATGTTCCTCACAGCAGCAAACCTGCGTACTCTTTCCCATGTTAATGTTATGGAGAATAGGAAAATAACTCTCATATTAATAGACAGATATTGATAAAACTTGTCATATATCATTATTATTATATTACTGATTTGGAAATTCGCTGAGTACGCAGGTCTGCTCCGTCGGGGGTATTATGTCAATGGTTAACGCAGTACATTGTCTGAGAGCGTCCAATGCTGTTATGGAGAAAATACTTATAAAATATACTTAAAAACCAGCTCGTCCCTTTTCAACCGGTTTTATTCAAACTTGGTATGCAGTATAAGGTCACGTTGACCAATCAAACAAAACCAACAAAATCCAATCAAAAATTTTAGGCGTTGCCCAATGGGAAGGGGGATTATATCACCGAAAATGTATAACAAATATTTTAACTTGCTGTTAGTATAAGAAATTGGATAATAACGCTTGTAATAGTAGATTTTAAAATGAAATTTAAATAAACGTTAATGAATATGACAGTTTTATTGAAGATTGTAGTTTTTATTAAACGCACCTAAGGGAAAAGCATGTCTCATCCCACTAATACCATTTATTTACTGATTTATTTGCTATGAATTTGATTTATTTTACTATAAATGATTTAATATACTAATTTTGTTTGTAATGATAGATAGGCCTGTTCGTGTCACTGACTGTCCTTGTCGTCCCCCAAAGTTATCAAAAATTACATAGTCCTTCGTTGAATATGTTACTGCATTTATCAAGTTTTAATCATAGACTTAAGCTATAAGGCAGTTCTAACGTATAAATTAAGTATAAGTAATAAATATGTTTAAAGCTACTTGTGTGTGTAGTTTGATGTTTGATGATTGCAGTAGTCATGTCACAATCTGTAATCGTACAACACTGAAAACCGTATCATGTATGGTGAGCTAAGAGCTATATATAATATATAAGTATAGTATACCCGTATATAGTAGTGAGTGTGTGCGCCCCGCCCGGAAACATAGGCTTACTGCTGTAGAGCAAAACATTCTAGATGCTCCAAAACTGCAATCTTTATACTATTATACTATATTAATAATTAAGCTCACAATTTCTTTTTACTTATGATTTGTGAGTAGTGTAAATAGTACAATCTTTAATAATTTATATTATATTTATCAATAGTATACTTACTAACCCAATTTTGATTATAATTGTTATTCTTTTTGGATATTATATTTTGAAGGGATGAGCGGCGCCCGACCTTGGTATTTATTCTAAATGCAATTAGTTCATAAGTGATGTTGGAGACAAAAATCTATTCTGGATTATCATTTCAACGACATAAGACCTGATAAAATGCCCAATGTCCACCAGAGCTCAACACTCTCAACACGCACGTCCGCGCGCCGGGCGCGTATCTGAACCAGTTTATCATCCACAAAATGATCCATCGGGTAAATATTTTAATGACAGACAGCGCATCCATTACGCGCCATGTTCCGGCCGTAATTGCTCTAAGTATACTTTATGCGCGGCTTTCAAGTGACATTATTGCGTGAAAGTATAACCGTGTACGTTTTATCAGAATAATTGACAACGCATTAGAGACTCTCTCTGTGCACTTTTGACTTTTCAAACCCCCCTCCCCCTTCTGCGACAACCCCAACCCGACCTGGTCTGGTGATAAACAGACTTCCCCGGGATATAGTTTCTTGTGCATCGTCGATTAGTGTAATGGATCCCATTATGGTGTAATCGCGCAATGCGTTAATGTGATTTGCGCTCTCCGGCTGGCACGTGTTCATTATTGAAACAACAAAAATGTATAAAATTTATATAATAAACTAATTATCATCAAATCAAAATTAATACTAACAATGTTTGCCCTAAATTAGTTTGTAATTAATTTAAGAGTACCTTAATTTTAATCACAATTTAAACATTCTATTATACATAGGCTAAATCTTATCATGGCCTTTATGCATGGTGTTTGCATACTCACTACCGACCTTTTGAGGTAATTATCTTGGGCCAATATAGAATTTAAATATTACGTATAAATCGTCTGGAAGTCCTCAGGAGTACCCATTATGCTTGTTTCCAATTAAAAAAATTTAAAACTAAAATTTAGCTTGTATAAAATGTTAAAATTAGTAAAGAAAACCTTTGAAAATGAAACAGTTTTTCCAACGTAAAAATAAATACCCCCGTCGCAGCAGACCTGCGTACTCAGCGAATTTCCAAATCAATAATATAAAAATAATATGTGACAAGTTAAAAAAAATCTGTCCATAAACATGAGAACTATTTGCCTATTCTCCATAAGATTAACATGGCAAAGAGTGTGCAGGTTTGCTGCTGTGAGGAACACTGAAATTAGGCATTTCTACCATGAATAATTTTTATCTTAACATTTATACAAACTTTCATCAACATCTGTCCATAAATAAAGGAGTTTGCCTCTTCCCTATATGATTAAATGGGAAAAGAGTATGCAGGTTTGCTGCCATGATAAACACATAAACTATGATTTTTAAGCATAAATGGATAGATCTCAACCAAATAAAGCTAAAAATCAAGTTTTATCCAAAAATATTGATTAATATGGGAAATATTAATTTTTCCTTATCCTCCATAAGATTAACATTGGAGCCCCACAATACAACGTACTGTGTTTAGATTTTTTAATATCTCGGTAACCGTTGAAGATAGAGAAAAACTTTAAGAAACTTAATTGTGTAGTTTTTTAAGCTGATTCCAATGGTGAAATATAAAATTAGAAATTTTTAAAAATTACATGTGAAAAAAGCAAAAAACCTTATTTTGGGGTACAAAATCCCCCCAAACTACCCGTTCCCATTGACCGGTATGTCTGGTTTACGAACTCGTCCGAGCAGTTGTAGGAATACACCTCTCTACCAAATTTGGTCTCAATCGGACCATTTTTACGAGAGTTATCGTGTTCACAGACACATATATATATACATATATATATATATATAAAAATTTTAACGACTATTGTTTTTGGACTCTGGGCACCTAAAGAAGAAAAAATAACATGGTCCCGGGCTTAAGTCTCACCATGAGACCTACGGTAATAGCTTCTTCCCTATGGGAAATTCGCTAAAAGTGCTGGCCAATAAAAATTTAAAAATAAAAAATAACTTGTAAGATGTTGACAAATGCTCTGTCTGGCCCTAAGGGGGAGAGTTAGCTTTTTTATTAACTACCTATTTCAATGTTTTAAAATAAATAAATATTTGTGTCAAGTTTTATAGTCCTGATCGCAACAGGCACACTTAAACACTTATTGGTGTTTTAAGTAAGGTATTGATAATCAGTCCTGAAGCTGAGTAGGTCGGAGTATCATTCATCGCTTAACTTCTACTCACAGCCGCAAAATGTCCACTCCGTTGGAGTATCATCCCATCACTTAACTTCTACTCACAGCCGCACAATGTCCACTCCGTCGGAGTATCATCCCATCACTTAACTTCTACTCACAGCCGCACAATGTCCACTCCGTCGGAGTGTCATCCCATCACTTAACTTCTACTCACAGCCGCACAATGTCCACTCCGTCGGAGTGTCATCCCATCACTTAACTTCTACTCACAGCCGCACAATGTCCACTCCGTCGGAGTGTCATCTCATCACTTAACTTCTACTCACAGCCGCACAATGTCCACTCCGTCGGAGTATCATCCCATTTCTTAACTTCTACTCACAGCCGCACAATGTCCACTCCGTCGGAGTGTCATCCCATCACTTAACTTCTACTCACAGCCGCACAATGTCCACTCCGTCGGAGTGTCGTCCCATCACTTAACTTCTACTCACAGCCATTACAATGTTCACTCCGTCGGAGTGACATCCCATCACTTAACATCTACTCACAGCCGCACAATGTCCACTCCGTCAGAGTGTCATCCCATCACTTAACTTCTACTCACAGCCGCACAATGTCCACTCCGGCGGAGTATCATCCCATTTCTTAACTTCTGCTCACAGCCGTACAATGTTCACTCCGTCGGAGTGTCATCCCATTTCTTAACTTCTACTCACAGCCGCACAATGTCCACTCCGTCGGAGTGTCATCCCATTTCTTAACTTCTACTCACAGCCGCACAATGTCCACTCCGTCGGAGTGTCGTCCTATCACTTAACTTCTACTCACAGCCCCACAATGTCCACTCCGTCGGAGTGTCATCCCATCACTTAACTTCTACTCACAGCCGCACAATGTCCACTCCGTCGGAGTGTCGTCCTATCACTTAACTTCTACTCACAGCCGCACAATGTCCACTCCGTCGGAGTATCATCCCATTTCTTAACTTCTACTCACAGCCGCACAATGTCCACTCCGTCGGAGTGTCATCCCATTTCTTAACTTCTACTCACAGTACAAACCAATAATTTATTTAGTTTAGTAACATCTTAATGACATTGATTATATCATCTACTGCCGCACAACGTCGTGAGTGTCATCATGTTTAACTTCTACTCACAGGGCAATGTCCACTCCGTCGGAGTTAGATCATTGATTTCTAAATGATGTTTAATATTCAATAATGTATTATTCTTATAAATGTCCACTCTAGTAGTCATCTGTTTCAGTTTTACAATGTCCACCATCTAGAGTGTATCCATTCTTAACTTCTACTCACAGAACATCCTCTCCGGAGTGTCATCCTAATATTGCCTTAACTAATACTCACGGACTTGTTTAATGTCACATCTTCATTGCGAAGCTCATCATGTCTCCAATCTAGTGACGTCTGCAAGTTTCTACTACTATGACTCCTTCGTCGGTACTCGCTCTTTGTTCACTGAGGTCAATCTAGGCACATTGTAATGGGATTTCAGTTTAGAATCTACTATCAGCCGCAAATAGGCCACCGCTAGTGTTTAATCCAATTTCCAACCAGCAGAGTATATTATTACGCCATAATCGACCAACCATTGCGTCACATGGGCCTCTCACCTGGAGTAGTGTACAAACCACTTCTCACCGGTGTCACACACCCCTATCAGTTTAATTACTACAAATACTCGTGAGTGGCACATCACTTTTTCACTCAATCAGTTCCCATCTAATTCACTACTAGCGCTGTTCCTTGCCACATCCTCACGTCAAACAGTTCACTGAGGCTACTCACAGACACTAGCGCTGTTCTTGATACTCGTATATGTGCATTACGCTTAACTTCACATGAACTAGTCCTTGCTGTACCTGTCACTTCTGACAGTTCACGAGCTAGGCTAATGACTGTACTAGCGCTAGTTCTTCACCACTGGCGTCATCCATTTTCAACCTATGACTCACATCACTATCATCTTTTACTTACTTTTAGTTCATACTTCTAACTTTATATAACTAGTTCTTGCTGTACAACTATCCAATTCTGACGGCTAGTTCACGTACGTTGACTGCTAGGACTAGCGCGCTAGTTCTTGCTGTACAACTAGTCGGCACACTGATGTTCACATAATGTTTACTGCATGAGGTAGCGCTAGTTCCTTGCTGTACACTAGTGGATGTTCTGATAGTTCACGAGCTGAGGCTGTTGACTGCATGAATAGCTAGTTCCTTGCTGTACAACTAGTCGGCACAGGTTCTGACGGCTAGTTCACGAGCTGAGGCTGTGACTGCATGAGGACTAGCGCGCTAGTTCCTTGCTGTACAACTAGTCGCACAGTTCTGACATAGTCACGAGCTGATGTGACTGCATGAGGACTGCGCGCTAGTTCCTTGCTGTACAACTTGTTAAAATAGTTCAGTACTTTACTGCATAGGACTCCGCCTAGTTCCTTGCTGTACAACTAGTCGGCACATTTGACGGGTAGTTCACGAGCTGTGTGACTGCATGAGGACTAGCGCTAGTTCCTTGCTGTACAACTAGTCGGCACATTCTGACGAGTTCACGAGCTGAGGCTGTTGACTGCATGAGGACTAGCGCGCTAGTTCCTTGCTGAACTAGTCGGTACAGTTCTGACTAGTTCACGAGCTGAGGCTGTTGACTGCATGAGGACTAGCGCGCTAGTTCCTTGCTGTACAACTAGTCGGCACAGGTTCTGACGGCTAGTTCACGAGCTGAGGCTGTTGACTGCATGAGGACTAGCGCGCTAGTTCCTTGCTGTACAACTAGTCGGCACAGGTTCTGACGGGTAGTTCACGAGCTGAGGCTGTTGACTGCATGAGGACTAGCGCGCTAGTTCCTTGCTGTACAACTAGTCGGCACAGGTTCTGGGGTAGTTCACGAGCTGAGGCTGATGACTGCATGAGGACTAGCGCGCTAGTTCCTTGCTGTACAACTAGTCGGCACAGGTTCTGACGGGTAGTTCACGAGCTGAGGCTGTTGACTGCATGAGGACTAGCGCGCTAGTTCCTTGCTGTACAACTAGTCGGCACAGGTTCTGACGTAGTTCACGAGCTGAGGCTGTGACTGCATGAGGACTAGCGCGCTAGTTCCTTGCTGTACAACTAGTCGGCACAGGTTCTGACGGCTAGTTCACGAGCTGAGGCTGTTGACTGCATGAGGACTAGCGCGCTAGTTCCTTGCTGTACAACTAGTCGGCACAGGTTCTGACGGGTAGTTCACGAGCTGAGGCTGTTGACTGCATGAGGACTAGCGCGCTAGTTCCTTGCTGTACAACTAGTCGGCACAGGTTCTGACGGCTAGTTCACGAGCTGAGGCTGTTGACTGCATGAGGACTAGCGCGCTAGTTCCTTGCTGTACAACTAGTCGGCACAGGTTCTGACGGGTAGTTCACGAGCTGAGGCTGATGACTGCATGAGGACTAGCGCGCTAGTTCCTTGCTGTACAACTAGTCGGCACAGGTTCTGACGGGTAGTTCACGAGCTGAGGCTGTTGACTGCATGAGGACTAGCGCGCTAGTTCCTTGCTGTACAACTAGTCGGCACAGGTTCTGACGGGTAGTTCACGAGCTGAGGCTGATGACTGCATGAGGACTAGCGCGCTAGTTCCTTGCTGTACAACTAGTCGGCACAGGTTCTGACGGGTAGTTCACGAGCTGAGGCTGTTGACTGCATGAGGACTAGCGCGCTAGTTCCTTGCTGTACAACTAGTCGGCACAGGTTCTGACGGGTAGTTCACGAGCTGAGGCTGATGACTGCATGAGGACTAGCGCGCTAGTTCCTTGCTGTACAACTAGTCGGCACAGGTTCTGACGGGTAGTTCACGAGCTGAGGCTGATGACTGCATGAGGACTAGCGCGCTAGTTCCTTGCTGTACAACTAGTCGGCACAGGTTCTGACGGGTAGTTCACGAGCTGAGGCTGTTGACTGCATGAGGACTAGCGCGCTAGTTCCTTGCTGTACAACTAGTCGGCACAGGTTCTGACGGGTAGTTCACGAGCTGAGGCTGTTGACTGCATGAGGACTAGCGCGCTAGTTCCTTGCTGTACAACTAGTCGGCACAGGTTCTGACGGCTAGTTCACGAGCTGAGGCTGTTGACTGCATGAGGACTAGCGCGCTAGTTCCTTGCTGTACAACTAGTCGGCACAGGTTCTGACGGCTAGTTCACGAGCTGAGGCTGTTGACTGCATGAGGACTAGCGCCCTAGTTCCTTGCTGTACAACTAGTCGGCACAGGTTCTGACGGGTAGTTCACGAGCTGAGGCTGTTGACTGCATGAGGACTAGCGCGCTAGTTCCTTGCTGTACAACTAGTCGGCACAGGTTCTGACGGGTAGTTCACGAGCTGAGGCTGATGACTGCATGAGGACTACCGCCCTAGTTCCTTGCTGTACAACTAGTCGGCACAGGTTCTGACGGGTAGTTCACGAGCTGAGGCTGTTGACTGCATGAGGACTAGCGCGCTAGTTCCTTGCTGTACAACTAGTCGGCACAGGTTCTGACGGGTAGTTCACGAGCTGAGGCTGTTGACTGCATGAGGACTAGCGCGCTAGTTCCTTGCTGTACAACTAGTCGGCACAGGTTCTGACGGGTAGTTCACGAGCTGAGGCTGTTGACTGCATGAGGACTAGCGCGCTAGTTCCTTGCTGTACAACTAGTCGGCACAGGTTCTGACGGGTAGTTCACGAGCTGAGGCTGATGACTGCATGAGGACTAGCGCGCTAGTTCCTTGCTGTACAACTAGTCGGCACAGGTTCTGACGGCTAGTTCACGAGCTGAGGCTGTTGACTGCATGAGGACTAGCGCGCTAGTTCCTTGCTGTACAACTAGTCGGCACAGGTTCTGACGGCTAGTTCACGAGCTGAGGCTGATGACTGCATGAGGACTAGCGCGCTAGTTCCTTGCTGTACAACTAGTCGGCACAGGTTCTGACGGGTAGTTCACGAGCTGAGGCTGTTGACTGCATGAGGACTAGCGCGCTAGTTCCTTGCTGTACAACTAGTCGGCACAGGTTCTGACGGGTAGTTCACGAGCTGAGGCTGTTGACTGCATGAGGACTAGCGCGCTAGTTCCTTGCTGTACAACTAGTCGGCACAGGTTCTGACGGGTAGTTCACGAGCTGAGGCTGTTGACTGCATGAGGACTAGCGCGCTAGTTCCTTGCTGTACAACTAGTCGGCACAGGTTCTGACGGGTAGTTCACGAGCTGAGGCTGATGACTGCATGAGGACTAGCGCGCTAATTCCTTGCTGGACCACTGGTTTTTACCCGTTATGATGGGTAGTTCACGACCTAAGGCTGAAGACTGCATTAGGACTAGCGCGCTAGTTTCTTGCTAGTCTTCCCGGTCGATACACGTTCTGTTGGGCAGTTGCCGAACTGAAGCTGATGACTTCGGTTGTTTCCGTCTATTTCATGGCGTTCGATTAATTCAAACTTTTAAATCAACTAAAGGTAATCTGAACCATGACCATGTTAAGGAGTTCAGGAGAGGATAGTCCAAAATGTAATAAAGAAATAAGGATTCATTTATGAATTGTCTATTGTCGAACATCCACAGTGCAATTATTAAACAAATTCATCCCAATAGGTTTGAATGTTGTACTATATAGAAATGACCGTACACTAAACTTGTTTTATCGTGCCATGATGAGAGAAGATGTCTGCATGGAGTTGGGAGTTACGAAGCACAGGTTGGTCAGTAACACCACATGATATGAATAAAATTGAGCAAATTTAAATTAATGTACCAATACAATACTACTGATTACCCCGAAATACTAATGTTATTTAAACTACTTTAACTATCTGATTTATTATGAAGGGAACGCACACGATCGGCGCTACTCGTATCAGACTGAACACTCCAGACTAAATTATCTTTGTAAGAGGAATTGTCTTTGCAATCATGACAGCAACATTGCTCTCTATAAATAATTAACGACTGTTCTCTTGTGTAAACCCAATAGTCAAACGTCTCGCGAATGCTTGATATGTTTGCTCGAGACTCAGATTGTGCGTAGAAAGTGTCGTTCTCCGGGGATTCCTTACTTAATTATTAATTAACTACTTCGGCTGTTACAAATATCATTGTCTTTCAACTAACAATTACCCATCTACGAGTACATTATGATTTTATTAGCAAGTACCTGGTGACCGAGCTTTGCTCGGATAGAATAAGACATGTATTTTACAAGTTAATTAGAAAAATTAAAACAAATTTGCTGCTCAATGAAAACATTTATGTGGTTTAAATAAAACCGTTTTCATACCCCTTAATTAATATGGCAAAATAAATACTGAACAAAAATATAGCCCTAGGGTGGGGATCGATCACGCGACCTTGCATACGTGAGATCTAAACGCTACTAACTGAGCTTAGGCGTCGGCCAAGTTCGCGACGTCGTTTAAGAGTTTTTGGCCAACCTCAATTGCTTTAGCTAATCTTATACTGAATTTAAATGTCCATACAGTTTGTTATTATTATCCTGTGATCAACTGATTTTGTTGAAAAGGAATGAGGATAGAAAAGCAAAAGAGAAATTTAATTCACACCAGTTAATTGGTTTGTTACAGTGGCTTCAAGCAATAGAATGGATACGTTTTCTTTCAAAACACAAAAGATTTTGGAAATAATTTTCTCTGCTTTTATTTCGCACAGTTATTTTACCCTTTAGTTTTTACAAATTGTTTAGTAATTTGATAATTTTTCATTTATTACATACATAAAATAAATATTAATGCAAAACCTCTATTCACATATTATTTGCCATCATCTTCAATCAACAACTGTCAAACTGTTATAAACAGCTGTTTTGATTTGTATTGTTTTTATTTTATTCTCCATAAGCGTAATGTTAAATTTTTAGATTTTAAACTTAATATTACAAGAAAACACGAATTTTCCTGGACATTAGTCCTATCTAGAACTTATTTTCTACTCGGAAATTAGTTATTTCAAAAATTTAAAGAAATTCCCTAGTGCCGTTTTCGAGATCCGTGTGCAAATATACAAACCTTGCTCGTATTATAGTATTGGATTTGTATTACTGAAAACATGTTTTCTTTTCTGTATCAAGATAAAAAATATTAACCAAGAAGGGTCATTTTTTAAATTAAATAATGCTTTAAAAACTCTTGTATAGTGTATTTTAGTCAATTTATTTGGTACATTTCATAATTAAGTAACAGACAATAGTAGGAATTGTCTTGATCTTCTACACATAGATAACTTATGATGAATTATAGTTTGGTATCTTATTATGGTTTGTATTATCAAAAATTAATCAATATAAAAGAAATTCTTTCCGAACGCTGGTCAGCTGCTGTTGAGTGTTCGACACCTCGGCTTGGCACACGTCAAGGCACTGATGCTGAGTGTTCGACGCCTCGGCTTGACACACGCTAAGATGGTGGTTCCCACATAACAATATCCCTTGGACCTCTAAGTAAATAATTTGACCATTGGGGAACCTTTTCCTAAGTGTGTACTAATATAAAATCACAAAGCATTTGCTACCTTAACTGTTAGGCAATTCTTAATCAGAGTAAGAAAATCTTTATTAATGATATGTCCATGGATATTTTGAGTAAAAAATTTTACTCCAGCGGCTATTGGTTTCTTATTGTAAAACTCCAGGTTATGTTTATTTATGGCTGGATAATTTTTGTGTCACATATTATAATCACGGTGTGTACCCGATTGAGGAAGCGTATCTTTGACGTTTACCGAAGCCTTTGCACGCATAATTGCTTGAAAAATGTATTTTCCATATACTGTCATAATGTTTAATTGAGAAAAATGTTTTTTACTGATTTTTTGCTGTCAATATTTAATATAATTCTTATGGTTTTTTTGAAAAGTTAAAATACTTTTCAAATTTTGTTTGTCCGTCGCACCATATAACTCTATACCAAAACTGATATGAGAATCAATATGGCCATAATAAACTTTCAACAAGATTTCTTGTGAACAAAACTTTGATAAGTTTCTTAAAACAAACAAACCAGATGAAATTTTACGTCTTAAACTATCTGTATGTGGAGTCCAGGATAAATTCTTATTACGTAGTTGACCCAAAACTTTGGTTTGATTCAATATTAGAATAGAATGACTGTTAATAGTTATAAAAGGGTCAGAAATCTTCCTTTGTGCTGTCTTAATATTTATAAAGTTAGTTTTTATCAAAATCGAGCAATAAGTTGTAGGAATTAAGGGATATTTTTATTGGTGAAATTATTGAAACAGTTTTTATTGATGAAATTATTCAATACAGTAATTATTTTTAATGATGATGTTTTTAGCAGTAATTTCTACATCATTAATGATTTTACCAGTCACTAGCAGGTTTGAATCATTAGCATACAAGCACAACATACTACCATCGCCTGGTAATACTGTTAATACTGATAATTGTCATCCTTTCAGATAACAAATAAATCAAACAGGCCCAAGAACCCTGAGGTGCACCATACTTAACCTCCCTCAGAGATGACTTGACCCTTATTAAGTATTTATATTTACTGAGGTGATTCATTGTTTCCTATCAGTAAAATAAGACTGAAACCACTTTAGTGCTTTATTTTGCGTACCAAAATTTTGTAGAACAGATATCACATAATTTGGTAAATGAATTTAAAATATTTAAAAATAAATACGAACAATTATTTTGTATATCCAAAGTAGTTTTGTGTATAAAGTAACAGGAAATCAGAAGCTTATTGGTCTTACTTTTAGTGACACAGATGAAATATAACTTTTTATTCAATATTAGGTCGAGGTTGGATGATATTTACTTGGTCATTGTGAACATTTAAGGCTATTTTTTATTCATTTGACAAAGATTTATGTGTAAACCCTTTTTATTTAAGTTGTAATTATGCAGTAAAGCATGGAGTAATGTAACACTTTTAAGTAAGGTATAAACCTGTAAACAATTTAATAACATCATGAAAAATGATAACATTGAAAGCAACAAAACTCCACAAGGAAAAATATACTAGCCAAATTGAGGGCTGAGGAGTCTGCTTATTGATCCATATACAATCTTAATTTGCCCATTTTGATTTTATTTAAGACACCTGATCTACAGAATGATGCATTCCAATAACTTGTTAAGCTTTCTTGACGATTAGTTTGGATTCATGTGGTGTTTTGACAGAAACGATCACAACTTACCTGTATATTCATACTTGCAGTTTAATACTCTGATATTGACTGTTCCCTGAGTACAAACTTCTGGTTATTGATATACAATTATTAAAACCCGTGTTTATGTTTATTAAAAACCCTATATTAATATGAAATAGCCTCTCCTTTATTTCAAATAAAACAGGTGCAGTAGTTGTAAAATTAAATTAACCATCAACATGAAAAATGTACAAATACATTTTTGGTCGGGTTTTACTAATCTTTCTAACCTTAATTTAAAATAATCAGGATGTAAAAAGTATAATAACATAAGTAAGTAATAAGAGCTTCTAAAGCTTTTAGAAGCTTAGACACTTCTAAAGCTTCAGAAGTGTCTACAATTACCAATACAAAATGAATTATTTAGAAAATATTTTGTAAATTTCTAAATTGCTATACAGATTCAATATGATTGTTAAAGCAATTTTGCCTTTCAACTGATTGTTGAACACAAAACACAGTCATGTAGACTCAGCACTCCTTCACTCATGGATGACCTCTCAAAACCATGGTTTAGTGAAATTGTTGTGCCTTGAATAGTAATTACAGCTAAAACTAATTGAAAAAACATGCATTTGTAAATATATAAACCATAACCCTGAGCAAAGTGGGTTTGGATAGAAATTTAAAAATCTTCAACAATATCTTATTATAAATGCAATAAAAAATTGTAATCAAGGAATAGGTAATAAAAGAGCTGATCATTCTGGAAATATCCACTTTATTGTAGTTGGAGGGCGGGAGAGAGAGAGAGAGACGGACATGCCGGCGAGCGGCACATCAACAAATATACAGCAATTTACATATTAACAATACTTAGCTACACTGCGAGTAGCGAGTAGCGCCACAACTTATTGCAGGATTGAGCAAGTTTCGGGGGCCTCTTGCACGCCTATTGCTTCTTTATAGAATACTGATAGAATCGAGATACAGCATGACATGAGAGTAAAACCAAGAAAAGTTCTACGTGTAAGAGTAAAATTAGAACACAAGTGACATCGTGCTGTCACATTTCAGCTGGTAACTGGGCATGAAAACGGTTGTTCAACTCGGGGCTTGTGTAAATAAAATAATATTTGTATCAAGAAATGTGAATAAGCTTATTCAATTCAGTATTATATTACTGTAAACAATTCATTGTTGTTTCATTGACACTACATATGCAATTATTTAGAATCAGTTCATTAACAAAATATAATTCTATTTAAATTTAATTTCCCATCATTTTTTATCTTCAATTTTGTTTAAAATCATTACAAACTTTAATCAGAGACATCATCAACAATAAAGAAACCAAAATTACAAATGTCAACAAAGCTAATAAAAACAAACAAATAAATATATGCGAGTGTTGCAATAACAAAAATCAACAACACAAACAATTCGATTCGCTTCAGCAGCGGTGAATTACAATAGATCCTTATGTACATGACACCATAGATGGAGAAAACTTGCGTAAATTCTCGATAATACTTTACAAACGAAATTTCAACATTACAAGGAGAACATCTTAAAAATAGACATTAATAAAACGAATCAACATGACTCCATCGTTGTGAACATTACATTAGTGGTGGATGGGGTTTACGAAAATATGTACGCTAAAAACTTGATCTGAACGAACAAATAGTTACAAGATAAGTTACAAACTCTAAAAATGTTCCCTTATAACTATGATTTTAATATTACAATCACATTACAAGTAAAGGAGAATCATTTCAGGTGAAAGATTGCTCTCGAGAAAAATAATAAATGTGGTTAATCACAATTATATTGCTTTAAAGCACAATTATGTTGAAATGCATAATTTCAATAAAAATTTAATAAATAGAAGAATGATCAACTTTCGATCAAATACCTGAAATGATCATTAAAATTTCGAATTATATAAAGCTATAAAAAGGTTAAACAATTAATATTGGCCCTTGAGAACTGACTCGTTACCTTAAGTACAATGGGCCTTTCAGTCAGAACAAGTCCGATCAATTGAGAATCTAACTAAAAACTCACTTACAATGTTCAATAATGAAAATTCAAATAATTCAGTCAATTATTGCCTATAACGAAACACACTGAAGAGTCCATGGAGTGGTGGGTTGAACGCAACACGGAGTAACACCGAAGATCCAACACGTACTAAAGTAGTCTCCGACGACGTTGTGATGACGTCGCAACGGTGACGTCACGCTGTATGTACACCGGGGACGCAAGTAGACGCTACAGTCTATGTACAATGTACACGGTCCGGTGTGAGCCGGGCCTCTCAGAACGGTGGCACCACCGCTCCTGCAAACCACAACATTTAGGTCAAATTACTTGATGGAAAAGGTAAAAAAGCATAACATCACATTCGCGCTGGAATAATTCACGAGTAATTTCACCTAAAAGAGAGTTAGAGGCTTTTAGTTAATTGATAAAGATTTTACAAACCAATGTCCCTCTAATAGTGACACCTACAATATTGCCAACGTGTCGACGTTAAATAAGGCAAATTTAGATTCGTAAAGTTGGTCACCCTTGTTGATCAATTGTGATGTTAACTTTCCACCCCATTCTGCTGTCTGTTTGCGCCAAGTGTTTATCTTTCCAATCGCCGTTTTAATTCGTCATGAAATGTATCTAGTGAATTATTCATGCAAATTTCCTATTTCTCCCTTTACTACACCTGTTTTGTTGGGGATAATTTTCATTTAATTATCATCTCATTGTTACAGTTATTGTCTGTTTGAAAGTGTTTTATATTAATTGCTATGCATTTCCGACAGTAATGTAATTGCGGTTTTATTTTATAGCGGAAACGTTTGTTGGAAACATAGCGAACTTCATTATTTAACATCAGATTAATTAGCATTTGTGGTTAGTTATAGTTATATGACATTTAGTAGTTTTATAGTTCTTGATTGCGTTAGGTGGCAGATTAAAACTAAGATAACAGTGTTATTCTCTTCTTAAACGTGATAAGTTCGAAATTAGGTTTTATAGTGGCAGTGGCAGTACCGTTTGTACTGAGATTGCCAATAGGATTCTCCATCAAATGAATACATTTTCCTAAAATTCATCATAAAATTTATGAGTTTTGGGAGATCAAAGTTATTTTGATTAATTGTCTATTATTTAAATAATTTTTAAGAGAAAATTATAAAATCGTAAAAAAATACTCTGACAAAAACAATCATTCGCATACGATTACGATGGCGGTTTAATCAGAATACTCTGACAAATACAATCAACATTCGATTACGATGGCGGTTTAATCAGAATACTCTGACAAATACAATCATTCGCATACGATTACGATGGCGGTTTAATCAGAATACTCTGACAATCATTCGCATACGATTACGATGGCGGTTTAATCAGAATACTCTGACAAATACAATCATTCGCATACGATTACGATGGCGGTTTAATCAGAATACTCTGACAAAAACAATCATTCGCATACGATTACGATGGCGGTTTAATCAGAATACTCTGACAAATACAATCATTCGCATACGATTACGATGGCGGTTTAATCAGAATACTCTGACAAATACAATCATTCGCATACGATTACGATGGCGGTTTAATCAGAATACTCTGACAAAAACAATCATTCGCATACGATTACGATGGCGGTTTAATCAGAATACTCTGACAAAAACAATTATTCGCATACGATTACGATGGCGGTTTAATCAGAATACTCTGACAAAAACAATCATTCGCATACGATTACGATGGCGGTTTAATCAGAATACTCTGACAAATACAATCATTCGCATACGATTACGATGGCGGTTTAATCAGAATACTCTGACAAATACAATCATTCGCATACGATTACGATGGCGGTTTAATCAGAATACTCTGACAAATACAATCATTCGCATACGATTACGATGGCGGTTTAATCAATACTCTGACAAAAACAATCATTCGCATACGATTACGATGGCGGTTTAATCAGAATACTCTGACAAAAACAATTATTCGCATACGATTACGATGGCGGTTTAATCAGAATACTCTGACAAAAACAATTATTCGCATACGATTACGATGGCGGTTTAATCAGAATACTCTGACAAAAACAATTATTCGCATACGATTACGATGGCGGTTTAATCAGAATACTCTGACAAATACAATCATTCGCATACGATTACGATGGCGGTTTAATCAGAATACTCTGACAAAAACAATTATTCGCATACGATTACGATGGCGGTTTAATCAGAATACTCTGACAAAAACAATTATTCGCATACGATTACGATGGCGGTTTAATCAGAATACTCTGACAAAAACAATCATTCGCATACGATTACGATGGCGGTTTAATCAGAATACTCTGACAAATACAATCATTCGCATACGATTACGATGGCGGTTTAATCAGAATACTCTGACAAAAACAATCATTCGCATACGATTACGATGGCGGTTTAATCAGAATACTCTGACAAATACAATCATTCGCATACGATTACGATGGCGGTTTAATCAGAATACTCTGACAAAAACAATTATTCGCATACGATTACGATGGCGGTTTAATCAGAATACTCTGACAAATACAATCATTCGCATACGATTACGATGGCGGTTTAATCATAATACTCTGACAAATACAATCATTCGCATACGATTACGATGGCGGTTTAATCATAATACTCTGACAAATACAATCATTCGCATACGATTACGATGGCGGTTTAATCAGAATACTCTGACAAATACAATCATTCGCATACGATTACGATGGCGGTTTAATCAGAATACTCCTTTATTATGACCTTTTATATCTTACATAGATTTATTACCCATTAAAAATTACTAATCACACAATATATATTGAGAAGTTATACTTTATTTGTTGCCATGTTGAAAGCGCCGTTTACATTAATTAATTGGCTGAACATCTATTACTTAAATCAGTTCTTGTAATTAAAGAGCTCATTAACGATCTCCGTTTACTGCTGTGTGTTTGCCCAACTTAAAACTTAACTGGAGGTGAATTCTCTGCAATTTAGTGAGATGTAAAAACTTCAAAATTTAAAATTACCTTAGTTTTCTTCCTTTTTTATCAGATTTTATCATTATTAATGAATGCATTAGAATTATGAAAATTAGTAATCTACTTGATAATTCCTTGATGATAAGCGTAACAAATATTTTAAATTTATAATTTTCTTACTAATAGATTTTTACAAATTTGTAACTCGAGTGTTCACCGACAGTGAAAATGAGGCTAACAATAGGAACATAGGAATTGTCAACTTCCTGACAATTCCTATGTTGTCGCACAACCGCTTGGTCGTGAAATATATTCTGGATCGCGGCATAGTTAATAACAATGCTGATACGATAGTAACATTATCACAAAACAAATGGTTTGGTTCACAATGTTCCGACCCAACCTAAACTAAACCCAACCGCAATACCGATACGGCTTTTGCAGGAAAGATTCAATTTTGTGAATCAAGGCATTGTTTATAATAATACTCGTAATCTAACATTAATTAATTCCGGTCGCACAAAAAACTAATAATTACACTAGAACGAACAAACTAACTAGTAACCCATACATTTTTTTAAACAACACATCACAAACGTTTGCTAGAATGACGTTAGCCGCATTCGCACAATGACGTTAGCTGTGAAAATAAACATAACAAAATCAATATTAATAATACATTCACATTATAATGCATGCATATGATCAAAACTCATTACGTTTTTTCCTCATAAGCTTAACATATACAAACTTAAAAGGCCAGCGGGGCTTAGCCCTAAGGTTAAATACAAAACTGAATATGTCTAAAGCATGCTCGGGGAAGAAACGAATAAAAAAAATCAAAGATAGTTAAAATCGGTCCAGCCTTTTTCGAGTTATAAATGTTGTTACTAACACGACTTGTTTTATATATTAAATGGCAGTAATTTAAACAGTTTTCAAATAAAGGGTTGCTGCCATCTAGCCGATAAATTGTTAATGGTTTGCGATAAGACTACAGGAGAACGTATTCCTTCACACTCTTATATTAATGATTTTTTGTTCACGAATTATAAATATAAACCCTTTTTCTCATTAGGGAGGAGCCTTTGACCATATACTAAGTACGTTATGTTTCATGAAATGTATTTGATTGATATGTAATCATGATAGTTTCTTTGTAATTGGAAAGTATCGCCCAATTTAGTGCACTCGTTCTTGAGTTATTGTGATTTATTTATATAGATAAAATTAAATGCAAAATACAATGAAGTTATAATGGTACACATTTAATCGAGTTAACCTCTATAATGTCGGTAATAACACTGACAATTAGGAGGTTACTTTGTGTAGAAATTAAATACCGGACCGCGTTTGGACCCGGTTAATATAATAAGAGCCCGGGGAGTCGACGAATTAGAAGACGAAGGTCAAAGGCTCTCGACGAATTATTAAAAGGCGAATAATCGAGAGAGGCTCGCCGGTGTCCGAACTCATTAATTCATTAGCTCTTTACCCTTTACCGTCAAGTTCCAACCGAGTATATGCGATTTCTATTACGGAGCATGAATAAGGCCTCAGTGACAAATGGGACCCCCATCTCCCCCTCTCACCATCCCCACGCGCTCTCTTCTCTAACTAATTAAAGCTTACAAGCAAGACCGAGTCATTAACGCGGGCAATCAACAATAATCCAGAAAACTGTGCGACAAACGCTAATTAAATCGCTAACTTGGCCCCTCCACCCCTCCACCCACTCTGCCCTCACAACGTTGATTAGCCTCCTTGTCTAAGGCGCTTCACACACACAAGGATCATCTGTTGTCTCTGATCACTCTTTTATCTATTACACAGCTATAATTTGTGTTAGGCTATTTTTTAATTAAATAAACCGTCTAGATCATATGGTCTGGGAATTATTATACCTATGTTGAAAAAATTATAGTAAAAAAATTGTAATGTATAGGCATTTAAAAAACTTTTATCTCTTTATCAATCGGAAATGTCATTAATCAAAAAACAGGTCTTATTATTCAAAGATTCTTTTAACAAAATAAAGACTATGATAAATTATTTTCGTGAATTATTCTACTAAAAAGATGTAACTGTAAATACTATAACACTGCATATTATGGCGACTAAACGTGTCTACGGCGCATACCACGAAACAACTTATAAAAAACAGAAATACCAAGGTAAATATTATTTAATTTACTTCCCCGTGGAAAATTGTTTAGATCATGGATATGTCTAAAGGGGATGTTTTCAGTTCCTCTAAAAAGCTGTCCTTATAGCTATAATATGACGTCACAGTTTCAAATTTTGGTCTGACGTATTGCTATTACCCCGTAGAGCTAAGACACATCCATGTCAAAACCTCAATACAATCAAAATCTAGCGTAGCTAAACAAATCACAATACTGTAATTAATAAAAATGGACTCTATGTTTTTCACCAGTTTCTGAAAATGGTATAATAAGACAAGCGCATTGTGCAATTACAGTATAATAATTCTAATAACTAACTGATTATTTTAAATTGAGAAATGATTATTAGACCCTATAATCACTCCAGAAATTGTAACAGATGCAAAAACATCAAACATATTATAGGCCCAATCAATGTTTTTAAACAAAGTATAATTTGATTATTCTCGTCAATTGCTTCGTAGAGTTTCTTTAACAATACTAAATGAGTAGCTCATCTATTCAACGAGAAACTGAATCGCTGGTCCGGCGATTAGTAACAGACTGGAAACTTTAGTTAAATGTAGAACTAATTTTCCGCGTAAATTTAGAGTTGTTTGATCTAAATAATTGTAAATGAATGCATCGAACCTACCTATCAATGCGTTAACTAGATAGAGTACGAATGACTTCTCCGAATAAAATCCAAACAATATTTTTCATCGATGTATTTGCTCATCGTAGAAAATTGTTAATGGCTGACTGGGGTAATTTTATCATTATTTTTTATCAAACATATATACTTTATTGATTGAAACCCACTCTGCTTATAAATAAAAATTCGCTAAAACGGGCAACGAAAATAAGAAACATCACATTTTATGATTCTATAAACCTAATGCTAGTGGTGGATGGCGAAACGTTAGAAAGAACGTCAAAGGACAACGCCAAACAGTTGCAGCCAGCTTCCGTCCGCAGCGCCACTCGTAATGGACGAGAGGTGTCTTCATATATTTTCCACCAGATCGCGTCCCCGCTGTCTATCACCTATTGTGATCGGATATAAGCTAATTGAGTTCCCTTGTGCTGCATCAGGGAAAAATACTGCATCGTGTACGGTAATAAATGAACGAGTAACAAATGAACGAGAGGCGGAACTGATCCGTCTTCATTAGAACCTCGTAATTCCACGTCAGATTCTTGTTGCTTACAATGTGCGGTGCCGGTGCATTACCTGCAATAAGTGCGGGGAGGCATTAATAATAATTACCTTACCCACGAGAAAGTGATCTGTTCCTGCTGTTATTTTATATGTATAGATCGACTAATAACAGGATCATTACTTCCTACCTCCAACTCTCTAGCTATCATCTGTTTGTCAAAAATAAATTTTAGTGCAGAAAAGAAACAGTAATATAAATTAGATCCAACTCTGAAGGTAATTACCGAGGCTTGCCGACAATGGTCAATGGGCCGACATCAAAACCACAATAAGTAGTGGAAACAACGAAGGGAATAAAACCATCCAGAGTTTAGCAAATCCGGTAAAGCTTAGAGTGAATATTGATGCAAAATTGTCATGATGGGTTTGGATGAGCAACAAATATAATTCAGTCAACAATCTCGTTTGTGATTATGAAGAACCTCAAGACAATGAACACCTTTTAAAAACACCTACCGTACTTACAAACTACATGGAGCATTCTACAAAGTTTGGAATTGCGCATAATGCAAACGTATCCAGTATTGAGTGTAATAAAGAGGATCGAACCCCGAGAGGTTAATTCCTCAGAAAAAGAGAAAGACTGATTCATTTCTCGGACCAACAATAACAAACAAGGATTTCAATTCGTTTGTTTAACGTTAAAATTCTTTAACAAATGGACAATACAAAAAGTAACTAGAATCGGCCAACGATTTCGATACAAACCTTGAAAAACACTGCAATCGGAGAAACTAAAACAAAACAAGGTTTAATAAATTATGGGGCGAAATCAAAATCAGAAAGTGAATGTCGACCGGTCTATGGGGCGAATGACTCAATTCTATTTACAAGCCGCAACGGCACGGGAAATATAATTAAATGAGTGTCGACGGTAACTAGGCCCTATCACTAGGATAGTGTTTTTGCAATTAAACGACTTTTAATTAATGGCCTATGACGGCGGCTATTGCCACTCATGTGACGCCGCTGTCCTCTGTCCACGCCCCTTCTGCAGTTTTAATAGCTCGCTGTTTAGTTTTCACCCAAATGGCTGGTTTGTTGGCGAGATGGATTGGTGAGGGTTATGTTAAGATTTATTTTATGATAAATCATAGGATAATTTTCAGATTAATCACGTTATTTTCCTCGGGGTATTTAATCTAAAATTGACATTCTAACAATATAGGCCTGTACAATATTTTATTCTCGTCAGATGGATTTTTAATTAGTGATTTCATTTATTGAAAGACAATATTGTACGAATGTCGTGGTTACTGTGGCGATACATGAGTAGGATACATCACATCTACGAGATACACTAGGCTTACTGCAACTCGCATTAAGTCGCCAGACACACACCGATCAAGCATCTGATAAGTTATATTGTACGAATGTCGTGGTTACTGTGGCGATACATGAGTAGGATACATCACATCTACGAGATACACTAGGCTTACTGCAACTCGCATTAAGTCGCCAGACACACACCGATCAAGCATCTGATAAGTTATATTGTACGAATGTCGTGGTTACTGTGGCGATACATGAGTAGGATACATCACATCTACGAGATACACTGCATATCCCCACACAGACACACATCATTCTAAAACCACTTGATTGATTGAGGGTGCACTATAATGGATATATTTACCAGAAACTCAAATTCGAAAATGGTGACGAAAACAATACTTTCTATACTTTCTATACTATCGTATAGAGGGAGAAAGTAAAAAAGATAAATGTATGATACTTCCGACATTTTATTTTTAGACTATGTGAATCTTGATAAATAAAAAAAATCTTGATAAATAAAAAACATATCTGCCTGTGTGAGGATATAATTGGCCAAATCGTCGAATAAACTGTCTCGTGTTATTTGCGACATGTACGAGGCGAGCACGGTTGACGGGTACCGGTCGCTGCAGCCGCTGCGCTGTTGGGCGATCGGCTAAAGTTATCACCGATACATCAGGGGAAAATGTACACAAGCCGTCAATAAACCTGGCCACCGGACTGACAATTCGGCAAAAAACCTACTGACGTCGAATATTTACCGTGCGCGGATCCGTCATCCTCAAAAAGAATTTGCAGATTTCAGTTTACAAAAATCGCGCTGACTCAGAAAGAATGGAGCGAAACAAACAGCGACACGCTGTTTACAGCAAATACCGCTCGGACTTGGCAGCCTTATTTATTTTCGATTCCCGGTCAAAGTGGCGGGGGTTATTTAATTCGGGAAATATTAGAATAATCCCCGACGACAGAGTTAAAACAAATACGATTTTCCGATCGTCAAACAATCATGCGGGTCACAAAGAGATCTTGCTCGGACGCTCGTTATTTACTCGATTAGAACACGGGAACGCTTTCCACGTAACGAGACGGTGGCCGAAAAACAAACACATTACACACTTTAATAAACACACGACCGCCGCGGTGGTTTTTCTCCGTTATTATTATTATTCCATCGCGACTGGACGAGCACTTGAGCCCGCGACGGTGGCCGACAAACAATCCTGTTTGCTTTCGATTACGTTTTAATCACTCGGGGTTCGTAATTGATTTCCTTTTTTGCTGGACAAGAACTGCTAATGGGCGAGGATCCAATATTTGACGGTCCCAGAATCAATAGTGGATCGGTGTTGTCATTACTTCGCTCGATCGCCGGAACGTTAAATACTGCTAAGTGTTGGTAAAAATCCTTCCACAATGAGTAGCCGGTAAAGCGACCGACCAATTTACCAAATGGGTCTTGCCTTCATTCATAGCGGTTTCCTTCGGCAAATCGATTCTTCCATGCTTCATAAACACAATTACAACGCTCATTTACGTAATGGGCCGGCAAACCTACGGGTTCATTGCTTCATGACGAAAACCAACATCGGAAATTGTTGGAAAGAGTGGGTTGTTGTTGCCTTGTCATCGCACACAAATTCAAAATGAAACATATTATTACTTTTATTTTACAAAACATAACCTGCTTCTTTCCCGCTCAATTCTTATGTATTCTTCTCTATTGGCATATCACGAAAAATAGAAAATCCAAGTCTCATCATAACCCGTCTTTAAGCAAACGCACATTATATTTATAAAAATTACAACGATTCAGTTTTAAACTCCCATTAAAGTTATAAAAACTGTAAAAATCTAATCATGGGTGGATATTGAAAGTATCTTGCATAATGTGATCTTTAACACTTCACATCGATCGAAACTTAGAAACTCAAAATAAACGTAAAATCTTAAAATGAGTACTGATGTAAAAAATTTAACAGCATATCGTGTTTTTCCTTACTAATCGATTCTTATCATAACAACAATACAACACATCGTGTACATCCTGTCCACTACGTGCTGTATATACGTGTATCTGTTGACGGATAACAATTACAAAGTACAGGCATGGCGTCGTGTTTGCGTCCTGTCACTAATCGTGCATATACTTATCTGTTACGGATTCAATTACAGTAAGTACAGACAGCATGCTTTTTGCGCTAATGTCCACTAATCGTGCTGTTATACGTGTATCTGTTGACGGATAGACGAATTACAGTAAGTAAAGACAGCATGGCGTCGTGTTGGGTGCGCGTGGTCCTGTCCACTAATCGTGCTGTATATACGACGTGTATCTGTTGACGGATAGAACAATTACAGTAAGTAAAGACAGCATGGCGTCGTGTTGGGTGCGCGTGGTCCTGTCCACTAATCGTGCTGTATATACGTGTATCTGTTGACGGATAGAGGGCGCAATTACAGTAAGTACAGACAGCATGGCGTCGTGTTGGGTGCGCGTGGTCCTGTCCACTAATCGTGCTGTATTACGTGTATCTGTTGACGGATAGAGGGCACATTACAGTAAGTACAGACAGCATGGCGTCGTGTTGGGTGCGCGTGGTCCTGTCCACTAATCGTGCTGTATATACTGTGTGATCTGTTGACGGATAGAGGGCACAATTACAGTAAGTACAGACAGCATGGCGTCGTGTTGGGTGCGCGTGGTCCTGTCCACTAATCGTGCTGTATATACTGTACGTGTATCTGTTGACGGATAGAGGGCACAATTACAGTAAGTACAGACAGCATGGCGTCGTGTTGGGTGCGCGTGGTCCTGTCCACTAATCGTGCTGTATGTACGTGTATCTGTTGACGGATAGAGGGCACAATTACAGTAAGTACAGACAGCATGGCGTCGTGTTGGGTGCGCGTGGTCCTGTCCACTAATCGTGCTGTATATACTGTACGTGTATCTGTTGACGGATAGAGGGCACAATTACAGTAAGTACAGACAGCATGGCGTCGTCGTGTTGGGTGCGCGTGGTCCTGTCCACTAATCGTGCTGTATATACTGTACGTGTATCTGTTGACGGATAGAGGGCACAATTACAGTAAGTACAGACAGCATGGCGTCGTGTTGGGTGCGCGTGGTCCTGTCCACTAATCGTGCTGTATATACTGTACGTGTATCTGTTGACGGATAGAGGGCACAATTACAGTAAGTACAGACAGCATGGCGTCGTGTTGGGTGCGCGTGGTCCTGTCCACTAATCGTGCTGTATATACTGTACGTGTATCTGTTGACGGATAGAGGGCACAATTACAGTAAGTACAGACAGCATGGCGTCGTGTTGGGTGCGCGTGGTCCTGTCCACTAATCGTGCTGTATACTGTACGTGTATCTGTTGACGGATAGAGGGCACAATTACAGTAAGTACAGACAGCATGGCGTCGTGTTGGGTGCGCGTGGTCCTGTCCACTAATCGTGCTGTATATACGTGTATCTGTTGACGGATAGAGGGCACAATTACAGTAAGTACAGACAGCATGGCGTCGTGTTGGGTGCGCGTGGTCCTGTCCACTAATCGTGCTGTATATACGTGTATCTGTTGACGGATAGAGGGCACAATTACAGTAAGTACAGACAGCATGGCGTCGTGTTGGGTGCGCGTGGTCCTGTCCACTAATCGTGCTGTATATACGTGTATCTGTTGACGGATAGAGGGCACAATTACAGTAAGTACAGACAGCATGGCGTCGTGTTGGGTGCGCGTGGTCCTGTCCACTAATCGTGCTGTATATACTGTACGTGTATCTGTTGACGGATAGAGGGCACAATTACAGTAAGTACAGACAGCATGGCGTCGTGTTGGGTGCGCGTGGTCCTGTCCACTAATCGTGCTGTATATACTGTACGTGTATCTGTTGACGGATAGAGGGCACAATTACAGTAAGTACAGACAGCATGGCGTCGTGTTGGGTGCGCGTGGTCCTGTCCACTAATCGTGCTGTATATACGTGTATCTGTTGACGGATAGAGGGCACAATTACAGTAAGTACAGACAGCATGGCGTCGTGTTGGGTGCGCGTGGTCCTGTCCACTAATCGTGCTGTATATACGTGTATCTGTTGACGGATAGAGGGCACAATTACAGTAAGTACAGACAGCATGGCGTCGTGTTGGGTGCGCGTGGTCCTGTCCACTAATCGTGCTGTATATACTGTACGTGTATCTGTTGACGGATAGAGGGCACAATTACAGTAAGTACAGACAGCATGGCGTCGTGTTGGGTGCGCGTGGTCCTGTCCACTAATCGTGCTGTATATACGTGTGTATCTGTTGACGGATAGAGGGCACAATTACAGTAAGTACAGACAGCATGGCGTCGTGTTGGGTGCGCGTGGTCCTGTCCACTAATCGTGCTGTATATACTGTACGTGTATCTGTTGACGGATAGAGGGCACAATTACAGTAAGTACAGACAGCATGGCGTCGTGTTGGGGTGCGCGTGGTCCTGTCCACTAATCGTGCTGTATATACTGTACGTGTATCTGTTGACGGATAGAGGGCACAATTACAGTAAGTACAGACAGCATGGCGTCGTGTTGGGTGCGCGTGGTCCTGTCCACTAATCGTGCTGTATATACTGTACGTGTATCTGTTGACGGATAGAGGGCACAATTACAGTAAGTACAGACAGCATGGCGTCGTGTTGGGTGCGCGTGGTCCTGTCCACTAATCGTGCTGTATATACGTGTATCTGTTGACGGATAGAGGGCACAATTACAGTAAGTACAGACAGCATGGCGTCGTGTTGGGTGCGCGTGGTCCTGTCCACTAATCGTGCTGTATATACTGTACGTGTATCTGTTGACGGATAGAGGGCACAATTACAGTAAGTACAGACAGCATGGCGTCGTGTTGGGTGCGCGTGGTCCTGTCCACTAATCGTGCTGTATATACTGTACGTGTATCTGTTGACGGATAGAGGGCACAATTACAGTAAGTACAGACAGCATGGCGTCGTGTTGGGTGCGCGTGGTCCTGTCCACTAATCGTGCTGTATATACGTGTATCTGTTGACGGATAGAGGGCACAATTACAGTAAGTACAGACAGCATGGCGTCGTGTTGGGTGCGCGTGGTCCTGTCCACTAATCGTGCTGTATATACTGTGTGTATCTGTTGACGGATAGAGGGCACAATTACAGTAAGTACAGACAGCATGGCGTCGTGTTGGGTGCGCGTGGTCCTGTCCACTAATCGTGCTGTATATACTGTACGTGTATCTGTTGACGGATAGAGGGCACAATTACAGTAAGTACAGACAGCATGGCGTCGTGTTGGGTGCGCGTGGTCCTGTCCACTAATCGTGCTGTATATACTGTACGTGTATCTGTTGACGGATAGAGGGCACAATTACAGTAAGTACAGACAGCATGGCGTCGTGTTGGGTGCGCGTGGTCCTGTCCACTAATCGTGCTGTATATACGTGTATCTGTTGACGGATAGAGGGCACAATTACAGTAAGTACAGACAGCATGGCGTCGTGTTGGGTGCGCGTGGTCCTGTCCACTAATCGTGCTGTATATACGTGTATCTGTTGACGGATAGAGGGCACAATTACAGTAAGTACAGACAGCATGGCGTCGTGTTGGGTGCGCGTGGTCCTGTCCACTAATCGTGCTGTATATACTGTACGTGTATCTGTTGACGGATAGAGGGCACAATTACAGTAAGTACAGACAGCATGGCGTCGTGTTGGGTGCGCGTGGTCCTGTCCACTAATCGTGCTGTATATACGTGTATCTGTTGACGGATAGAGGGCACAATTACAGTAAGTACAGACAGCATGGCGTCGTGTTGGGTGCGCGTGGTCCTGTCCACTAATCGTGCTGTATATGTACGTGTATCTGTTGACGGATAGAGGGCACAATTACAGTAAGTACAGACAGCATGGCGTCGTGTTGGGTGCGCGTGGTCCTGTCCACTAATCGTGCTGTATATACGTGTATCTGTTGACGGATAGAGGGCACAATTACAGTAAGTACAGACAGCATGGCGTCGTGTTGGGTGCGCGTGGTCCTGTCCACTAATCGTGCTGTATATACTGTACGTGTATCTGTTGACGGATAGAGGGCACAATTACAGTAAGTACAGACAGCATGGCGTCGTGTTGGGTGCGCGTGGTCCTGTCCACTAATCGTGCTGTATATACTGTACGTGTATCTGTTGACGGATAGAGGGCACAATTACGGTAAGTACAGACAGCATGGCGTCGTGTTGGGTGCGCGTGGTCCTGTCCACTAATCGTGCTGTATATACTGTACGTGTATCTGTTGACGGATAGAGGGCGCAATTACAGTAAGTACAGACAGCATGGCGTCGTGTTGGGTGCGCGTGGTCCTGTCCACTAATCGTGCTGTATATACTGTACGTGTATCTGTTGACGGATAGAGGGCGCAATTACAGTAAGTACAGACAGCATGGCGTCGTGTTGGGTGCGCGTGGTCCTGTCCACTAATCGTGCTGTATATACTGTACGTGTATCTGTTGACGGATAGAGGGCACAATTACAGTAAGTACAGACAGCATGGCGTCGTGTTGGGTGCGCGTGGTCCTGTCCACTAATCGTGCTGTATATACTGTACGTGTATCTGTTGACGGATAGAGGGCACAATTACAGTAAGTACAGACAGCATGGCGTCGTGTTGGGTGCGCGTGGTCCTGTCCACTAATCGTGCTGTATATACTGTACGTGTATCTGTTGACGGATAGAGGGCACAATTACAGTAAGTACAGACAGCATGGCGTCGTGTTGGGTGCGCGTGGTCCTGTCCACTAATCGTGCTGTATATACTGTACGTGTATCTGTTGACGGATAGAGGGCAGCAATTACAGTAAGTACAGACAGCATGGCGTCGTGTTGGGTGCGCGTGGTCCTGTCCACTAATCGTGCTGTATATACTGTACGTGTATCTGTTGACGGATAGAGGGCACAATTACAGTAAGTACAGACAGCATGGCGTCGTGTTGGGTGCGCGTGGTCCTGTCCACTAATCGTGCTGTATATACTGTACGTGTATCTGTTGACGGATAGAGGGCACAATTACAGTAAGTACAGACAGCATGGCGTCGTGTTGGGTGCGCGTGGTCCTGTCCACTAATCGTGCTGTATATACTGTACGTGTATCTGTTGACGGATAGAGGGCACAATTACAGTAAGTACAGACAGCATGGCGTCGTGTTGGGTGCGCGTGGTCCTGTCCACTAATCGTGCTGTATATACTGTACGTGTATCTGTTGACGGATAGAGGGCACAATTACAGTAAGTACAGACAGCATGGCGTCGTGTTGGGTGCGCGTGGTCCTGTCCACTAATCGTGCTGTATATACTGTACGTGTATCTGTTGACGGATAGAGGGCACAATTACAGTAAGTACAGACAGCATGGCGTCGTGTTGGGTGCGCGTGGTCCTGTCCACTAATCGTGCTGTATAACTGTACGTGTATCTGTTGACGGATAGAGGGCACAATTACAGTAAGTACAGACAGCATGGCGTCGTGTTGGGTGCGCGTGGTCCTGTCCACTAATCGTGCTGTATATACTGTACGTGTATCTGTTGACGGATAGAGGGCACAATTACAGTAAGTACAGACAGCATGGCGTCGTGTTGGGTGCGCGTGGTCCTGTCCACTAATCGTGCTGTATATACTGTACGTGTATCTGTTGACGGATAGAGGGCACAATTACAGTAAGTACAGACAGCATGGCGTCGTGTTGGGTGCGCGTGGTCCTGTCCACTAATCGTGCTGTATACTGTACGTGTATCTGTTGACGGATAGAGGGCACAATTACAGTAAGTACAGACAGCATGGCGTCGTGTTGGGTGCGCGTGGTCCTGTCCACTAATCGTGCTGTATATACTGTACGTGTATCTGTTGACGGATAGAGGGCACAAATTACAGTAAGTACAGACAGCATGGCGTCGTGTTGGGTGCGCGTGGTCCTGTCCACTAATCGTGCTGTATATACTGTACGTGTATCTGTTGACGGATAGAGGGCGCACAATTACAGTAAGTACAGACAGCATGGCGTCGTGTTGGGTGCGCGTGGTCCTGTCCACTAATCGTGCTTATATACTGTACGTGTATCTGTTGACGGATAGAGGGCACAATTACAGTAAGTACAGACAGCATGGCGTCGTGTTGGGTGCGCGTGGTCCTGTCCACTAATCGTGCTGTATATACTGTACGTGTATCTGTTGACGGATAGAGGGCACAATTACAGTAAGTACAGACAGCATGGCGTCGTGTTGGGTGCGCGTGGTCCTGTCCACTAATCGTGCTGTATATACTGTACGTGTATCTGTTGACGGATAGAGGGCACAATTACAGTAAGTACAGACAGCATGGCGTCGTGTTGGGTGCGCGTGGTCCTGTCCACTAATCGTGCTGTATATACTGTACGTGTATCTGTTGACGGATAGAGGGCGCAATTACAGTAAGTACAGGCAGCATGGCGTCGTGGTGGGTGCGCGTGGTCCTGTCCACTAATCGTGCTGTATATACTACGTGTATCTGTTGACGGATAGAGGGCACAATTACAGTAAGTACAGACAGCATGGCGTCGTGTTGGGTGCGCGTGGTCCTGTCCACTAATCGTGCTGTATATACTGTACGTGTATCTGTTGACGGATAGAGGGCACAATTACAGTAAGTACAGACAGCATGGCGTCGTGTTGGGTGCGCGTGGTCCTGTCCACTAATCGTGCTGTATATACGTGTATCTGTTGACGGATAGAGGGCACAATTACAGTAAGTACAGACAGCATGGCGTCGTGTTGGGTGCGCGTGGTCCTGTCCACTAATCGTGCTGTATATACGTGTATCTGTTGACGGATAGAGGGCACAATTACAGTAAGTACAGACAGCATGGCGTCGTGTTGGGTGCGCGTGGTCCTGTCCACTAATCGTGCTGTATATACGTGTATCTGTTGACGGATAGAGGGCACAATTACAGTAAGTACAGACAGCATGGCGTCGTGTTGGGTGCGCGTGGTCCTGTCCACTAATCGTGCTGTATATACTGTACGTGTATCTGTTGACGGATAGAGGGCACAATTACAGTAAGTACAGACAGCATGGCGTCGTGTTGGGTGCGCGTGGTCCTGTCCACTAATCGTGCTGTATATACGTGTATCTGTTGACGGATAGAGGGCACAATTACAGTAAGTACAGACAGCATGGCGTCGTGTTGGGTGCGCGTGGTCCTGTCCACTAATCGTGCTGTATATACTGTGTGTATCTGTTGACGGATAGAGGGCACAATTACAGTAAGTACAGACAGCATGGCGTCGTGTTGGGTGCGCGTGGTCCTGTCCACTAATCGTGCTGTATATACTGTACGTGTATCTGTTGACGGATAGAGGGCACAATTACAGTAAGTACAGACAGCATGGCGTCGTCGTGTTGGGTGCGCGTGGTCCTGTCCACTAATCGTGCTGTATATACTGTACGTGTATCTGTTGACGGATAGAGGGCACAATTACAGTAAGTACAGACAGCATGGCGTCGTGTTGGGTGCGCGTGGTCCTGTCCACTAATCGTGCTGTATATACTGTACGTGTATCTGTTGACGGATAGAGGGCACAATTACAGTAAGTACAGACAGCATGGCGTCGTGTTGGGTGCGCGTGGTCCTGTCCACTAATCGTGCTGTATATACTGTACGTGTATCTGTTGACGGATAGAGGGCACAATTACAGTAAGTACAGACAGCATGGCGTCGTGTTGGGTGCGCGTGGTCCTGTCCACTAATCGTGCTGTATATACGTGTATCTGTTGACGGATAGAGGGCACAATTACAGTAAGTACAGACAGCATGGCGTCGTGTTGGGTGCGCGTGGTCCTGTCCACTAATCGTGCTGTATATACTGTACGTGTATCTGTTGACGGATAGAGGGCACAATTACAGTAAGTACAGACAGCATGGCGTCGTGTTGGGTGCGCGTGGTCCTGTCCACTAATCGTGCTGTATATACGTGTATCTGTTGACGGATAGAGGGCACAATTACAGTAAGTACAGACAGCATGGCGTCGTGTTGGGTGCGCGTGGTCCTGTCCACTAATCGTGCTGTATATACGTGTATCTGTTGACGGATAGAGGGCACAATTACAGTAAGTACAGACAGCATGGCGTCGTGTTGGGTGCGCGTGGTCCTGTCCACTAATCGTGCTGTATATACTGTACGTGTATCTGTTGACGGATAGAGGGCACAATTACAGTAAGTACAGACAGCATGGCGTCGTGTTGGGTGCGCGTGGTCCTGTCCACTAATCGTGCTGTATATACGTGTATCTGTTGACGGATAGAGGGCACAATTACAGTAAGTACAGACAGCATGGCGTCGTGTTGGGTGCGCGTGGTCCTGTCCACTAATCGTGCTGTATATACTGTACGTGTATCTGTTGACGGATAGAGGGCGCAATTACAGTAAGTACAGACAGCATGGCGTCGTGTTGGGTGCGCGTGGTCCTGTCCACTAATCGTGCTGTATATACTGTACGTGTATCTGTTGACGGATAGAGGGCGCAATTACAGTAAGTACAGACAGCATGGCGTCGTGTTGGGTGCGCGTGGTCCTGTCCACTAATCGTGCTGTATATACGTGTATCTGTTGACGGATAGAGGGCGCAATTACAGTAAGTACAGACAGCATGGCGTCGTGTTGGGTGCGCGTGGTCCTGTCCACTAATCGTGCTGTATATACGTGTATCTGTTGACGGATAGAGGGCGCAATTACAGTAAGTACAGACAGCATGGCGTCGTGTTGGGTGCGCGTGGTCCTGTCCACTAATCGTGCTGTATATACTGTACGTGTATCTGTTGACGGATAGAGGGCGCAATTACAGTAAGTACAGACAGCATGGCGTCGTGTTGGGTGCGCGTGGTCCTGTCCACTAATCGTGCTGTATATACTGTACGTGTATCTGTTGACGGATAGAGGGCGCAATTACAGTAAGTACAGACAGCATGGCGTCGTGTTGGGTGCGCGTGGTCCTGTCCACTAATCGTGCTGTATATACGTGTATCTGTTGGCGGATAGAGGGCACAATTACAGTAAGTACAGACAGCATGGCGTCGTGTTGGGTGCGCGTGGTCCTGTCCACTAATCGTGCTGTATATACTGTACGTGTATCTGTTGACGGATAGAGGGCGCAATTACAGTAAGTACAGACAGCATGGCGTCGTGTTGGGTGCGCGTGGTCCTGTCCACTAATCGTGCTGTATATACTGTACGTGTATCTGTTGACGGATAGAGGGCGCAATTACAGTAAGTACAGACAGCATGGCGTCGTGTTGGGTGCGCGTGGTCCTGTCCACTAATCGTGCTGTATATACTGTACGTGTATCTGTTGACGGATAGAGGGCGCAATTACAGTAAGTACAGACAGTATGGCGTCGTGTTGGGTGCGCGTGGTCCTGTCCACTAATCGTGCTGTATATACTGTACGTGTATCTGTTGACGGATAGAGGGCACAATTACAGTAAGTACAGACAGCATGGCGTCGTGTTGGGTGCGCGTGGTCCTGTCCACTAATCGTGCTGTATATACTGTACGTGTATCTGTTGACGGATAGAGGGCGCAATTACAGTAAGTACAGACAGCATGGCGTCGTGTTGGGTGCGCGTGGTCCTGTCCACTAATCGTGCTGTATATACTGTACGTGTATCTGTTGACGGATAGAGGGCACAATTACAGTAAGTACAGACAGCATGGCGTCGTGTTGGGTGCGCGTGGTCCTGTCCACTAATCGTGCTGTATATACTGTACGTGTATCTGTTGACGGATAGAGGGCACAATTACAGTAAGTACAGACAGCATGGCGTTGTGTTGGGTGCGCGTGGTCCTGTCCACTAATCGTGCTGTATATACTGTACGTGTATCTGTTGACGGATAGAGGGCGCAATTACAGTAAGTACAGACAGCATGGCGTTGTGTTGGGTGCGCGTGGTCCTGTCCACTAATCGTGCTGTATATACGTGTATCTGTTGACGGATAGAGGGCGCAATTACAGTAAGTACAGACAGCATGGCGTCGTGTTGGGTGCGCGTGGTCCTGTCCACTAATCGTGCTGTATATACTGTACGTGTATCTGTTGACGGATAGAGGGCACAATTACAGTAAGTACAGACAGCATGGCGTCGTGTTGGGTGCGCGTGGTCCTGTCCACTAATCGTGCTGTATATAGACATTCATATTGACATTCTAGTCATGTGAGCATAACATTAACATAATATCAAATAAATGATATACAAACACACGGCCGGGTTGAAAACAAAAATACTAATTTAGAAAAATATGTATGTTCTTCATTTATACAAAAAACATGAAAGTTTATCGTGTGTTCTTTATGTGTATTAACATGTCTTGAATTTACTATTTCTATATAAACATGTATTATTGCTCGTTATGTAATGGGAGTCTTGGCACTCGAGTGTAATTCTTGTACAAACTAGTATGGAAGCTTGAAACTCTGGACAGCAGAATAAAGTCATACACTTTTCATATGATAGGCCTATTTATGGAAATATTATTGATTACCTCATGATAACCGAAATATTATTGATTACTTAATGTGTTAATTGAGTTGATTGATTAGCTACGTAGCACTTTGGAAGTAGCTTAGGCCCCACCAGAATACTATCAAAACCGATTAATAAATGTAGTCTACTAGTTGACCCGGCGAACTTCGTAACGCCTATTAGTAAATACATGTTAACTTTAAGACTGGCCATGTTCTAAAGTCGAATAGCATTACGGCTTCATTGTGAAAGGTTATATATTCTAGGTCGCAGCATAGTGAATAACAATACTGAAACGATAAGACATATTAATAACATTCCCATAAAACAAAAAAATCTGAGTGGATTAATTCACAATTTTCAAATCCAATCCAAACTCAAACTAAACCTAACTGTAATACGGTTTTTATAGGAAAGATATACAACAGCTGGTTATTATAATAAACGTTATATATATATATATATATATATATATATATAAACAATGTAATTATTTTTTATTTGGCCAACACATAAACACGTGACTTTAATCAGACAGAAAATAAAAATATAAATACATAATCCTCCAAAACCGTAAACTATTAACGTGGTAAATAAAGCTGTTAATTTTTTACAGTACACATTTACTTCACAGTTTAACATTAATGAATGATTCAGATGGCATTGGATAGTAAAGCATATTGCTAATGGAAAGTAAACCAATCAGCTGTAGCTAAATCAAATGTTTTCATTGTAGACATTTTGTAAACAAACTTACTCTCTATAAGGTTAACATTAGAAATTTAAAACGCCATAAAATGGAAACTTATGGGGTTTTCAAAAATATTTTTTCACTAAAACCTTCCCGGACACATATAGAGCAACTTCCTAAAATTTCATGGCGATCAGATGAGTAGATTGGCAACGCATAAAGGACATACAGACATACATTCAATTTTATATATAGAGATTTAAAATCAACTTTATATAACTTTCATTATCAACCGCTGATATCCTGCCCTTTAGCAGCTAATAAAGTAGCCGGCGCGGCGTGGAGGATCAGGGCCAGGAGGGCGGACACGATATCCCTTCTCACCAGGACAAGGAAGCAACAATTACCCAACTCCTCCCATGCTTGTACAGCTATATTTTTAATCGAGGGCTTTCTGAATAATTTACCGGCCCGGCTTAGCACGTCAAATTAGTTAAGTAACCCATTAGTCGATGCGGCGATAGCAAGGCTTTTAACGGACCCTTCATAATACGTTATGTATCGCTTCAGTCTAATGATTAATTACAGCATGTGATCTTTGAAGCGTTTACTTAACACTAGTTACCATGGAAATGGTCACGTGTAGGATGCGTTCATGATAGGGTACTGTGTATAAGAACACTAGTTACCGTGGGAATGGTCACGTGTAGGATGCGTTCATGATAGGGTGCTTTGTATAACAACACTAGTTACTGTGGGAATGGTCACGTGTAGGATGCGTTCATGATAGGGTGCTTTGTATAACAACACTAATTACCGTGGGAATGGTCACGTGTAGGATGCGTTCATGATAGGGTGCTTTGTATAACAACACTAGTTACCGTGGGAATGGTCACGTGTAGGATGCGTTCATGATAGGGTGCTTTGTATAACAACACTAGTTACCGTGGGAATGGTCACGTGTAGGATGCGTTCATGATAGGGTGCTTTGTATAACAACACTAGTTACCGTGTTAATGACCATGTGTAACACGTGTTTTATTTTAATTATTTTGACTTTATTTAATATTATGAAAAAATTAAGGGATTTAACTATAGATCAGAAATAAATTAAATTATTAAGTGACATGGCCGACTCATTTCTAAGAATAGAATAGTACATGTACTCCATGCATTCCTGTATCAGATGACGCAGAACGCATTATGAAGAAGTGTGACTCATGCAGAGTCAAAGGATGCAGTTCGCTTTCAGCAATACTACCATAACCACATAATCATCCGAAATAAACTTCGTGTTTGAGCACATTTTTACAGAAACCTAAACACTATAAATTGTTCCTTCGAATATAAGATGAGACGTGTTTAAATATAATATATATTATGCGAGTGTGTGTCATTAGTTTTACATAAGAGATAAGTTTAATCATTCTGTCTAGTTTATATAGATTTGTACGGGTATTTGTTAATCAAAACTTACGATTGATAAATTTAAGAGATATTAAGATAAACTTAATACCTTAGTGGAGAAAGATCTCGTTTAACCATACGAGACAACATTAATTTTGCGACAAGCGAGATCCAAAAAAAACGTTATAACCATTAGACGTGGGGTGGGGTAACAAATTCATCATAAAGACTGAAGTGAAGACAATTGGTTTAATTAACGAGCATTAGCCCCTGACACATTTTTACAATAGAGGCTACCATCTAGCTGAGTCTATTCCAATCACTCCACACTCCGCCGTAATCTGGCCTATTTCCTCGCCCCATACATGATGCACAGTTCCTTGCATGATTTACACGTTGACCGTAGTAATTACCCTTAGACCAGCTCAACCCTTAATTAATGCCTCCGCCTTTTAACCCCCCCCCCATCAACCCACCCCACTCTGCGGTTACATTAACTTTGGTCGCATTAAAAGCCCTTACTTAAAAGCCTCCCCCGCGGCCATACGCAATCAAGACTGCTGATGGAGAATTCACGGTTCCCGCCATCTTGATGACATAATGGGCCATCATTGTTTTGTCGATCGTCCGGAAGTTTGGTTTATGATGATCGATAGTGGGACTTTACCGGTTGGAAGATTGCAACAATTTAGGCATTGGACTGAACTTTTTAAGGCACTGTCGGTTTTCCTTGGTAGAGGCTGGCTCTTTTACCTTCTTATAACATGTCAACAATCTCACTTTTTAAGTCATTGACAAAAAAAACATTTAATATTTCCATTTAATTATTATTTCTTAAATATTTGTTTCATTTTAACGAATTTTCCATAGGTAAGAAGCTATAAACGTAGATCTCATGGCGAGACTTAAGCCCGGGACCATGTTATTTTTTCTTCTTTAGGTGCCCAGAGACCAAAAACAACAATCGTTAAAATTGTTATATATATATATAACATTATAAAATAACACATTATTAAATATTTGTGTGTGTGTGTGTGTGTGTGTGTGTCTGTGAACACGATAACTCTCGTAAAAATGGTTCGATCGAGACCAAATTTGGTAGAAACGTGTGTTCCTACATATGCTCGGACGAGTTCGTAATCCAGACATATCGGTAAATCGGAAGGGGTAGTTAGGGGGGGTTTTGTACCCCAAAAATGGTTTTTTGCATTTTTCCCATGAAATTTTTAAAAATTTCTAATTTTATCTTTCACTATTAGAATCAGCTAAACTAAACAATTTAGTTCCTTTACGTTTTTCTCCATCTCCAACGGTTACCACGATATTAAGTCTAAACACAGTACGTTGTATTTTGGGACTCCAATGTTAATCTTATGGAGGATTAGGAAAAATAATATTTCACTTATTAACCTTTTTTTTTGATAAAACTTTATATTTAGCTTCATGTGGTTTAGGTTCATCCATTTATGCTTAAAAATCATTGTTTATGTGTTTATCATGGCAGCAAACCTGCATACTCTTTTCCCATGTTAATCTTAAGGAGAATAGGCAAACTCCTTTATTTATGAAAGTTGGTATAAATGTTAAAAATAAAAATGTTTTATGATATAAATGCCTACTCTCAGTGTTCCTCACAGCAGCAAACCTGCAAACTCTTTCCCATGTTAATCTTATGGAGAATAGGCAAATAATTCTCATGTTTATCGACAGATAGTGACCAAACTTGTCATATATTATTATTATTATATTATTGATTTAGAAATTCGCTGAATACGCAGGTCTGCTGCGACGGGGGTATTTATATATATTTTCCTCAGTGTCTTATAAAACCCATAAAACTTCCTACTGTTCTCTAATGAACAGGTAGGTTTTTACATCAGAGCAAATTATTCATATGACAGATGAAATCAAAAAGTTGGTTCAGTATTTGAAGACATCAATCTGGGCAGAAACAAACACTGCAGTGCGTTTATTTCGTTAATGTATATTTAAAAATCACCAGAATACCACGCCAGTACGTTGACAACGGCCCCGAACAAAATTACATATTGGACATGATAGCGGGCGGCTTTTAGGCGCTGAACACTGCAGTAGCAAAGTGGTTCTAATTATAACCGGAGCTTATAATCGAACAGCTGATACAATATCGGAGTACGTTTGACAGGTAATTAATTCTTACAGAGCGTCGCCGTGATACATCAAAGTGGACTGCGGATGACACAGCTCTCGCACGGACGCGCAGCAACGCGCCACAGCAACACAGGTGCGTCTGAGCGTGTGCGTTGGTACGCCTACTGCCACGCTCATCGACGTTTAAATCAATTTGTCCGCTAATGCCGGTCAAAGGCTCATAATGGACTGCGTATGAGGTCCATTGTGTTAGTGATAGCTGGGTAATAAGCTCACTGCTCGTCTAGGTCAGGAGGAAAGAACATGCCTGTGAGATCGATCGATGAGCGATTTAGTCGGGCGAGACACTGCATTCTGGTAAACGCGTTCTACTATACTCCACCATTTACAGGTGGTTATAAAGAAAACAGAATATGGAATGCCTATACTATGTATTAAAGAAGTCAATTCTTTTTAATACCACTAGGACATAGTTTTAAAAATACAGTGTAAAATTTGAAAAAGAAGAACCAAAAAGAGGATATTGTTTTTAAAGGTTTTTCTTTACAAAGATTTAGGATAAGAGTTATGGAATAAAGCGGTTTAACGAAACCCAAAAATGGCTAATCGAATCTCGCTCCTTAGAGAAGGTCCTTGAAGAGATGTGTACGGAGAAATACTTTGCTCTAAAACCTGGAATCGCAAATAAGGGAAGGTTTAAAAGTTAAAAATTCAATTTACAAATGCTAATCCACAAATTTACAAAATCAAGGTATCGTCCTCGCAATATATAAATCGGACACCCAACTGGTGTAGGCATGACCGTGCGACAGGCGAGTAGCATGTTAGGAGAGGAATGAGACAGCATCATCTAGCTAGAAGCGTTTAATATCGAGGTATCGTCACCATACTCTAGTAGTATTAGTCGTATAAGTCAGACACCCAACTGGTGTAGGCATGACCGTGCGACAAGCGAGTAGCATGTTAGGAGAGGAATGAGACAGCATCATCTAGCTAGAAGCGTTTAATATCGAGGTATCGTCACCATACTCTAGTAGTATTAGTCGTATAAGTCAGACACCCAACGTGTAGGCATGACCGTGCGA
This sequence comes from Nephotettix cincticeps, assembly GCA_023375725.1. Taxonomy (NCBI): domain Eukaryota; kingdom Metazoa; phylum Arthropoda; class Insecta; order Hemiptera; family Cicadellidae; genus Nephotettix; species Nephotettix cincticeps. The sequence goes on from CM041786.1 coordinate 63,516,422, forward strand.
CAAGCGAGTAGCATGTTAGGAGAGGAATGAGACAGCATCATCTAGCTAGAAGCGTTTAATATCGAGGTATCGTCACCATACTCTAGTAGTATTAGTCGTATAAGTCAGACACCCAACTGGTGTAGGCATGACCGTGCGACAAGCGAGTAGCATGTTAGGAGAGGAATGAGACAGCATCATCTAGCTAGAAGCGTTTAATATCGAGGTATCGAAACCAAATGTCACCATACTCTAGTATAGTTATAACCAATTTACCGTGCACAAATTAAAACGGTCCTCGACTGTAAATTCTTGTCCATCTCATTTCAGCTGATCGTTTCAAACTGAATTGACTCGTAAGAAAGTTAATTAAACGGAATTGGCGGCCTGAAAGCAATTTCAGGGTGAATTTACAGTTTATGCGCACCACCCGGACCTTATTCTAATTTACTCGATGGCTCGTTCTAAATAAGTAGGTGTTTGCAGGTTTTTACATTAAACCTTCCGTTCGGTTTCAAACAAAGGAAGCTAAATAATAACGTCTGAATAATCAAAAACGTTTCAAGGTGATTGGTCCACTAAAGTTCCGTGAAACTGTATAACTCAAGGAAAAATAATCTAATAGCAACAACGAAAAGATTATGGAAATGTAAGCCCTACTAAAGCTAGGCTACACAGTTCAGCCTATGCCTTTTACAACTGTACACAAAAGGGTTTAAATATTCCATATTATGTAATTTATTTTGGAGGACAACGTAAAAGAAACGAATATAATAAAAAAGTATATGATTTCACATATTCTTCAGTACTGTAAAAGCATACAGTAAATATTAGGTTAGTAATGGATTATGGGAATTTACAAATATTTGGATACTTAGATATTTAAATACCTGCACTAACTCATATTAAATGTATGAAACATCATAACGTATCACACGGCCACACTTATCTCTGATTTGTAAATACTTATAATTTTGGATTGGATTTAGTTGTAGATAAGATATTTACATAAAAATTAAACGATGCTTCTTAAGTAATATTCAAAAATGTTTAACGCCAATATTCGGATCTCCTGACTCCATACTCGAAATGACTGATTGATAATTCTAAAAATACTTGAGTCTTTAGTCGCGACTAACAAGGAACAAAGGCTTGGCTAAAGTAAGCAAGGCTGACAACACATTGCTGCTATAACTGTAATTAAACTGCCTTTATCACTGCCTGTTATCGCAGCAATATCATTAGTTTACTTATCACTCTCGATATCTCTATATATATAACCACCCCACTTGTCATAATACATGTAATAGTAATAAAATATAATAAGTTGTGAGAATCAGTCTTAAATTACTACTACATGAATAAGTAAAAGTTAATCGACTACAAAACATTAAATGCGACTTATAATTTCACTTGAATCAGTCAAGATTTGTGCTTTAATTATTCAATAAAACTTGTCCTCAAATTTTATGTATTTCAGAATTTGTTAAGACGGGGAGAACAAGAGTTATTTATAGTACTTCAGTTATAGCATGCTAAAATTATTATCAGAAAAATTATTATCAGAAGAAAATTTTAATTAGACACACATTTACTTATTTAAATCGTCTAATACATTATTTATTTAGTATATATTTACTACTAGACACATATTAAAACATCCGGCTGTGCTTTGACACTGCTAATCGAAAGTAACATACTTGAACGAAACTGTAAAGTGAAAAAAAACATTCCGACGATGACGTACTTCGGAAGACGTAAGAAATGAAACTAGAAGTTATTAGTAGACTATTCTCAATTACGAGCTGTGGAATGATGAATGGTAATTCCATAATCAAAGATTGAATCTCAATCTCAACCCTAACACATCTCGTAATTGAGAATAGTCTACTGATTACCTTTAATATGAGAAATTACAACCATACTGATCAGTCAGTGTCCGAACAAGTAGAAGGAGAGTAAGCAGCTTGCCGACGTGTAAAGTAACAAGAGATTCGATACACGTAAACGGGTAAATGTCAACGTTTTACTTGTATACACTTTGCTATTACAGTGAACAAAATGTCGTGTAGAATGTTTATGCAAGAAATCAGATCAAAATTAGCATATACCCCTCATATTGTGAATAACTGTCATTTTAAAGGTCTAACTATTTTTAAATTGATTTTAATTGAATTTTTAAACGTAGATAACTCTAAACAAAACCAATTAAAATTGATGGATGGAAATAGTGTTTATAACATTCACGTGAATTTGACCAGTTAATCCAATACTATAATAACATTGTATAATATATTATATATATATATATTATATACTTGAGACTTGCTCGGATAGAATAAGACATGTTTTTACAAGTTAATTAGCAAAATTAAAACAACATTTTTACTGCCCAATGAAAACATTTATGTGGTTGAAATAAAACCGATTTAATACACCATAATTAATATAGCACTGAAGAAAAAGTATCGCCCCTGGTGGGAATGGAACTCGCGGCCTATAGTTCTTGAGGCCGACACGCTACAACTCGGCTACGACGTTAGTCAATTGAGCGATGCCGTTTAATGTCTTTTAGCCAAAGCCGATCATTTACTGTCTAATTATCCATACCGTTATTATTAGCCTGTGATCAACTGATTTTGTTATAAACGGAATGAGGATTGAAAAGCAAAAGAGAAATTTAATTTTACATAAAATTAATTGGTTTTGATTACCTTTAATATAGAAATACAACGAATACGTTTTCTATCAAAACACGGAAGATTTTGGAAATACTTTTTTCTGCTTTTATTTCGCACAGCTATCCTTAAGTTCTTTAAACCCTTAAGTTTTTAAAAATTGTTTAGTAACCTGATAATTTAGCATTTATTTAATTCATAAAATAAATATTAATGCATAACCTCTATATTGTTCCCCGCAGTCTTCAATCAAGAACTGTCAAACGGTTATAAACAGCTGTTTTGGTTTGTATTGTTTACATTTTATTCTCCATAAGCGTAATGTTAAATTTTTAGATTTTAAACTTAATATTACAAGAAAACACGAATTTTCCTGAACATTAGACCCATCTAGAACTTATTTTCTACTCGGAAATTAGTTATTTCCAAAGTTTAAAGAAATTCCTCGGCGCCGTTTTCGAGATCCGTGTGCAAATATATATATATACAAACCTTGCTCGTATTATAGTATTGGATATATATATATATATATATATATATATATATATATATATATATATATATATTTGCACACGGATCTCGAAAACGGCACCGAGGATTTTCTTTAAATTTTGGAAATAACTAATTTCCGAGTAGAAAATAAGTTCTAGATGGGTCTAATGTCCAGGAAAATTCGTGTTTTCTTGTAATATTAAGTTTAAAATCTAAAAATTTAACATTACGCTTATGGAGAATAAAATTTAAACAATACAAACCAAAACAGCTGTTTATAACCGTTTGACAGTTCTTGATTGAAGACTGCGGGGAACAATATAGAGGTTATGCATTAATATTTATTTTATGAATTAAATAAATGCAAAATTATCAGGTTACTAAACAATTTGTAAAAACTTAAGGATAACATAGCTGTGCGAAATAAAAGCAGAAAAAAGTATTTCCAAAATCTTCCGTGTTTTGATAGAAAACGTATTCGTTGTATTGCTTGAAGCCACTGTAACAAACCAATTAATTGATGTAAATTAAATTTCTCTTTTGCTTTTCAATCCTCATTCCGTTTATAACAAAATCAGTTGATCACAGGCTAATAATAACGGTATGGATAATTAAACAGTAAATGATCGGCTTTGGCTAAAAGACGTTAAACGGCATCGCTCAATTGACTAACGTCGTAGCCGAGTTGTAGCGTGTCGGCCTCAAGAACTATAGGCCGCGAGTTCCATCCCCACCAGGGGCGATACTTTTTGTTCAGTACTATATTAATTATGGTGTATTAAATCGGTTTTATTTCAACCACATAAATATTTTCATTGAGCTACAAATGTGTTTTAATTTTTCTAATTAATTTTTATAATACATGTCTTATTCTATACGAGCAAAGCTCGGTCACCAGGTACTAATTAGTAATACAGTAATCAATTTAAAGAGGAAATACGTAAAACAGTAGTGAAAACTTTAAAATCTTATCTCCTTAAATACACCTCCGACAGAATGGAAATACTAAAAATCAACGGCATAGTAAAATAACAAATACACAAAGACCGCAGTTAAAATTGCGAAAAGTGTGCGACGTAAAAGTGTTTTGGGAAAACGACAAAACGATTGAGTTGAGCGGGAACCCGGTAAAAATACAACGGCTATCAAAACGGTTAACAATAAAAAAACAGAGGTTAATTGAAGCAAAACCGACAGTATTTGTTGAGTACGGCGGGGAGGGTAGGGATTTGCTTAACCTTGTTGGGAAAGGTCCTCTCCCGATGCCTTATTAGACTAATCCGGCCCGGCTAATATTTACAAAAGGCAGTTAGCCTCCATTACCTCGAAAGCGTAGATTTAGGGTTTTTAATTCCGCAGGAGAAGCATAAGCCCAGTGTATTTCTTTATTCATCGCTCATGAAGGACCCGGGTGGGGTGGGGATTAGTCTGTTTCATTAGTTTGAGTGGCTCGCTGCCCCCCGATCCACCCCTCCTAAAACACCCAACAGATTTCCAAGTTGTACTACAAGTCTCATAGCTGTCAATGGCACCAACAATGAGAAAGATGCATATTGGATATAAAGAGATATCATTTGAAAGGGTGTGAATATACACCGTGCGCAACGAAAACGAATAACGGTATGGACTTTGAATATACACTGATTTGCGTGATTAATTAATTGTGATAGTAATTTTGAATGTACCAAAATGAAAATGGGTCAGCTCTAAATCACGCAACAGTATGGAAAATTAAAACCCTTATTGCAATTTATTATTTATAGAGTCTTATTTATATTTGTACAGTTTGTGTACATGTTAACAAGTCCTAAAACCTCAATATTAAAAACTTAATTAAACGCAATATTGAAACTAAAATAACAAATAAATAATATTTGAAATCACTGAGAGAAGCCCAGACGCGACTGTCGAGCAACACACCAACGTAGTAATGTCTACTGTATATTCCGACTCCGCCAAACTTCCAGTCCGGTTCACCTCCGACACAATGCGAGTCCAAGTGAACAAACAAGGCCAGCGCTTGTTATATATTTATTCCCCGCTCGTTACCAACAATGGTCCGGCCCACGGCCCACGGCCCATGTAGGCCTACTCGTATGGCGGAGTTTGCATAGCCCCAATTACATCGTAAGAAGCTGAACCTTGTATTATGTATCCGACCTTTATCCTTCACCTTTGACCCCCTCGCCGTTTAATTATGTAATTTCTTTGCCCGCTCCAGGCGATTGTTGCAGCTTTGATGTAGAATTTGGAAGTAATTAAGCCTCGGGGCTCGGGGGACGTTGGACAAGCAATTTGACCACTTGCCCCCCCCCCTACAGGTGATATCGATCCCACTTTGATTGGCACTTGAACGATTTTCCTGCATTTCAATGTGTTTGGACGCACTTCGTTGCCCTTGAGGGTTTCATAAATGATCAAAAATTTTAATTTTTAAATCATTTTAAGGAGTAAAATGATCCGTACGATAATAATTTAACCACTAGTCTTGGTTTGAATTTAAGATTTTCAGATTACATTTACATCATGCAGTTTTTAGCGAATTTCTCATAGAGAAGAAGCTATTACCGTAGGTCTCATGGTGAGACTTAAGCCCAGGACAATGTTATTTTTTCTTCTTTAGGTGCCTAGAGACCAAAAACAATAGTCGTTAAAATTTATATATACATATATATATGTACGTATATATGTGTGTGTGTGTGTCTGTGAACACGATAACTCTCGTAAAAATGGTCCGATTGAGACCAAATTTGGTAAAGACGTGTATTCCTGCATTTGCTCGGACGAGTTCGTAAACCATATCGGTCAATTGGAAGGGGTAGTTTGGGGGGGTTTGTACCCCAAAAATGGGGTTTATGCATTTTCCCCATGAAATTTTTAAAAATTTCAAATTTTATCTTTCACCATTAGAATCAGCTTAAAAACTGCACAATTAAGTTCCTTAAAGTTTTTCTCTATCTCCAACGGTTACCGAGATATTGAAAAATCTAAACACAGTACGTTGTATTTTGGGGCTCCAATGTTAATCCTATAAAGGATAAGGAAAAATTAATATTTCCCATATCAATCAATATGTTTGGATTAAACTTGGTATTTACCTTCATGTGGTTGAGGTCCATCCATTTATGCTTAAAAATTATAGTTTATGTGTTTATCATGGCAGCAAACCTGCATACTCTTTTCCCATGTCAATTATATAGGGAATAGGCAAACACCTTTATTTATGGACAGATGTTGATTAAAGTTGGTATAAATGTTAAAAATAAAAATGTTGGAAATGCCTACTTTCAGTGTTCCTCACAGCAGCAAACCTGCACACTCTTTCCCATGTTAATCTTATGGAGAATAGGCAAATAATTCTTATGTTAATGGACAGATTTTAATAAAACTTGTTATATAATATTATTATTATTATATTATTGATTTGGAAATTCGCTGAGTACGCAGGTCTGCTACGACGGGGGTATTTTATTTCATTTAAGACAAAAATATTCATGGGAATAATATAATCAGACGTGCAGTGTTATTGAAGAGTATACTGTACTTTTAAACTTTTTAATACATAAAATTATTACTTGTATCTATTATTTTTACATCAATCAAAATACCCCTGTCGCAGCAAACCTGCGTACTTAGCGAATTTACAAATCAATAATATAATAACAATAATAATATATGACAAGTTTGGTCATTATCTGTCGATAAACATGAGAATTATTTGCCTATTCTCCATAAGATTAACATGGGAAAGAGTGTGCAGGTTAGCTGCTGTGAGGAACACTGAGAGTAGGCATTTATACCATCAATAATTTTTATTTTTAACATTGATACTAACTTTCATCAACCATACTTGATACTTTTCATCTGTCCATAAATAAAGGAGTTTGCCTATTCTCTATATGATTAACATGGGAAAAGAGTATGCAGGTTTGCTGCAATGATAAATACATAAACTATAATTTTTAAGCATAAATGGATGGACCTCAACCACATGAAGCTAAATATAAAGTTGTATCCAAAAATGTTTGTTAATAAGTGAAATACTATTTTTTCCTTATCCTCCATAAGATTGGAGCCTCAAAATACAACTTACTGTGTTTAGACTTGTTAATATCGCGGTAACCGTTGAAAATGGAGAAAAACATTAAGGAACTAAATTGTGTAGTTTTTAAGCTGATTCTAATAGTGAAAGATAAAATCTAGAATGTTTTAAAATTACTGTACATATGAAAAACGCAAAACCCCAATTTTTGAGTACAAAACCCCCCCAAACTACCCGTTCCCATTGACCGATATGTCTGGTTTACGAACTCGTCCGTATATGCGAATGCAGGAATACACGTCACTACAAAATGTGGTCCCGATCGGACAATATTTACGAGAGTTATATGTCTGTGAAGACATATATATATATATATATATATATATATATATATATAAATTTTACACCTAAAGAAGAAAAAATAACATGGTCATGAGACCTACGGTAATAGCATCTTCCCTATGGGAAATTTGCATAATAGTATACAAAACAAAGTCGTGTTAGTTACACAAACTATAACTTAGAGAACGGCTGGACCGATTTTAATAGTCTTTGATTTTTTTTATTCTGCTCTGTTTTGAGTAACATATAGGAACATTCAGTTTTGTATTTAACCTTAGAGTTAAGCCCCACTGGCCTGTAATGTTTGTACATGTTAAGCTTAAGAAAAGAAGTGATGTATTTCATCATATACAAACATATGCATAGTTTAAATATAATTAGCTGCTGATTTTGTTGCTTTATTTTTACCAGTCTACCAGTCGACAACTAACGTACTTGTGCATAATTTTCAGCGAATGTTTGTATTTCTTTAGAAAAAAAACATTTAAAGATTGCTGGTTGATTTGTTTGTCCCAGTGTAATTATTAGTTGTATTATTTTGTTTTGTGTGAGTGCAATTAATGGATGTTGGATTACGCGAGTATTATTATAAACAATGCCGCGTTTCAGAAAATTTAATCCTTCCTAATAAAGCCGTATTGCAGTTAGGTTTGTTTTAGGTTGAAACATTGTGAATCAATTCACTTAGACTATTTGTTTTGTAGTAATGGCATTAATATATTTCATCGTATCTGTATTGTTATTAACTATACTAATCATAGTGATTGAATCTTTCACAATAACAGCTTGTATATATCGTATATATCGATTGTATATATCGATACGCTGAGCACGCAGTTGTGCTTCGATGACCTAACAGGGCATCATCAAAGTAAAACTGATCAGAAAACTCCACTAGGAATAGTCGAAATTCAGGAGGGAGTCACATTTGCCCCTCCCCCGTCGCTGACCGTTGAAGCCAGATGAAACGAGCTCAACATTAATGGAAACACGGTAACTTTACCGGCTGTTATTTTAGGTTAAACAATTCCCGATAATTCGAGTCGGCCAGCTTTGTCTGCCTTCGAATCACGTGAACGACAACGTTAATTTAAACTTCGCCGGGTCCGGGGACTTGGGGGTTAAATCGAACGCGAAAAGCAGCAATTGAAACCAAGTGTAACTAATTTGCAGGTACAGTATCGCCAAAGGTATCGGGGGGCTTGACGACTGCGGAACGGGCCCGAATTTTTGTAATTGAAAAGAGAAATTACCGACGTCGGGTCTCCTAACTAACTTATCAACGGCTGACAGGTGCGGCCGGGCCTCCCGCTGATGAAATGGGACTCCGGGTAACGCTACACCGTATAGCCCGGATTATTTTCAGTCTCGAAAATTGGATAACCCGTCCTGTTCCGGTGTTTATATTGTTGTTTTTCCACCGATACGTGTCCATTTTTTGTCGACTTTCCCCCGTCTGACTGATTGGTCAATATCCGATATGCAGTTTGAAATGAGCCGGTTTTTTGTCCAAGTTAATTACGCCTAATCCGCTGGCCGCTGTCATTCCTTAACTGACTTTGTGGAAAAATGAAAAATGTCAAATTAACCCGCTCGGCCCGGGCCCGTACCCGTGTGTAACGGGGTTATTGCGATCTTTATCTAATTGAGACAATTCACCGTATCTTCTAGTGCCCAATTTGTCAATGCGATATTCGATTGATTCGCAACTCGATTGTGACTCCGGTTCGGCTCGGTATAATTTTGATTGTTTGGAGAGAAAGGGTAATCAGATTACTATGTTTGAAATAAATATTTAGTAAGAGAACTCGCTATTGGGACGAATACGAGTTGAAATATATGTTACAATAAATTGAAATACCCTTGGGTAATGTGGTAAAAAAACATTTCAGGGACGTCGATCCTTCATTTGCAACTGATTACGGGTTGTTTTAATAAACATGAATCGGGTTAGTTTTTACAAGTAAAAACAACTTATCATTAAATAATCACTAGGTAAAGTACCCTGAAATTTCCTCAAATTTATAAACTTTTGGTGGCTTTGTTATTGTAACATTTAAAATGGTAAAATCTTCAAATATGTTGCACTATTTTTTCGTAATTTGCATAAGTCCAATCGACCTTGCATCCGGATCTGGTTTAAAAATATGCAATAAATAATAAATACTTAAATTTAAGATTTAATCAGGATACGTTCCATGGAGTATAGGATGACATAGGAAGCGCCATCCAACCATTAACAGAGTAATGACAGGATTAATTTGTGGGCATGGAGATAAAAAAATATTTATAAGGGTTTAGACCACCAAACATTGCGAGAATACCCCAGCCAAGTTACATAAGAAGGAGACTCGCGGTATCTCAGAGGCACCTGTGACTGAGCACAAACCTAACCACTATCATCACGCATTGGTTCCAACACGCCCCGTACAGGCCACCTATCCAGACATCTACCACATCTGAGCGCCGCTAGCTCCTAGGACAAAGGAATCTTATCTCTCACTACTTATGAAGGGCCCACACAGGAGATCTGTATTTGATGTACCAGTATCGAAATTGTCTTGCATATCATCCATCACTTAGAATCCCATTTCGATGTAAATGTTTTAACTTATGACGGAACAACTTAAAGCCACCGGAATTTAATTTGCATACTATTTTTAGAATAATAATCCAAGTTTTAAGCTTTATGTCGTTACTCATGTCATTCTTATATATAACAGTAGTGTTCTCGTAATATCTTCACTATAATGCCAACGAACTTTTTTAACAAAGGTTGGTTTCCATGGCTACACAGGCACGTCTTATGCAATGGTCACCTTGAAGATAAGCTTTATTCAATTATTCAGATCATTAACATGCTGTCTTCTTCACATAGTTTAAGTGTTATATATTTTATGAAATCAAGTGCCAATTCACCGACTTCCTATGGATAAAACTTACAAAGGTCTATGTCAATTACTGAAAGTGTGACTTTAGCAAAGGCGAGGGATCGATCATATCAGTGAGGGACGAGTAAATAATTTTTCATACATTACGGAAATGTTTAGCTTTTAAACTATAAATAATTTCAAATTCAAATCTCGGCACTTAAATTCAACTCTAACCCCCTTGTTGAATTTAAGTATAAGGTATAACCAAAGGTAAACCGCCATAAGCATTGCCGACCCGCCCGTCAAGAGTGCAGACAATGTGCGGTGTCGGAGAAAACGTTTACGCGAGTTGGATTAGTTTTGAGTAATTTCCGTGTTGTAATGAGAGATGCTATCACGACAACCCCCTCACTGCTTCCCTTTACCCCTACCACAACACCACAATCGTACTACTCCCTCCACTGTTAGCATTGGGTCACCGATGCTACAATCAGTGTCAAGGTGACAAGGCGCGCTGGACGACAACATACTAGTGTAATGAGAGATGCTATCACGACAACCCCCTCACTGCTTCCCCTTACCCCTACCACAACACCACAATCGTACTACTCCCTCCACTGTTAGCATTGGGTCACCGATGCTACAATCAGTGTCAAGGTGACAAGGCGCGCTGGACGACAACATACTAGTGTAATGAGAGATGCTATCACGACAACCCCCTCACTGCTTCCCCTTACCCCTACCACAACACCACAATCGTACTACTCCCTCCACTGTTAGCATTGGGTCACCGATGCTACAATCAGTGTCAAGGTGACAAGGCGCGCTGGACGACTAAACAAATACGTGCGGTAATAATTTAGTTGCATAATTAAAGATATAATAGTCCATTAAACTTTAAAGCATTTTAACTCAATTACAGATATTCGTTTGAGGACTGACTCAATCTATATTTATTTTTATAATATATATATATGTAATATTTTTATTCTTTAATTTTTATATTTTTTAATTATTTTATATTTTACACGATATGATAATTTTGGCCAATTCGATTCCGTACAACCTTCCATTCCCTGATAAAATAAAATCAATTAATAGGAAACGAAATAGTTTTAATATGATAATAATACTTGACGTTTTATATTACAAATGTAAAAACATACCTTCAAAGTCTTGCGACACAATTAAAAACGTGCAATATATAAAATATAGGAACAGAGCTCGTTGTGGTTAAATAAAACGGCCTCTACAAAATTATACTTCTCCATAACTCTTAAAAACATCAAACTTTCACATTTTCCTGCAAATCTACATGGATGAAATTTTCCAATAACACATTAATTATTAAAATCGGTCTAGTAGAACTCTAGATTTAGTTGTACGAAGTTTAACAAAAATATCTCAGTATTTCTAAATGAAATCAAATCGGTAGTACCTTTCGTTTTTCGTAAATAACTTTTAAATGGTGAGGATATCAACCAAAGTAAAAGGTTATTTTCTGAACGAGAATTGAATTTCCTACGAATCAGTATTGAGGATTTCTTAAAAAACCTCAAAAAGGCAACCAAAAATTTCCTTCATGTAAGAAATTTGTAAAAACCCTTTTTAAATGTAGTATTTCTTATGGAAAACATATTTTTTTGATTTTTCACCATAAATAATAAAAACATATTTTTGTAGATCTACAGGATGAAACCTTTCTAACGACACTTTAATTAATGAAATCGGTTCAGTGGAACGCTAGATATTTGTGTACAAAGATTTTTTAGACTGAATTATTATAAGAATAGAATAGATTTTCAATTCCTCAAACTATTACTCATACGTATTATATTCAGATTTGGAGTTGGAAATTTCCATCTAGTGGGTTGTTTTCTTCATATAGGAAGTTCGCTAGCCCAAATAAACAGTAAACACTGGGGCATAAAACAATTTTCAGGACGAAATCGTCGCAACAACAGAGTTAACGATCAGATGTTGAATCAGAGTTACGCGCTCTTTAATTAGTTTCCAGGCATAATGCGCGACAAATGCCCATTAGTCTGGAGTCGGAAGCAATATCAGCTAACATAAATACCAGCGAGAAGGCGGGAACGAACGGGCAAGCCTCGGTCACGGGGGGAATGTATCTACCGATGTAGCATTTATTAATTAACAAGGTTAATTACCACAACGGTCGCATCAAGGAATGTCTGAATTTGTGTCAACATGGGGGTATCTAAATATCACACCGAGCAGGATCACTCCACTGTCGTCACTAGCACCTCCCTCTCTGGGTTGTCTATCTAGTCTGGTGTCATGACGGAGTATCTGTCACTGGCACCTCCCTCTCACTCTGGGTTGTCTATCTAGTCTGGTGTCAAGACGGAGTATCTGTCACTGGCACCTCCCTCACACTCTGGGTTGTCTATCTAGTCTGGTGTCATGACGGAGTATCTGTCACTGGCATCTCTCTCTCACTCTGGGTTGTCTATCTAGTCTGGTGTCAAGACGGAGTATCTGTCACTGGCACCTCCCTCACACTCTGGGTTGTCTATCTAGTCTGGTGTCAAGACGGAGTATCTGTCACTGGCACCTCCCTCTCACTCTGGGTTGTGTATCTAGTCTGGTGTCAAGACGGAGTATTTGTCACTGGCACCTCCCTCACACTCTGGGTTGTCTATCTAGTCTGGTGTCAAGACGTAGTATCTGTCACTGGCACCTCCCTCACACTCTGGGTTGTCTATCCCACTATCGTGTCTAGCCTCAAGAAGGTACTTCAGTTGATATAGTCTTACAAACAACATATGGGATATTTATATGCTATATGTTATTTATATGGGATATATTAACTGTCTTTATTGAAAATAACCCTAAAATTAAAAACATGTTTTACAGGTACAATTTATAAAAAAAAATCTTTACATCACCAATTTCAGAACACTGGCCTTCATTGTTTTCTTGGTAAAATCGCGATTAAATTTAAACAAAGTTGGGGTGGTGCTGTAATTAGAGAGCAACATTAATCAAAGTTGATAATGAAGTGCATATTTTCACATCCGCTTCCTCGATGCACGCGTCTCTCACGTGAAATATTTAACTACTGTATCTCAGTAATTAGCAAAGTTTTCATTGTAATGGATATTATGAAAAGTACTATACCTTAAACCGATATTAGCAATGTAAGATAATTTGAAACCTTGATTCATGACGTAAAAAGAATTTACGGTGAACATAACCACTTTTGGAGTTTGGTTTATCTCGTGTCATTTTAGACATTAATAAAAATGCTGACAAATAGTAAGATAGTATTAGTATTATAGCAAATAGTATTATAGTGAAAAGATAAATGAAAATAATTTAATAACATATTTACTACAGTGGTACTTTCTGAGATGGCGCCAATTGCAAGTCTAATATTTCACACAGCAATAAATAAGACACAGCAATTAATGGAAAATTTATTGTGAACTATTAAAAGCATACCTATAATGGCGGACGTGAGTAATGCTAAGGATAATGCATGTAAATGCATTTTAAATTAATGCACATAACTTGAGCGCAGTCGAGTTGCGCCACCGTTGCACCACCACACACCAACTCTACTCATACAACTCTACGACATAACCCTGGGGCGAGGCTAGTGGCACCACCATCGGTGAACGCTAGAACGCGGTCGAGTTGCGTCGCTGTTGCACCGCCACACACCAACTCTACTCATACAACTCTACGACATAACCCTGACGCGAGGCTAGTGGCACCACCATCGGTGAACGCTAGAACGCGGTCGAGTTGCGTCGCCGCCGCCGCACCGCCACACACCTACAACTCTACGTCATAACCCTGACGCGAGGCTAGTGGCACCACCATCGGTGAACGCTAGAACGCGGTCGAGTTGCGTTGCCGCCGCCGCACCGCCACACACCTACAACTCTACGACATAACCCTGACGCGAGGCTAGTGGCACCACCATCGGTGAACGCTAGAACGCGGTCGAGTTGCGTCGCCGCCGCCGCACCGCCACACACCTACAACTCTACGTCATAACCCTGACGCGAGGCTAGTGGCAACACCACCGGTGAACGCTAGAACGCGGTCGAGTTGCGTCGCTGCCGCCGCACCGCCACATACCTATAACTCTACGTCATAACCCTGACGCGAGGCTAGTGGCACCACCATCGGTGAACGCTAGAACGCGGTCGAGTTGCGTCGCTGCCGCCGCACCGCCACATACCTATAACTCTACGTCATAACCCTGACGCGAGGCTAGTGGCACCACCATCGGTGAACGCTAGAACGCGGTCGAGTTGCGTCGCCGCCGCCGCACCGCCACACACCTACAACTCTACGTCATAACCCTGACGCGAGGCTAGTGGCACCACCATCGGTGAACGCTAGAACGCGGTCGAGTTGCGTTGCCGCCGCCGCACCGCCACACACCTACAACTCTACGACATAACCCTGACGCGAGGCTAGTGGCACCACCATCCACGATAATTACAAAACCCACCGAGTAATTGACTCTCCTAATATACAGTCAATTACCTCAAACGCTTTATACCGCCGTTATCGAGACCCGTTATTCCAACTGGGTCACGTGATCACATTCCTACATTGTTTTACTATTATCTCTCTCTCACCACAGTAACACATGTCAATTTAGAATTTTAATTCTCCATCTGCGCTGTATTGAATGACAAGAATTAGCAATGCAGATTCTTGGTTGTATTGAATGTTTTCTGATTGAGTTAATGATGTGCGGAATATAAGTGAATTGTATTGTATTAGCATACCTAATGCAAGTTGTTTTAATTGAACCGTGTTATGACAAACACATTGATAGAAAAATTATAAATATTAGCAATTAAGCGCTAATATGTGATTTCTATTACAATAAGCATTCTTATGCAATAAACAAATTAATAGATAATCAGAAATAAAAGGGCCTAAGATAAATAATACTACACAGATTTCATTTCACGCTGAAACAATTTAAAGAAGAAGTTTCATACGAGGGGCACAACTAAATGAAGAGAGAAAAAATTATTTAAACTATAAAGGTTGAAAATATAACCATTGACTGAATGAAGAAGAATATCAGTACAACCTAGAACTGTAAACGAATTTAAATTATCAAAATTGGTGAATGTGCTCAGTTATTAGAAAGAGCAGTGTAAAAAAACCATAGAGACCCGTCTCGCATCATCAGTCCTGTGTACTCAACGAATCTATCAATCAATACCATTAAGTATAAAAATAAAAATAAAATAAGTAATACTGTACTTAATTTATTAGCTATTTTTACCATAAATAGTACAAAACTTTAAATACTTGTATTTCTTTTAAATAGAGATATGCCAGAATCAATTAGGGGAGTGTGTTTTTCCTGCATTCACGGAGTTAGGACAGTTAATTTGAGCCCTCTTCCATACTTTTTAAGTCAAGACAAAAGCCCACAGCTTTCTGGAGAAATTTTTGCTTACGGAATTATACAGGAAAGGAGTAAGCAGGTTCACTGCCCTTAGGAACACTAAAATGTTCATTTTTAATATAAATAATGATTTTAATTTGATCAGTTGAAGCTCCTGTATGTGACAAGTTTGATCAATATTGCTTCACTAGTCCTAATAGAACTCTGCTCGTGTTCCATATACAGTAATATGTAAGCGATATTTCATCATCACCTCTATACGGATTTTTCCTTGGGGGTAACCTTCATGTTTAATTTAAATAAAAAGTTGTTGGAGCAAATTTAATATAAATTTGACACATTGCCTACAGATATGTGGCATGGGCAGGAAATAATCGACCAAATGGACTGGTTGGTGCAGTCGATCGCGCGATCCCATCGACCCGGATTACGAAGCCTTTTAAAGTGGTAATCACTTAGGGAAAGAAACGGGAATTAGTCGAATGAAAAACTTCCCCCTCAGCCAATCCTTTCACCCAAAACACCACTTTTCTTCATTGGGTCGCGCGGTCGCCGGACGTGTTCTGTTTCCTATTACTACTACCCCCCCGCCCTCACACCATCCCTCTTGTGGTGTCAA
Organism: Nephotettix cincticeps; assembly: GCA_023375725.1. Lineage (NCBI taxonomy): Eukaryota > Metazoa > Arthropoda > Insecta > Hemiptera > Cicadellidae > Nephotettix > Nephotettix cincticeps. Next base: position 63,532,860 of record CM041786.1, read on the forward strand.
TCTGTTTATTGTGCCCTCAGTCGTTTTTCCCGCAACCTCACTTGGGTTAAGATGCTTTGTTGGATTAAAGATTTTGTATTAACATTTTTATATAACAGTTGTCATTACTAGCAAACTTAGTTTAAATAGATAAATAATTATTTTACTTACTGGTTTAAATAAGCTCCATCCTTATAGAATTTTACTCAGAAATGTTAAAACTTAAATTTACTATGTAGTTGTTGCATTAAACAGTTATTATTAATTTGTTTTGTCGAATTTCCTATAGGGAATAAACTATTACCATAAGTCTCATGTTAAGACCTAACACTGAAGATAACTCACTTAAAAATCGTCCGATAGAGACCAAATTTGGTAGGGACGTGTATTCCTACATTTACTCGGACGAATTCATAATCCAGATGTATTTGTCAGCTTAACTAACCTAACTATCCTATTATCATTTTATTTTCTACCTATATATATGTATTTTTTACCTTAGTATTTTTTGGTATTTGTACTTGAGATTCATCTATGCCATCCATTATATATTTTTTGCTTTTATTTTTGGAATGTTTATTGTAATTAAATGTGTGAAATTATGTATGACGATGACGGCAACTGCATGTCGGTCATGACAAGGCCATCAATGTTGGGTTAATAGCAGAGTCTAAATGATCGTTGTGATGATGTGACTGACAGTGTTGAGGTAAGGTAAGGTTAGGTAAGGTAAGGTAAGGTAAGGTAAGGTAAGGTAAAGTTGAAGTCAGTGTTGAGTGTGAGGGTGTTAACCCTGGTGCACGTGTGAGTCAAACGTAGCTGGTGATATTTACACTGACGGCAACTGCATGTCGGTCATGACAAGGCCATCAATTTAGGTTAATAGCAGAGTATAGGTGATCGTTGTGATGGTGTGACTGACAGTGTTGAGGTAAGGTTAGGTAAGGTAAGGTTGAGGTCAGTGTTGAGTGTGAGGGTGTTAGCCCTGGTGCACGTGTGAGTCAAACGTAGCTGGTGATATTTACTCTAACGGCAACTGCATGTCGGTCATGACAAGGCCATCAATGTTGGGTTAATAGCAGAGTCTATGTGATTGTTGTGATGATGTGACTGACAGTGTTGAGGTAAGGTAAGGTTAGGTAAGGTAAGGTAAGGTTGAGGTCAGTGTTGAGTGTGAGGGTGTTAGCCCTGGTGCACGTGTGAGTCAAACGTAGCTGGTGATATTTACACTGACGGCAACTGCATGTCGGTCATGACAAGGCCATCAATGTTGGGTTAATAGCAGAGTCTATGTGATCGTTGTGATAATGTGACTGACAGTGTTGAGGTAAGGTTAGGTAAGGTATGGTAAGGTAAGGTTGAGGTCAGTGTTGAGTGTGAGGGTGTTAGCCCTGGTGCACGTGTGAGTCAAACGTAGCTGGTGATATTTACTCTGACGGCAACTGCATGTCGGTCATGACAAGGCCATCAATGTTGGGTTAATAGCAGAGTCTATGTGATCGTTGTGATGATGTGACTGACAGTGTTGAGGTAAGGTTAGGTAAGGTAAGGTAAGGTAAGGTTGAGGTCAGTGTTGAGTGTGAGGGTGTTAGCCCTGGTGCACGTGCAAGTCAAACGTAGCTGGTGATATTTACTCTGACGGCAACTGCATGTCGGTCATGACAAGGCCATCAATGTTGGGTTAATAGCAGAGTCTATGTGATCGTTGTGATGATGTGACTGACAGTGTTGAGGTAATAGTGGTCAGTGTTGAGTGTGAGGGTGTTAGCCCTGGTGCACGTGCAAGTCAAAGGTAGCTGGTGATATTTACACTGACGGCAACTGCATGTCGGTCATGACAAGGCCATCAATGTTGGGTTAATAGCAGAGTCTATGTGATCGTTGTGATGATGTGACTGACAGTGTTGAGGTAAGGTAAGGTTAGGTAAGGTAAGGTAAGGTAAGGTTGAGGTCAGTGTTGAGTGTGAGGGTGTTAGCCTTGGTGCACGTGCAAGTCAAACGTAGCTGGTGATATTTACACTGACGGCAACTGCATGTCGGTCATGACAAGGCCATCAATGTTGGGTTAATAGCAGAGTCTATGTGATCGTTGTGATGATGTGACTGACAGTGTTGAGGTAAGGTTAGGTAAGGTAAGGTAAGGTAAGGTTGAGGTCAGTGTTGAGTGTGAGGGTGTTAGCCCTGGTGCACGTGCAAGTCAAACGTAGCTGGTGATATTTACTCTAACGGCAACTGCATGTCGGTCATGACAAGGCCATCAATGTTGGGTTAATAGCAGAGTCTATGTGATCGTTGTGATGATGTGACTGACAGTGTTGAGGTAAGGTTAGGTAAGGTAAGGTAAGGTAAGGTTGAGGTCAGTGTTGAGTGTGAGGGTGTTAGCCCTGGTGCACGTGTGAGTCAAACGTAGCTGGTGATATTTACACTGACGGCAACTGCATGTCGGTCATGACAAGGCCATCAATGTTGGGTTAATAGCAGAGTCTATGTGATCGTTGTGATGATGTGACTGACAGTGTTGAGGTAAGGTTAGGTAAGGTAAGGTAAGGTTGAGGTCAGTGTTGAGTGTGAGGGTGTTAGCCCTGGTGCACGTGTGAGTCAAACGTAGCTGGTGATATTTACTCTAACGGCAACTGCATGTCGGTCATGACAAGGCCATCAATGTTGGGTTAATAGCAGAGTCTATGTGATCGTTGTGATGATGTGACTGACAGTGTTGAGGTAAGGTTAGGTAAGGTAAGGTAAGGTAAGGTTGAAGTCAGTGTTGAATGTGGAGGTGTTAGCCCTAATGCACGTGTGAGTCAAACGTAGCTGGTGATATTTACACTGACGGCAACTGCATGTCGGTCATGACAAGGCCATCAATGTTGGGTTAATAGCAGAGTCTATTTGATCGTTGTGATAATGTGACTGACAGTGTTGGGTAAAGTTAGGTAAGTAAGGTAAGGTAAGGTTGAGGTCAGTGTTGAGTGTGAGGGTGTTAGCCTTGGTGCACGTGCAAGTCAAACGTAGCTGGTGATATTTACACTGACGGCAACTGCATGTCGGTCATGACAAGGCCATCAATGTTGGGTTAATAGCAGAGTCTATGTGATCGTTGTGATAATGTGACTGACAGTGTTGAGGTAAGGTAAGGTAAGGTAAGGTTGAGGTCAGTGTTGAGTGTGAGGGTGTTAGCCTTGGTGCACGTGCAAGTCAAACGTAGCTGGTGATATTTACTCTGACGGCAACTGCATGTCGGTCATGGCAAGGCTACAATTGTTTAATATAGTGATTAATTATGATGTTATAGAAGACGATTTGGTTAACGTAAAAACAAGATAACACATGAAAATAGGCCCTATTAATTTTAGATATGAGTTAAATTTGGATTGTGATGTTCACAGATTAAGTCCACCTCAAAATGATTTTGAAGTTGGTTACATGTTTGTTTTGTTTGCGTGTGTCTTGGTTGTTGCGGAACTTAAATGGAAACAGTACATTCGTCCTTGAACAAAAACATTTTAAAAATAATAAAGTTTAAAAACCTTTTTCATTCTAATTATTTTCAACCTTATACTGTATTTATGCATAAACACAATGATGTTGACCAAAAACACAAGTATAAAAGTTAATAGTAAAGATCACTCAGTCCGCAGTCAATTAATGTGTGTATTGCTGTATTTAAAGGCTACATTAATATCCATAAGACATGAGGCGATTGTCTTGTGCACACACCCGGTAACATTGTACTGCATACATTTCTTAGTATTCCACCTATAATAACAGATAATTATAATAACGTCGAAATGCACTTAGTGGTCTTAATATCTGTAGAAATCAAGACAATAACGTCTCATGAATTATTTATAAGTAACTAAACGATTCTTATTTAAATAGTCTTTCATAGTTGAGATAATTACTTTATGAATTATGCATGGATGTGAAACTAATAAAAGAGAGATTAGGTTCGTCACTAGAACCATAAATGTGAAATTAAAACACCCATTCTAATGTGTATTTTATATTAAAACGGTTTCGAGTGGTTTATTTGGAGTTTTACGGCTGTAAAACTCTGAGCAATGTGAGAAAAAGCGGAAAGATTTCATCAGATAATAGAGAGCGACCATATTACTGCAAGGTTGAGAAAGTATTTCTTTGGTTATATATTCACGGAACGTTAATAGAAATACGGACCCCAGTGTTCGGAAGCTACAGTATCTAACATGACGGGGCGACAGTGTGCTGTGAGGAGTCTAGCGGGTCGACCGAATGATGAGACCATTAACTGTGCTAAGGGCGCTGGTCGCCCTTCAACAATTGCTTACAAAATCAATTGCTTACAGGGAAGTTAAAAATGTGGTTTAAGATCAAAAATTTTCGGTTACTTAACTATAACCAGCTAATGGAGAAATTTAACTCGAAATTGAAATACGCTCCTTACTGAGTTTCCACCTTTGTCCTGGGAACTGTTTGGATCAGGAAATACAAAAAGGCGAGGCAAACTATAATTTTGGGTAAACACTAATATTGGTTATGATATGCAATTTCAGAATTTGGTACCCATTTTTCTTTTAGAAGAAAATAAAATGTACTGAACATAATTTCATAGAAAGAGATTTTCACATGCATACCTTGGTTTCAGTCGCGACTCCGCCTGGGCCGCCCCACTTTGCCCTTGCGGACGCCTGTGGTGCCGGCGGAGACTGCGCTGCCCTTGAGAAGCTTGTGCCAATCCTGCTCACACACCAGGCTGCCGGCCAGCAGGTAGTACCTGCAACACGCCGCACCCGACATAGGTGACATCTACAGATACTTCAAACGACATCATTTATTTTTTTGTTTTCAAATATAACTATTACGTAACAATATCTATATGTATTGTTACGTATGATATATTAACAAACCTTGTTTTATAAAAATAAAATAATAACATTTTCCCCAACATTAACCTATTTTTTTATTGAAATACTTCTAATTGTGTATACAACAGACACTCACTATTTTCAGGATATGCTAACCTGACCATGGCTTAAGATTGGTACGTGATTTTGACAATATTATGTAGCTTTTTTACTGGTAGTGAAAAAGACCAGAATTTAATTTATCAATAGTATAATGAACAAAATCAGCTGGTACCAGTTCGGGATTTTAACTTATCGGTATGCTAGTAATGCTGCACCAAAAAATGGTCTCCCTATTGGGTTTATTCCTATATACTACACCTAATATATAGGGACCTATACTCACTAATGCGACAACCCCTGACAGATGTGTCTTACACAAAAATGTGTACGATAAATAAATAAATTCGAGATCGAAGAGCGCTGTATGAAATATGGAAATACTGTATAGGTGTATAGTGAAGATTGTAAGTGATGTTCAGCGTAAAACCTTTGACTATTCAATAAATAAAATGAATAGTCAAAGGTAAAACGCGGAGACTTTAACATATAAAGTAGAGTTCTGACTAAATGAGTGTGAACATATGACGAGGGTGAGAGTGAACTGAATTAATATGATGTTAAGTGTTGCAGTAACATGAGGTAAGGCTCACCTATCGCCTTGGACGAGCTGCGCGCCACACTTGCTGCAGGCGAAGCACTTGAGGTGGAACACGTGGTGTGGTGGCGCGCCTGGCTGCTGGGCGGCGCTGGTGGCGCCTGGCGCCCCTGCCCTCATCACGAACTCGCTGGCAGGGATCGTGTGACCGCACGCCGAACACGCGCCGCTGTTGCCGAATAACCTGAAACAACAAGGAGGATGTGAGACAACAGCCAAAGGTCTGGATTAGCATGCGAAGAAATATGATCGAGATTTAGATTATTACTGAACCTTTTAATGATTAAATTACTGTATTGACAACCTTGCATTACATAAAGTGCAGGCTAAGAAATTTTTCTCTATTAAATAAAGTCTTCGACCACGATAGATGGAATAACTAAACAACAGGGTTTGGACCGTTCCGTGCACCACATCGCGACGACGAGAACTGCTACTGTCACTAGCGTTAGCATAGTGAATGCATGAAACTGCGTAAAGAATTAAACAACAGGGTTTGGACCATTCCGTGCTCCACATCGCGACGACGAGAACTGCTACTGTCACTAGCGATAGCATAGTGAATGCATGAAACTGCGTAAAGAATTAAACAACAGGGTTTGGACCATTCCGTGCTCCACATCGCGACGACGAGAACTGCTACTGTCACTAGCGATAGCATAGTGAATGCATGAAACTGCGTAAAGAATTAAACAACAGGGTTTGGACCATTCCGTGCTCCACATCGCGACGACGAGAACTGCTACTGTCACTAGCGATAGCATAGTGAATGCATGAAACTGCGTAAAGAATTAAACAACAGGGTTTGGACCATTCCGTGCTCCACATCGCGACGACGAGAACTGCTACTGTCACTAGCGATAGCATAGTGAATGCATGAAACTGCGTAAAGAATTAAACAACAGGGTTTGGACCGTTCCGTGCTCCACATCGCGACGACGAGAACTGCTACTGTCACTAGCATTAGCATAGTAAATGCATGAAACTGCGTAAAGAATTAAACAACAGGGTTTGGACCGTTCCGTGCTCCACATCGCGACGACGAGAACTGGTACTGTCACTAGCGTTAGCGTAGTAAATGCATGAAACTGCGTAAAGAATGAAACAACAGGGTTTGGACCGTTCCGTGCTCCACATCGCGACGACGAGAACTGGTACTGTCACTAGCGTTAGCGTAGTAAATGCATGAAACTGCGTAAAGAATTAAACAACAGGGTTTGGACCGTTCCGTGCTCCACATCGCGACGACGAGAACTGCTACTGTCACTAGCGTTAGTGTAGTAAATGCATGAAACTGCGTAAAGAATTAAACAACAGTGTTTGGACCGTTCCGTGGACCACATCGCGACGACGAGAACTGCTACTGTCACTAGCGTTAGCGTAGTAAATGCATGAAACTGCGTAAAGAATTAAACAACAGGGTTTGGACCGTTCCGTGCTCCACATCGCGACGACGAGAACTGCTACTGTCACTAGCATTAGCATAGTAAATGCATGAAACTGCGTAAAGAGTTAAACAACAGGGTTTGGACAGTTTTGTGCACCACATCGCGACGACGAGAACTGCTACTGTCACTAGCGTTAGCATAGTAAATGCATGAAACTGCGTAAAGAATTAAACAACAGGGTTTGGACCGTTCCGTGGACCACATCGCGACGACGAGAACTGCTACTGTCACTAGCGGTAGCGTTAGTGTAGTAAATGCATGAAACTGCGTAAAGAATTAAACAACAGGGTTTGGACAGTTTTGTGCACCACATCGCGACGACGAGAACTGCTACTGTCACTAGCGTTAGCATAGTAAATGCATGAAACTGCGTAAAGAGTTAAACAACAGGGTTTGGACAGTTTTGTGCACCACATCGCGACGACGAGAACTGCTACTGTCACTAGCGTTAGCGTAGTAAATGCATGAAACTGCGTAAAGAATTAAACAACAGGGTTTGGACAGTTTTGTGCACCACATCGCGACGACGAGAACTGCTACTGTCACTAGCGTTAGCGTAGTAAATGCATGAAACTGCGTAAAGAATTAAACAACAGGGTTTGGACCGTTCCATGGACCACATCGCGACGACGAGAACTGCTACTGTCACTAGCGTTAGCGTAGTAAATGCATGAAACTGCGTAAAGAATTAAACAACAGGGTTTGGACAGTTTTGTGCACCACATCGCGACGACGAGAACTGCTACTGTCACTAGCGTTAGTGTAGTAAATGCATGAAACTGCGTAAAGAGTTAAACAACAGGGTTTGGACAGTTTTGTGCACCACATAGCGACGACGAGAACTGCTACTGTCACTAGCCTTAGCGTAGTAAATGCATGAAACTGCGTAAAGAATTAAACAACAGGGTTTGGACCGTTCCGTGGACCACATCGCGACGATGAGAACTGCTACTGTCACTAGCGGTAGCGTTAGCGTAGTAAATGCATGAAACTGCGTAAAGAATTAAACAACAGGGTTTGGACAGTTTTGTGCACCACATCGCGCTTACGAGAACTGCTACTGTCACTAGCGGTAGTGTTAGTGTAGTAATGCATGAAACTGCGTAAAGAATAAACAACAGGTTTAGTTTGTGCACCACATCGCGACGACGAGAACTGCTACTGTCACTAGCGGTAGCGTTAGTGTAGTAAATGCACGATACGGTGTACAGACGAGAAAAATTTGTCTACAGTACTTATAATTACCATCTTTACTGATAACGGAAAGTGTATCTACAGATGTAGTTAATATCTCTGTATGGAATTTTTAGTGTTTCGCCTAACTAAATAAAACAAATTAGAGCTTTAACTAACTATTAATTAAGGAAGTTATTCACAAGACTTTAACGATAGTTAACAATCGCAGCGCTCGTGTCGCGTCGCGGAGACACGGCGAACTACCAGCGACCCTCATTAGCCTGGATATTAATTAATTGTATAATAGGGAAGTGTCACCGATCACGGCGCTCAAAAGATCCTGCGCCTTAAACATTTTCACCGTTACCCAACTGACTTTAATTAACTAGATTGCCTGATTAATTCGAGGTTTCTTTAAGCTAATATGTTTATTTTTAATATTAATTTGTGTTAGTACTTATTTATTAATTTTATGATCACAATTAAATCACAATCATTTAAGGCGCTTGGTTACTCCAACCAAAAAAGTAAAGTAGGTAAAGTAATGTTTGGCTCTGTTCATTTATATTCCCCACTGATGTAAGACAATTTATTTTTTTAATTGGCCTTCACAGCATTTGTCAATGTGGTTATTCGAAGCGCGCTCAATTTGCATTTGCATCCATCAACGGGTGGAAGGTGGAACTCTGATCGCAGATGACTAGGTGACACAAAATGAAGTCTCGGGCCAGTCGGTTCCTTCCCGGGGCGCCACTCGCCACTGCAGCCGCTCCGCGGTGGCGCAGAGCTCAGCTCACTTGCCAGACGATCGAAATTTTTAGTTTCTATACATTTTTTTATATTTCTGTTCAAGAATCCAACTCTTTTAATAGTAGTTTTTATGAAATATTATAGCCATATCATTGGCTGGTATTTTAAAAGGTCGAAGATTCCTAATAGAAGAATAATAATAAATATAATACACGTTAATATGCAAATTCTAGTTGTTTTCAAGGGTCCATTGAAAGCTATCAGCATAATTGAATACTGTAAAAACAAACAAAATGTTTAAATAAAAATCAAACAACAATCAGCAGCAACAAGTTTGTATTCTTTGTTATTAAATACGTTTGTATTAACTTATTCGCTACTTAGAAAAATTGAATGCGTTTACATATTATTCAATATATGATTGTCAATAAAATTTATTAAGTATCTATAAGTTCCACTATGGCGTGACGACTAATTTAAATGAAGTCTGGAAAAATAGGCCCCTTAATTATAATTTATTATAAAGGCATGGAGATTTAAAAGGCTTTTAAAGGCTGTTGGAAATGCAAAAAATTAACCGCCGATCGCTGAGAAGTGCATGCTGGGATAGTTTCACTTCTGAGCCCATACTCAATCAGCAGAACCGGTTTTGCAGCTAGTTTCACATATAATCTCTAGTGGTGGCGTTCATGAGAAAATTAGCAAGTTGCATCATTGAATGTTTAGAGAGACACACAATATGCTCCACTAAACAATTAACACATAATTACATAGATTAATGGATCCTTGTTCCAACTGAGTGAAAACAAAACATCATGCCATTTGATATATAAATAATATCATAAACAAATTTGGAGTGTTACGAACAATCATATCTTGCAAAGTGAAATATTGTTAACTTACATTACTTTCAAGTACTGTACTAGTAATGGTATACCGACTGAGCCTCCGGCCAGTGAAACTCGAGGGTCGACCCATAATCCTCAAAACGGGTCTTCGTCTGCGCTTGGTCAATGCCAGAACTCATCCCCTTTCTCCACCAACCCATTGTAACACTTAAGAGTCTGCATCAGTGGTAGCCATCTTGGATTTTGTCCCGTAAGAGCAATGTTAAATTCTGGCGGAACATACCTTCACTTTGGCGTATGTAGTGGCGTTAATTATCAAAGTATCAATGTAAAACTTTGGAAGTACATTGATGAGAAGTGGCTCAAGAGAATGACCTTTTAATATGTTCAAAAAGTTAACTTGATATAAAAACAAAAATCCAGGAATATTTAACAAAATAAATCATTATTATTTTTTTATTGAGAGCGAAAATAAGAAGTTCTGTAAGGTGGTGCCTTGGAGGACTGTAATACCTTTAATTTGACACCTCTTCCGTTAATTTATGACAATAGGTCAAGGAGATATAGGCGCCAGAATTTAACACTGCTTTTACGGGACTAAAATCCAAGATGGCTACCACTGATGCAGACTCTTAAAACACCTACTCCGCTAATGGTTAAAATCTGATGGATTACATTAATTTATTGGTTTTGAGTATGCCTAGATTCAAATAATAGTTTTACTATGATTTAAAAACTAATATCTAACTGCTATTTAAAATGGAACATTTCAACAATTGGCTGCATATCTTTAACACACAAATTCTTTATTTTTAGCATTTAAATATAATATACAGTATAACTATTCTAGTTAAGTAAACTAAGAATCCATCAAAGAATTTCGTTTAAAGTAATCGCTTTGAATTGCGGATAAAAACTCCCGTCTCTTATTATGTTAAGAGTTAATTGATTTTCTGATAATTTTTCTATTAATTTGAATGTATAGTAAGACGTTACCTGAATGCTCTATAATGTGTCCAGAACAATTAATATATACTATTATTATTAATATATATTAATTATATAATGGGTGCCGTGAACAAACACATTTCCTAATTTGGAATGGAAGGCCTCACAGTCGTCTTTCATCCTACGTGAAACCGGGTTATTCGGCTAGTTTATTATAATACATAAATAATAATAAACAATCTATAATTAGTTATGCTATAAAATAATAAAAAAATAGGCTTCAATTTTACATAAAATTTTTCAGTCCGAAAGGAATTTCTTAAGAGTAGGGATAATTCAGTAGCGAGTTAACTCTCAGTTTTCATAAAATACTTGTTTGTTCATTATAGCTACAGTTGCTGGGCAGAGTAAGTTATTTATTTACTTATATTGGTTAGAATAATGAAATTTGAGAAAATTTTAACTTTAACTATTCATGACTAAGTAAAAAGTCTTCTCATAAACTTTTATGTTACGCATTGGGATACCAGCAAAAATAAATTCCAATTGTACATTTTTCAATGATTGGTTGCTTTGTGAGGTGTTGATAGAATAGTTGTGCTCGACGAGAGAGTTCTAGTGTAGTGGTACACGGCAAATAGGTGCTAGAGTAGTGATGCTCGGAGAAGGAGGCTAGAGAATTGATGCTCGGAGAAGGAGGCTACAGTGGTGATGCTCGATGAAAGAGACTACAGTGGTGATGCTCGGTGAAGGAGGCTAGAGTGGTGATGTTCGGTGAAGTAGGCTACAGTGGTGATGCTCGATGAAAGAGACTACAGTGGTGATGCTCGGTGAAAGAGACTACAGTGGTAATGCTAGGTGAAAGAGGCTAGAGTGGTGATCGGAGAAGAGCTACAGTGGTGATGCTCGGAGAAGGAGGCTACAGTGGTGATGCTCGATGAAAGAGACTACAGTGGTGATGCTCGATGAAAGAGACTACAGTGGTGATGCTCGGTGAAGGAGGCTAGAGTGGTGATGCTCGGTGAAAGAGGCTACAGTGGTAATGCTAGGTGAAAGAGACTACAGTGGTGATGCTCGATGAAAGAGACTACAGTGGTGATGCTTGGTGAAGGAAGCTAGAGTGGTGATGTTCGGTGAAGTAGGCTACAGTGGAGATTCTCGGTGAATGAGGCCATAGTGGTGATGCTCGGTGAAAGAGGCTACAGTGGTAATGCTAGGTGAAAGAGACTACAGTGGTGATGCTCGTGAAGGACAGAGTGGGTGCTCGGTGAAGACTAGTGGTGATGCTCGGTGAAGGGCTACAGTGGTGATGCTCGATGAAAGAGGACTACAGTGGTGATGCTCGGTGGAGGAGGCTAGAGTGGTGATGCTCGGTGAAGGCTACAGTGGTGATTCGGAGGAGGCTAGAGTGGTGATGCTCGTGAAAGGACTACAGTGGTGATGTTCGGTGAAGGAGGCTACAGTGGTGATGCTCGGTGAATGAGGCCATAGTGGTGATGCTCGGTGAAAGAGACTACAGTGGTGATGCTCGGTGAAGGAGGCTACAGTGGTGATGCTCGATGAAAGAGACTACAGTGGTGATGCTCGGTGAAGGAGGCTAGAGAATTGATGCTCGGAGAAGGAGGCTAGAGAATTGATGCTCGGTGAAGGAGGCTAGAGAATTGATGCTCGGAGAAGGGGGCTACAGTGGTGATGCTCGATGAAAGAGACTACAGTGGTGATGCTCGGTGAAGGAGGCTAGAGTGGTGATGTTCGGTGAAGTAGGCTACAGTGGTGATGCTCGGTGAAAGAGACTACAGTGGTGATGCTCGGTGAAGGGAGGCTACGTGGTGATGCTCGGGGGCTGGTGATGCTCGGTGAAGGAGGCTTAGAGTGATGCTCGGTGAAGAGGACGTTGTGTGGTGATCGGTGGGGCTGTGGTGATGCTCGGTAAAGGAAGCTGAGGGTGATGCTCGGTGAAGAGGAGTGGTGATGCTCGGTGGAGATAGTGGTGATGCTCGGTGAAAGAGGTGTGGTGCTCGTGAGAGGTAGTAGTTTCGGTAAGGGGGGACACGTGTGTGGTGCTAGGATAGTTAGTGGTGATGCTCGGTAAGGGGATGCGTGGGAGGTGGTGCTCGGTGGAGGAGGCTATAGTGGTGATGCTTGGTAAGGGGACACGTGGGTGTGGTGCTCGGTGGAGGAGGCTATAGTGGTGATGCTTGGTAAGGGGACACGTGGGTGTGGTGCTCGGTGGAGGAGGCTATAGTAGTTATGCTCGGTAAGGGGACACGTGGGTGTGGTGCTCGGCGAAGGAGGCTATAGTGGTGATGCTCGGTAAGGGACTGAGGGTGGTGCTCGGTGGAGGCTATAGTGGTGATGCTCGTTAAGAGGACAAGTGGGTGTGGTGCTCGGTGGAGGCTATAGTGGTGATGCTTGGTAAGGGGACACTTGTACTCGGTAAGGCTATAGTGTGATGCTCGTAAGGGGGCACATTGGTGCTCGGTAAGGAGGCTAGTGGTGATTAGGGACAATGTGCTCGGTAGGAGGATATAGTTGCTGTAGGGATTTATCTCTATGAGGATGTTAGGGGATTACGGTATTGATGAGGTAATTATTGACAATGAGTGGTGATGCTCAATTTGATTGATGCTCGGAGGGTAAGATGATGCTCGGTGAAGGAAGTTAGAGTGGTGATGCTCGGTGAAGGAAGTTAGAGTGGTGATGTTCGGTAAGGGGATGCTTGAGTATATGCTCGGTAAAAAGAGATGATGCTCGGTGAAGGAAGTTAGAAAATCTCTAAAGGGATCGAGGTGTGCTCGGTGAAAAGTTAGAGTGGTGAATCGGTGAAGGAGGTTATAGTATATGTTCAATGCTTATGAAAACTCGGTGGATTATAATCGTCGCGGTAGTGCAATTCTGTGATATTTAGCGAATGATGTTCGACGAATCAATCAACTTTGCTATTACGTGAGAGGGTTCTTGGCGACGTGGAGAACGGCAGCGCACCCAATTAACGAGTTGTGATAGCCAGGCGTAATGAGGCCTGCCAGTTACATACCTCATATTCTCCTGATCAAGGCTATAACAGCCAATTACCTTCTTCTAATTGTGTTTTACTTTATACCCCTTATCGATTCGTTTCGAAATCTTTCTCTCTTTCAATCCCGGCCAAGCGTCCTAGCTCTTTATCGGACTCGGATATCTCTGCTATACGTGCTGGTGAGACCTGGCCAGTTAGCCTATCCGGAGCATCAATTCGCTATATCGTGGTCGCCATTACATCTTTATAGGCCCTAACTAGTTTAATTGATCGTCTTTTAAAATTGAACACTCATGATCTATTTGATTTAAATACAAAAATGTAACAAGGTACGCTGGTCTGTATACGTATAATGTACAGTGATCGCTAACTATACGTAGCGGCCGCTATCATGCTTATGATTAAATTTATTTGGTTTTGAGCTTTTGAGGTCTCTAATCAAAGAGATGAGGTGACAGTTCTGTCTTGCGTAATCAAACCAAAGCCAATTTGTTGATGAAGGTCAAAATATTTATTCATAAATAAGAAATATACACTGAACTGACAGAAAATTATTGGACTTTAATAACTATTAAAATTAATAATATTATTAATAAAAATCCATGTCAGAAGCTACAACATTTACAAAATTTATTGGTAGCTATTAAGCGTGTTTTCTAAGGTCGTAATACTCGTATCTCGTAAATTGAAGATATATTAGCATGTTAAAACATTATTATTATTACCTTATTAAAGATGAGTGTGTGATAGAGAAATGTTTTTCTGCAAACAATATTTAGACATTTAAAAATCCATAAAATAATTCTGTATAATGGCGCAAAGTACAACAGGTGATAAAATTATCTCGTGGGTAATGCAAATCCTGGCTGCTCTTACGAAAAAGGTACACATAACAATAATTGTTATAAATATTTAAACTCACTTAGATTGCAAATGTATGAAACAAATTCTGACGGAAAAATTATAACCAATATTTACCAGTCGAAACGAGATCGCAAATACTAAATAAACCGGTACCTCTAATCAAGAGAGCAAACATAATGCCGCTAAACACGTGAAATTTAATCAGAGAAAAAAGCAAAAAACAACCTTTTAATACAGATAAAAGCCGAATATTAATTAACTCGCATTAAAAACTAGCGAGGACTGGAGCGCAAACAAAGCCCTCGTGATTGTTTTTATTTTAAAAGCTCACTCATTAAGTAACGGGATATCCGAAATAGATGTGAAGTACTTTTAATTATCAGACAATAAAACGCTATTTACATTTCATTTCATAAAACCCCACTCTCATGTATAGTGAAGATTGCCCGTCGCGTTGCATTGATTGTTTTGTTGCGTTGGGTGTACGACCAGCCAGAGCAGTTGAAGACAAACAGACAAAAATATTAAGTTGAAAGTATTTTTGTCATGAAACCTTTCTTCGAGGGACTTGACAAACACACAATGATTGGTAATCAATGCGATTTATTTTAGACCAGGAAAGGAAAGACATTATACATTTACATTAGGGTTTGATGCAATCCAATGGTTATTTTGAAGGAAATTATATATTATAAATAATATTCATGATGGACTGGACCACGTTGAAGGTTAGGGTATTACATTGGTGACCACTACATGCGTAAGGTTATATAAAACTGCTGAAGACGTACACTTCCTCCATTTAAAGTGTGTAAAAGCACAAACATAAAAACTATGACACACAACTCAACAATATCCGTTAAGAAAACTTAAATACTTACAATAATTAATTGTGTTATTTAAGATTCTTGAATAATGAAAAATAGGTACGGTATAAGTAGTCAAGACTATCGAATTAAATAAAATTATACAGTTAAAGGTAACGGTGTAAATATGAAGACGCAGGGTCCTTAGCCTGATCAATCGCATTAAGCAAATACACAATTAATATCCAGGCTAATGAGGGTCGCTGGTAGTTCGCCGTGTCTCCGCGACGCGACACGAGCGCTGCGATCGTCTCTATCGTTAAAGTCTTGTGAATAACCTCCTTAATTTATTGTTAATTAAAACATTAATTTGCTTTTATTTTCAGTTAAGCGAAACGATATGGCCCTAAACAAAGAGATATTACTTGCACGGCTGAGTAGAGTTGGTATCAGTTTGGACGGTAATGAATAAGAGGATCGTTCCTTTCATTACGGAGGGAAATTAGACGACTGAATATCCATTTCTACACGTATTTTATCCTAATAATGGGTATACGTTAAAAAGTTATTTTGACATAATAAGAGGTAAAAATGGTCTCAGATTTTCATTATTTGTTTAGAGGCATAAAAATAAATTCATAAAAAGAGCAAGGTTTAAAAAATGTTTACTTACTACAACATCAATACTTTGTCGTTTGAATATGTGAATACATAAAACACTTCAGAATCAAATGAAAATAATCTATAAATACCCACATAATAGGAATCAAATATAAGTAAATAAATTTTATATTTAATTGTGACTCATGTAATAATAATTACAGTATTTAAAATAATATTAATTACAAAATTTAAAACAATAGATTTTCAGTGTCAGATTTTCTAAGATTTTTAGTTTATTTTTCAATCACCGGTAAAAATCCTATTAATTTTACTAAATAAACCAATCTGACAGAGTGATTGAATTTTTAATATGAAACTGTGTACCAAAGTAGGATGGAGAATATACGGTCTCCGGACGGCAAAACTACGGTCCCCTGAGACTGATCTGGTGACTTAATTTGTCGGACGATCCCCATTTAACACCTCCCAGCCTCGTCTCTGGTCTGGCCGGTGTTCCGGTGTTCTGGTGTTCCTGATGCAAATCCAGACGCGCCTCCGATTGCCGATTTGCATTTGAATTTTCATTGGTGGCGCGGAAAATAACTAAGTTTTGTCCAACCAGCTTTTTCGAGGGACTCTAAAAACGAAATTAGATTTTCTTATAGCAATATAGATTAACATTTATTTTCAAAGTAAACTCTTTATAGAATATTATGTGGTTTGATACTTTAAATTTGAGATCAAATTTGGGATTTTAAACATTATATGTAATAGTTTAAATTGAGATAAAATTATGAATATACATATTTATAAATTCAAAGGGCTTGAAAATACATTTCAGGATTAGTACAAGTTTTGATAAGTCAAACACCAAATGCGGATGTATGAAATTTATGGCCAGGACGAAACATGATTATTTGTTCTAATTTTGATTAATAGTGTAATATTTAAATTGCGATTATATGACATAAACCCAAGTGTTGTGTCTTATGTTTCTATGATGTATATTTATTACTTATTACAATTACTTTTAGCTGCAATCATGTAAGAGTAGGGCCATATTTAATTACATTTAAATTTAAAGTTTTAGTTACAGCTGATATTCTATTGCTATTCTCAAAAATAAATAATTAAAATACAAAAATACACTTGAAAGGGTGGAGTTTCTTTACCTCCATAAACGTTATGTAGTTATAATATTTAATAATATTACTTAATATTAATAATAATAATAAAAACGCAATTTTGAGTTTTGAAAATCATTATTGTACATAGTTTGTCCGTGAAACTCTAAACCGAGTACCAGAAAAGTACCCCCATAAAACCCCCTGCAAAGCTTAAGGCCTCATAAAACCTGCATGTATTTTAATATACTAAAATATCAAGGTCAAAATGTTTCAATCAAGTAATAATAATGCAAGCAACACACGAGCAGCGCCTGTTACGGACTTCTCATAAAAATGCTTTTAAAATGGAATAGAGTTTACGACCGATAAATTAGTCATAAAGTCTCATTAAATCATACTATTATTTAACTAATGAAATTATCGGCAATATTTTACAAGAGTAAAATAAGAGATGTAAAGTTTGTATAGCTCGATTTTTAAATAAAATCAAATTGCTTTGCTTTAGTGAAACATTAACTACATTTTATAACTTAATTGATTTGTACTTTATGCCGTAATAAACTTATATCACATTAATCAAAAATGTCCTAACCAAAAGTTTGCCAATTATTTACTAATTCATTCATAAACTACACACCATTCTGGTTAAATTAAAATTATTTAGAATAAAATATTAATGTCATTGAATTACCACAATCTTCCATCACGTAAGCCGTGCAATGTGTATAAGCATAAGAGTGATCGTAGCTTAATTAAAATACCCTACTCGAACAAATTAAGTGCTATTAGTTCTACATCAAGCTGTCCAATAAATTGAACCTTCGTTATTTCGGGAAAAGATCAGTTGTATGTACAGTGATCAGACATCGCACCCTGTTTGGATTGTAAACGTTCATCGCGTGACAGGCAAGGCCGGGCAGCTTATGTTCAGCCTGTTCCCAGAGTAGTATTTCGGTAAGCACGGTTGCTTCAGGGCTAATTTTTGGGGTACCATTCTGGCCCTACATATAATTCATTGTATTTGTTAATTTTTACATATTTTTACTTTAATATTTAGTTACGATTAAATGTATTCAGGGTAATTTTAGATTTTTATCGGGATAACGAGTGTTAGGGGGAGTTTGCGCTACACCACTTCAAGGGAAGTAATACAATTATAACTATTCGTCTCCTTGACGTCGTCTCACAGATAGAAGATAGAGTTTAAGACCCGAGTTTAAAGTGGGAGATGGAGCTAGGTCGACCTCATCACGAGAAATTACCCGGTGAAATTACATGAACCGGTTCTCGTGGAGCCCCACAACCGGACACCTGGGCCGTCGGTCCGCGCCTGGCAGTCACAGCACAGGGAACCGCGACCAATGCACTGGAAATGCCAGAGCTAAAAATAATCAATAATAACAATATGTTTCATCATAGAACGATATGGGGCGGCTGTGTTTCGCGGACTACGCAGTTTAACAAGTGTCAGGAAAATACCTGCATCAAAATTGGAATAAAATACCTGAATAAAATAAAATAATATAATATAATAATATAATATAAAAAAATATCATATAAAAATAAAATAAAATAAAATACCTGACTTGGAACGGGAGAAAAAGAACAGCAAGACAGTTCGGAATACGATGATATGCGCATTAGTTCATGTTAGACAGTATCAACAATCGTAACTGATAATGCACAATATCAAATCGCTATAAACACCGAATGATATTTCATGACGTCATATCCACCCCGCCGAGCTAGAAACTAAGCTCAATTCTTGTAGGTTCAATACCGCAAGTTATTTTAATTGGACTGCATTCGTATCAATTAAAATCGATCTTAACGAGGTTGACGAATGACGAATGTGAAACAAGACGGGCAAACACACAAACGGCGAGGGCGGCCCCTAAAGTGACATGCATGGGTTCCAACGGTAAATTAATTACAAGTCAGCGTCGAACGTTCGCCAATTAAGGCCTTAAGGTTCCAATCTGGCGTGAACCTGTACAGTGTACATGAACGGTCCCCCACAGCCGCGCTCTACGCTCATAAAAAACTATATAACAAATCGATATTGGAATTTTCCACAATCATGCTTAAGGATTCTTAACAAAACCAAATAGTTAAATCATTTTAAGAGAAAATTTTGCTTTAAAGATTCTATTATGTGTAGGTATGTTAAATCAATTATCAAAATTAATTTGTTTTTATTTATCATTAATTTTACACTCATTTATAAATCATATAATAGCCTATATTAAAAAAAATTATTTATCGTATAACCAATTCTAATCTAATGATATAAATATTCTGTTTTATCTAATTTTAAATTTATGCTTAATAATTAATCTGTGAACTTATTATTTTCTTTGTATTGATTTATTTCACATTCCAGGCTTACATTTTATTATAATAATCATTCTTCTTTAATCTGAATCCTACAACGAACAAAGAAAGGGACTAATGATAGTATTGTAATAAAGAAAGTGTGCTTTTGCAAAGAGTTAAATACTAAGATAATATACATCTAAAATACAGTTTTGCAGTAATTAAAAAAGCAAAATTAATTGTAACCACAAAAATCCTAATCGAGTTATCGTACGTTACGCCTCTCCCTTTTGATGTGTTGTGTGTTTTGATTAAACACAATTACACGATTACGAATCGTAACGCGCAGGTTGACGCGCAGGCGATACCGGAAACAGTGAACCCCGTCCGTGCCGCAGACGGAAGAGACTGGCCCACCGCCAACTAGATTTGCCTAATTTAGGCGCTGCTCAGATTTACAACGAGAGGTTTCCATCGGCGCGGCGCGGCGAGAGTGTTGTGAGATTGTGTTTGTAGCCATTCGCTGATTGCGAGGGTCCATCTCAAAAATTGGGACTCCCTCCGATTGTTCCCTTACTCTAATCCAATTTCCAACCGCTTAATCCATTCCAATCTTTTCATTTTGATTCACTCTGCGTCATTTACATATTGTGTTTTCAGGTCCTTGAGTGATTGCTTTTTATTAATTTATTAGAAGCTATTTGATCGGATAAATAAAGGTTGGCTTTCAACTTGAACGCATAGAGTATAAATTATTGTATAATCTGGCTTTTTAATAATACGAACTGCTTTAAATTCAATAATTTATTAATCATACATTATCACTTTCTTCATCCCATTGGAAAATGAAACCTTTTAAAGTAAACAAATCTTTGACCGTTTTATTATTTGATTTGACGTAAAAAATATTAGATGTTTAAAATTTATTTCTTATTACTTGGTCTAATTAAAATAGGAAAAGTTTATTCAGATTTAAATTTACATAACTTGTACGAATTACAGCTTGACAAATGTATCTTCAGCTCATTTCGGAACTTAAAAAACTATATTGTTCTAAATAGGTCTACAGCTTGAAATATGTTGATTTCAAGGTTACAAAATTTAATTAAATATTAAATACAACCTTTTGAAATAGTCCAGAAGACACAAGTGACATTTTAGAAACCAGCGTGAGTTCATTTTAAACATATTGTCTTTATAAAGAATGATTAGATAATACGTCACCAATTAAATGTTCAGGAGAACTACGTGAGTGTAATCTAAATATGTTTTCCTCAGATTATTGGTAAGTAGGCAACGGAGACTATAAGTAACGCACTCCATCACACTTTGGTCGCATAAGGGATTAATCAAGGTAAAAGTGTTGATGGGGTATAAAGGAGTATACAAAAATCTAATAAGCGAGGAGATATCATAAATACAGTACATAGCCCGTAGGGAAATCTGGCCAGAGTATGAAGGTAATGAACATATGGTCGAGTGTTCCACTCTCCACCCCACAACGCGCCTCTGGTCTTATTTGAATATTCAAAACTTTGTGACAGGTTATATTCAAAATACTGCCCTTCCTATGTAACTGTAAATAGTCGAAGACGCTAGGTAATACTTAAGGCCTACAACCATTGTAAATTATCCTTGACAAATGTGTTTGGTACTTGTTTACATTGTTCACCTTCTTAACGAAACTGAAAATTCTTTTCACCTTCTTAAGAAACTGAAAATTGATTTTTTGGTAACTGAAAATGAAAATTGTTTTGTAAATTATTAAAAGTATTGAACACCCTTTCAAAATACTATATTACGCTAAATGCAGCTGAAATTGCTTGGAAATAAAAATTGTTATCACTGTTTATATAACCATTAAAATAAAAGTAAACCGTCTACGGAATAATTTGTTTTACTTTCTTTTCTTTAGAGAAATAACCACGTATTTTTGTAAATTCCATTTAGGTAAATTGAAAAAACTAAGGAACCACTACCATTTCTTTTCTTGACTATTCAAAAATAAGTTAGCATAATATTGACAGAAAATGTTATTCTTATATCAAAAATGTGACGGAAGTATCAGAACCAAGACGTCCGCCAATCATGTCCGCAGCCACGTAAACAAGGAGCCGGCGCGGCGTGGCGCGCCAATTAATTAATCATAGCCGGCGGGACGGAAATAATTCATCTCGTTTTTTAATACATGAGCACAAGGGGCACCAAACAGTTTTGATATTTTTAGCCGCGCGTCTTCGGTCGCGAGACGCGTTCGGGAGGTTCCGCCAACGTTCGGGCGGGTTCGGTAATTAGCTGTGTTTTCCTAATCAATGCGCCGGGAGCCGAGGCTGAGATTCGCCCTAATTAGTGCAAAGCTGTCTACATGTGTCCTTAATGATGATTAAATAAATGGAACCGGACTGAGCTGTATTGATTGGAGCATTACACCCCGCCCCCACCCCGTTGACGGCGAAGGCGAGGGGCGAGCTTGTTAATTCTGCCAAACAGTACTCGTACTTGCAGCTAAGCAACCGTTTTCGAATATTGACTCTTCTGTCCGAGCTATTTCATCCCTAGGAAGAATGGTTTCGTATAGAATGTATTAACTGATGGTTACGGTCTTCGAAATGTAAATATTTTTTTATTTAAAAAGCCTCCTAATCTTCATTCTAATAATATAATTTGGAAACACCTTTGTTTTTAGCAGTATAACTTCAACTTTAGTTTAAAATAGCATTTAATGATTTTTCTCCTTTATGTAGACTCTTTTTTCCTTTGTGAGATTGATTTAAATAAATAAATTCCGTCGTAAGAATTAAATTTTGTATCACGAAGACATCACCGCACCTTTGCTTGGACGCGTAATTTAAACTTGAAACTACGAAAAATTAATTAAAATAAAGAGATCTTACTCTTTTTTTAAATGGATAGTTTATATACTTATACTTTATCAGTTGAGATATTCATAAGGGAAGGTGTTGAGAGTCCACACGGTTGGGGTACAAGCGAGGACTCCAGAAACAGATCAATCTAACGAGTATACTTACAATGAAACCAACAAAAACATTCGCCGAACGTAATCCGATATTTGTTCAGAAAGTACGGCTGAATATCGCATTCACGGTCGAATACTCGTTAGTTCCGAATGAATGAACCCATTTACTATTCGTTAAGAGCAATTAAACTTAATTGGCTGTACATCGATTATGAGATTACCCCGCGCTCTAAACGTGTTATTGACAAACTCTAAACGCCACAAACACGGATCGCGCATTTAAAATATCATATTTAATGCATACATTTTACAGTAAGTAATTTTGCTGTGGTGTTAATTTTTTAACATACAGTACAGAGGATGTAACTTTATGAGGAACAAACTCTTGTATAAAAAATTCTTTGAATCTTATATTATTTTATTACTTCTGAAAGGACACAAGAATATTGATTTTTTAAGTAAGTATTTTTTAAGTAATAATCGGACTATAATAAGAATTACAATTTAAGATGATTGAGAATAACTGGCGGCCTGAAACGGAACATATCGCATCATTGCATCAACTGTCAGTACAACATAGTGTTTTGCATACAACACTTTGGTTAAACCATGTTCGTATTATCAAAATTCAGCACATATTTGATATCAGTTATGATACAATGCAAAGACTCATTGTTAAGATAGCTCGTAACAGAAACAGTAATGAAAAAATCAGCCCGGTTCTGCAAGAAGCAGTGTCCCCCACAACAAAGCCATAGTGATAACCCTATCAGGAGTAGGCCTAGCGATCGATATGAACACGAGCCACTGCAGTAACTCAGGGATAATGCAATGCAGTGTCTTAAAGACAATGTTCCCATCGAAACCCAAAAAAGAAATTGAAATAATATATTTCTCTATTGATATTTTTATGAAAGCAATTATTCATTATTTCTATGACCAACGAAATATATATATATATATATATATATATCCAATTACTTAAAATTGATCCTAACATAATTTAGTTGTAAAACCATGGATAGGTAATATCCAATAATGCCAATATCCAACAAAGCCTATTGATGTAATAAATTCTCATTTATAATGGAAAATTTCACATAAACAGCTTTTGTTTGGATTTGATACTGGAATTAATTTAATGTTAATACATGCAACATTCCTGCTTACATATTCCTCTGTTATTACCCGTATTATCAACATAACTGCTTGCAATTACAAAGGCAGGAATACATTTCATACCCCCGCACTATAAAACTACACAGACCGTAAAGGCTGCAATTATTATCATTGTGCAATGTTAATGATTAATGTAATTGAAGTTTAATAACTATTGTTGTGCTGAAATAGACGCAAATATGGTGACAGGACGCTGGAATACTCGTCCCTAATAAGCTGTAGTATTCTTATACTGTATAAGACCACGTTATTGAAATTATTGTTTAACACTCTTCCAGATGAAATTAAACAATCAAGTGATATTTTGGTTTTTGTAAAAAGGTTAAAAGTATGGCTTTTTAGTTTAGATGAAGTAGATTTTTTGTTTAATATGGTTATTTAAGAATTGTCATTTTATCAGCTAAATATTTAATTTTTTCGCAATGGCACTTTTTCATTGTAAAGGAGATCTTTTTTTCTTTAATTCTTGTTACTCTTTTATCTGATCGCTGTTAATTTATTGATATTGTTACAATAAAATGAAGGAACCTCCTAACAGGCAAGCCTTGGAGGCCCTATATTTTCTCTCTATATATATACATGTTATAAATTTTCCCTTTATGTTTTAATGAACTTGTATAGAATCTTTAGAAAATAAACATGTTGTACTTTTTTTAGAGTTAGACTGTAAGCAAAAAATTTAAGACATATATTTTTTTATAAGAGAAGCTTTTTAGTTTGAGTTATTATTTGTAATCTATGGTTTTGTATTAAGACCATGTTTATTTTATGTTGCATTGTTAACAAATAATTTTTTATAAGAGAAAATAAAACATTCTTATTCTTATATGCATTAATATACAGTGTAATAAGTTATAATTTCTTACTGGGAATTCGGTGAGCTTGTACACAAGTCAAGTTTATTGTGTATGCATGTGAACCATTTATAACCGGAGACGAAGACAGCGCGCGGCGCGGCGCGGCGCGGCCAGCGAGCTCCCCGGAGCCCAATTACCCCGTATATCAGCCCGGATGAAATTGCTACAATCACTTAATTACCCGGGATCTGTATGAATCAATTTATTTTTAAAGCCGTAACCCTAGACGTAAAGCCGGGTGGATTTAGACCGTAAATTGGTCGGCCAATTAGAAAGGTTCTCTTGTTAACGGGTCGCATTAATCAAGACTATTGCTTATTGGACGTCACTCACCCGTTCTTTAAATTCCTTTCATTGGCCGAAATCGGTATGGTTTTAATTGGCGATCGCAGCTGGGGTCCGTGAAGCGCGTTCGAACCGCGTGTTTAAGCCTTGCCGCTGTTGTTGTTATCTAACAGATAAATGAATCATAGTCCAAATTACTATTAAGTAAACTATATTTTACAATCACTTAATATCTGATTTATGGTTTAGTATAATAACGTTTTGACGTAAAATTTACATTTCAGGTATAGTAAAAAAGTATATAATACAATTTAAAATTAAAATGAAACACTAGATTTCACAGTAATTATCCGAATATAATTAATTGTTATGTTGAGTATTTATTCACGAGTAAATCTTAAAAATCGAATGTATGTTAAACTTGACTAACAAATAAGTGAAAATGTTCAACATACAAAGTTTAGGTATTGAGTTCACAACCATTGACAAAAACAGATCAAAAACATTCCCAACCAACCTACCGCTATTATACCCGAGAAACCTTCAACTTTTGAAATGGCTCGGAAAATTTAACACTGTCTATAAAAATGTAAGTTGGCGGTGCCGCCGCGCCGCGCGGGCCGCTGGATTCGTCACTCAACTTATTCCGGCCAACTTTTAATTGAACCACAAAGCGAATAGTTTTGTTTGGCCGGCTTTATTATCTACACCCCCCCCCACTTCTTCGTTACAGTGGGAGGGGGGAGGGGAGAATTCGGTCGATGTGAGCCTTTACTGAACAACTCGAGATTAATTTGATTTGTAATAAATATTTGTTTGGATTGGTCCGACAAGCTTCGTCAAATGAAATTGGGTTTTCTGTTTCAACGGGATTTTTCATTTATTTTAATGAGATTTTAACCGTTCCCGCTGAAAGGAGGCCTCCGAACTGCCCACTCCGCTCTACTAGCCTTCCATATTTAATTAAACTTATTTTTGTCCCCCGATTCGTTTTAGAAGTTTGTTTATTTTTAATTAAGTCATGCCGTTGTTATTTCTTTTTCATTCTGATTGTATGGGTTTCTGCGGACAACGTTTATAAAAAGAAAATAACTGACTCTAAAATTACAAACACAGTAAAATTCTCATATATATGTAGTACTTTTTATGTATACGTAACATAATATTATCTTGGTCCAGGAAGAATACAGGTGCTCTGTAGCCATTGTTCGTACATACATCCGGGGATTATTATTTTAAAAATAAACTAGGTACTGTACATAAAAATATCTATTCCAATAAGGTGTATAATAAATGGATGAATTCTTAGACCGATCCCTGTACATCTCGCCCCGTCGGTGACGGATTAGCTTCTACGGTGTTATGATGTAGGCCTACCACATGATGCAGCAACGCATGTATACACTACCACGGTTGTTGTTTCTATCACTTAATACTTTTTATCAACGAGACCCACATACTAATAATAAAATACGTAATACTGTATTACGTACAGACCTTAAAAAACTTTAAAACGACCTTAAAACGTACAGGAATGGTTAATACCCCCCGTCGCAGCAGACCTGCGTACTCAACGAATTTTCAAATCAATAATATGGTAATAAGAATACCACTATGTGACAAGATTGATCAATCAATACCTGTTGATAATTTACAGTATTTGCCTATTGTCCGTAACTTTAACATGGGAAAGAGTATGCAGGTTTGCTGCTTTGAGGAACACCATAAAAAATTAAACTAATTTAACTCTTTAATTTAATTTAACTATGGACATCTGACCATATACCAGTTATAAGTTTATATAAGTTTTATCATTATCTGGATATAAATAAAGGAGTTTGCATATTCTCCATAAGATTAATATGGAAAAGTGTATGCAGGTTTGCTGCTGTAAGGAACACAAAAACTATGATATTTTACCATAAACGTATGGATCCCGACCACATGAAGCCAAATACAAAGTTTCATAAAAAACTATTGGTTACTAAGGGAAATATTAATTTTTCCTTATGCTGCATAAGATTTGCATTGGAGCCTTTAAATACAGTGTACTGTGTTTAGACTTTTAATATCTCTGTAACCGTTGGAGATAGAGCAAAACTTTACGAATCTAAATTGTGTAGTTGTTTGAGCTGATTCTAATGGTGAAAGATTAAATTTGAAAAGTTAAAAAATTACATGAGAGAATTTCATAAAACCCAAGTTGTACGGCCGAATATCATGTAGTTATCAAATTCAATTGTACGACGGGTTCGTTATACACAACCGGAAAAAAGCATAATAATAAAAAAATTTTTAAAGAGTTATTCCTAAACATGGTGTGCCTAGTTGGTAACCTAATGTTGTCTTTTCATTTTTCTCTTCCAACCAATTAATATTATTGTATACTGAAATATATTTAATACATATTTTATCATATTAAATATCAACTAAACTAAAGTAAATATTTTGTAGCAGTTGCGTATGTGTTTTGAAACACTTTGCTTAACAAGGAATTACTTTATAAGGAATAATTCTTTTAGATTCGTAATATTGAAATTGACAAAATAAAATCAGCAGACAAGAGAGTCGGAACAAGTACAACTTAATAAATCCGTAAAGGCGAGAGAGAAACCAAAATTGTTAGCTATAAATTGGCGGGAGGGTTGAGGATAAGGGATGACGCGGCGCGAGTGGTGGGAGGGGAAGGGGTGTTTGAATATCGGAGTTAAAGGGGCAAAGACAACCGGATAATTGGTCTGCGAGCCAATCAAGTGACATTTTACTATATTCAACCCCGGCTCAGTGAAGATCCAATAATGAATGTATCCAGGCCGCCTAATAAGGTTTATAATCAGGCCCATTTGTTCTCTTGCCCTTTGCCTTTAATTGGCGTACTTTGTATTCGTTAATGCTACGGATTACCCGGGCTGCTCGTCACGCCGCTTAGTCGCGACGTTCATTTTAATCTAGAATTTTATGATTTGTTTACAACCTGTCCGATCCAGATAATGTATTATAAAGAAATTCATTATGGTTGAACAATTAAATTACGGACAATTAACAATTAAGGATGTACTTTGTTTCAGTAAATTAATCTGCTACGAATTTTATTATTCATTGGGTAGCCTAAATAATTATGGCGTCCATAGTTCTATTCTAATTCCATACGTTATTTGCTTAATTCTATTACATAAACAAAGTTACTACATTATGAATGGGGAATAAAAAAGGAATACCAGTATACCATGCAATTACAATAAATGGCTATCAAACATTTTAAACAAATTGTTAACGCTAACAAATCTAACATTAATCTTAAAAGGTATTTCGTACACCTAAAAGTTACGAACCCTACAACCCCTGAACCCTACATATTGGGTAAACTACTACTAATACGTTATATAGACATGTTTTCTCCTCTTAAATTCGAGCGTAGTTTCACCAAAAATATCCGAAGGCCGTAACCAAAACACAATCATATCTCAGGGGTGACCTGTAATTCACAGGTTAACCGGTGAAATTCTCGTGTAGAGCCAATCGCCAAAACTGGGGCTCGCATACATCGAGCAGCGGCAGTGTCATAAACTCTACTGCTACTAACCGGGTCAGGAGTCAAACTGTTAGGTGCTGGGGGCCGCTGTATACAGTACATAACTGCCGAGCTTTAGTATTTAGTGTGTAGGGTTGATTAAGAAAGTGTCCTTATGAAAAATACCATTTTAATATTAGGTATATTAATTCACGAAATGTTTGAGAAAAATTAAACAATCTAACACAAGAAAAATTGTCACATCTCGCAGAGTGACAGTGATGAGAATGATTGTCCACTGTCCAACCACTTGTGATATGCCCACCGTTCATCAACATCTCACAGAGTGACGGTGATTGTCCACTGTCCAACCACTTGTGATATGCCCACAGTTCATCAACATCTCACAGAGTGACGGTGATGACAATGATTGTCCACTGTCCAACCACTTGTGATATGCCCACAGTTCATCAACATCTCACAGAGTGACGGTGATGAGAATGATTGTCCACTGTCCAACCACTTGTGATATGCCCACCGTTCATCAACCCTCACAGAGTGACAGTGATGAGAATGATTGTCCACTGTCCAACCACTTGTGATATGCCCACAGTTCATCAACATCTCACAGAGTGACGGTGATGAGAATGATTGTCCACTGTCCAACCACTTGTGATATGCCCACCGTTCATCAACCCTCACAGAGTGACAGTGATGAGAATGATTGTCCACTGTCCAACCACTTGTGATATGCCCACAGTTCATCAACATCTCGCAGAGTGACAGTGATGAGAATGATTGTCCACTGTCCAACCACTTGTGATATGCCCACAGTTCATCAACATCTCGCAGAGTGACAGTGATGAGAATGATTGTCCACTGTCCAACCACTTGTGATATGCCCACCGTTCATCAAAATCTCACAGAGGCATCTCTGAAACCCATTCCCTCAATTAAATGATTGTAACTTGTGGCACTTTTATCCATACACACTTAAAAAACTCGTTAAACGTAAATGCAACACCATTAAAGGGGTCTTGAAGTATTAAAGTGAAAATTAATTAAAACGTGGCTTAAACAAGATGAGAGTCTCAATTTAATGGGAGCTTTGACGGATTCGTCAATACTGTCCAATTAGCGAGTTTACGTTCCAAGACATTCCGGTTCCATCCGGTACGGCTACGGCAATTACTACACCTATCACATGGCTTTACAAGCGGCCCTGCCCTGCCCTATTTGTTAATTAATTTATGTTTTGTGTCGGATGAAGCAGTAGTTTATAAGCTTTCTGTTCGTTTTAATCTCATAAAAGTTTCAGCTTTAGTAACGCACATCCTTCAAAATGAACTAAGAAAGATATTATTCGTATATAATGCTGTTGTAATAGTAAATAAATATTGACCAAATACGCAATCATTTTTTGTATGCATGAATATTTAACTAAATAGCTCACACTTTTCAAGACGTTTCTGTTAAATATAGGGGGACAAATATTATTAGTATAAATAAATCAAAATTGAGTTTATATTAGATTATTAGCCCAAAAGTCAATGGCTACTGAGCTTGAAAGACTGACTGAGTGTATTAGTTGTCGGTGCTAGTAAGCTACAGGCTGCTCGTATAGTATAAGTGTCTTAGTCATCCGAAACTGAACTGAACATTCATCAACTGTACCCAATTGTTACAACTTTTGTTATTGGTCACGCTTTTCACATAAGCAGTATCGTAATTTAACTGAACTTGGCTGGTGAATTCTCGGATATATATATATATCAATATTAAAAATTCACTGACTAAACAAATTTAACTATGGAGCAACCGTTTTTCAGGATTAATTTTCACGTTTTCTAAAATTGTAATGTGGAGTCAAGATAGCTTCAACTACAAATTTATCGGACAAAATCAGAGTGATAGGTCCTAATTGAAAGTTTAAATGATGCATGTGACCGCAACTGATGACAACGATAATATTCAATTAGTGGCCCTTCTCCCCACCATGACACCATGACCATCGCCACTCTGACCGGAATTGTAACTATCGGGAAGAACACTCGGACAGTTAAGTAAATACCAATACAGTATTAAGATATTAACACTTTTAGTAATAACTTAACTTATTAATTGAGTTAGTTGATTATTTGTAAACAAATTTAATTTTAAACGCTACACTTAATCGAATTAAAATTTATGTTAATCCTCGTTTAGATTTAAAAAGACAAATCAAAATTTAGAAATTTAGATTTAATTTACGTATATTCGGATGAAAATCATTTAGAGAAATCTGCAGCAGAATAATAGTTGCATTAACATTTTAATGGAAAAAACAAATAATTTTTAAGAGTGAATTCTTAGTTTCAAGATCAAAGATTCGATATTTTTCCAAAATCTATTCATCATTAGTACTAATAAAATGAAGCATGCAAACATGATCCCAAAAAGCTTGCTTAGGGCCAATATATAAATACCAAAACTGACAATTAAAATTCAAAATTTGTTAAACAAAAAAGATTGATTTGTCATTATTTGCTGTTACAATTAGGAACGGCAACGTAAAGACGGGTGCTGCATTGAAATGCATCCTATCGGCAGTAACCGACTATGAACAACTCCACTGTGAGTCGTCTACACGGTTAAGTCAATTTACCGGTTTAATTCCGCCGGGAGATTAGATCATAAGCGTATATTTAGAGGCTCATTAGCAGGGTGTGGACGCGATCCGAGGAGTAACACGAAGACTATGGCGAGGGCGAGGGGGGAGGGGGAGGGGGTAGAACAGCGACAGACGACACACATGCTCCTCATTAGCCACGGGCACATCTCCTGTTTAATTAGAGTGTTGATAACTTAGGGTTAATTATTACTTTACCGTTCAGCCCGCGAGCCGTCCCCGATATATTACAATATATTATCAATTAATTTAGGAAAAGCAATTTCGATAGCAAACAGCCCGAGGCTGGGGGCAGTGCCGTGTTATTGTTAGCGGAGAAAACTTTATGCCGGGTGTTTTCCTTTGTGGCCGCTGTCACTTGGACCGGCCAAATTAATTGAAAACACGCGTCGTCGTGAGGTGGGCCCGCGGCCGCTACGCTGCGCTGTTGCTGTTTCTGTTATCGTTGACGGGGCTCGGGCTCGGGTAACTTGATACGTGTTTATGTTACTGGACTGTCTTTACAATTATTTTAGTGGTGAATCTTTGTTAAAATAAACACTAACATGGCTCTTACGAGATACTCGATATGTATTCGAAATTACCGCTAGAGACGTTTTACAAGATACATTGTGATGCAATAAAACAAATAAAATATAATAGACAAAAATACTTTGTTCGGCTGTTGAAATGAAGCAAAATAAATTATAACATGGATAAAATATTTTATTAACCATACATAATATGTAATAAAACATTTAATTATGAAACATTATCAGGTTTGCGTAAATTAAATTTAAACTATATTATGGGTGTTATATCCTTACCACGACTCCATCATATCAAACAAAAAACCCAACTGACCAAAAGGCCAACTGGACGATATATTGAACTTGAAAACTATTAACAAAATGGACAGAAGTCACAAAATTACTCTCAAGAAAATCATGGGGACTATAAAACGATAGTGTTGCTGCCTTATTTAGGACAGACATTGATGAGACTTGACCACTTAACCTTGCTAGAGAACGCGGCGCGGCGCGGCGCTAAGCACAACCCCCCGCGACGCCAATCAGACCCCGTCACGCGCCAAAGTCAATCAGAATACGCGCCAAAGTCAATTGCCGGATGAAAGAGCAGCGCCTGATTGACCCACGGAGATCCGGTGATTGAATCTGGCGGGAAAAAGGTAATCCTTTACCCGAGAAGCGGTCGTTTGATCCCAGCTTGTCTTTGGCCCTTAATTAGGGACACAATTAACTAGTTTTTGACAAGCCACTCTCAGCCGGCTGCTATCAGAAAGACCATGAGAGCGGGCGAGAAAGTGATTATAATTCGCATTGCGACATTGATAAAGGTAATATAATGAACCAAGATAATTAACGGTATCAGGGGACTGGTACGTACTTTCTCCCTTTAAATGTGAACTAAATAATAGACCTTTCAATACTGTATTACACTATTGAATCTCTATAAACAGTGATTGAAACGTAAGTCGCACCCCCTTAACTTATTTTATATAGTTGAAATCGGTTTGCAGTAAACTTATCCGATATGAGGGGTTACATTGATTATTTTTATTTTGAAAATTTTAACCTTTACGGGTAGTGGGGGGGGGGTAGCTCAAAACTTTCAAATATAGAGCCCTATCGAGTGACCGCTCATTTTAAAAGGTTCTTAAAACAAATAGAATGACGCAAATCAGAAGTTGATATCTTACCCCTAACCGAAATGATTAAATAACATTAAAACATTTTAAGTGTTTAAAGATGGCTATGGCAAATAATAACAATAATAATCACTTTATCTAAAAAAGTCAATGAAGAAATAAATAGTAAATTAATGTACCTTTGATTTTACTAGATATTCAAATTGCTCACCCTGCACCTCCATGCAGTAGGACAATCTTTATTCAAACTTATTATTTAGATGTTTTTTCATCAATTTAAAATATTTTAAGTGTTTTAATAAAAACATTATTATTTATGGACTTTTCGTATCAAGGCAACATTTTATCTTGCTTGGATTACTGCTACTACGATGCAGTTAGTATAGGGCTTTACTTTTGAACCTCTCATATCGGAGAAATGTACCACAAAACGATTTTAAATGAACCAAATAACAGTTTTGGGGGTTTATGTACCATTTGCCGTGGAATAATATTTCGAAATATTAATTTGTTTAGCTTAAACTGGTTTGTATGGCGATAGTCAAGTTACTTTTCCTACAACCGCACAATAACAGACCCATTTCTTGGCAGAACGTATAAGTAGTAAATTCCCGCGCTAGGGTGGATATGATCTCATTACTATATGCGGCAAAGTAACCGGCCAATCACATGCTCGGAACGCTCCAAATCTATATGAAACCAATAGCATGCGCTAAGCGCTCAGTCAGCTGATAGATGGTAGTCGTTCCTTCAACACTAACATCCTTTTTTCGCAAAGGAACTGACGTTACCGGAAACTTAAAAGTTATGTTTACATTTAACCCAGCGGGAAAATCAAACATAACCTCAATGACTTTATTATTGTAGGAAAAATCGTGTGTGTAATACGAGCGCAAACTGTCATGGCCGCCCTCTAAGTTCTGGCAGCTACAATATGACATCCTTTGCGCTCTTGTTACACAGATAACTATTATAAAATTATTGTTTTTCCAAAAAAACTTAAAAAATGTTTTTGTATTTAAAAACCCCAGAACTTTTAAACTATTTTTACAGACATACAGATGGTGCATATTATTAGGGATCTTAATAAGTATAATATATAAAACTTAATATAAACTAAAATCGTCATAGCGATTTTATTTTCTCATTTTTAAGGTGGGGTTTAACTACTCTTAAATTCAAAGGTTAAAAAAATTGTCTGGAAATGTAGCCAAAGTGTACCCTTGAGCCTAATTTAATATAAATCGGGCGATAAGAGTTGTCTCGGGGACAGACTGATAGACAGACCAGGAGATACAGAGATAAGGGGAGAAAGTAAAAACTTCTACACTAGTACCATTGGTCAGAGTATATGAATACCGTAAATCATGATCATGTAAAATGTAGTAATTTTACTCATATGTATTTTTCTATTGAAAGAATTTATTCTGTACCAAAAGTTTTGACACGGCGTTGTAACACGGGATCACAGAACTTGTGGGCATAAAAGAACGTTAATTGTATAAAATTATACTTAGATTTGGTACGTAGTAAACAAATTGCCAACAGAATAATCTTCTTAAAAATTTCTTATTCAAATTAAGTATTTTATTGAAAATTTTTCTCATAAAAATAACATGTAATATAAAACACTATTAAAATAATTTCCAAATCGCCTTATGCTTTCCCTCGCGCGAGGCGTCAAAGACAGCGGCGGACCGCGCGGTTTTTCCACCATAATCGGCTCCACCGCGTCAAAGACCCAATATTTGCCGGCAAACACCGCGGCGTAAAAACAAATCAAAATCAAAGTTGTTCGTAGTCTTCATATGGAAATCCCTCAAACGAGGCAAACACGACGGTCGGCTTTTGATTGCCCCCCCCCCGTCTCATTTAAGCTGTCGGCGCACTGTTCGCGCTCTGTTTGAAGACGTCTTATTACCTCCTTTTCTCGCCCGTCGACCATGGCATCAATTTTCTCTGTATTTACTTAAACCGATTTGCCATATCAAAGGCGGACAAACAATCGTTTAGGGTGTTTACTTTATCTAACAACTTTTGCTCTCCGTCTCTCCCCCTCATCTGGTTTGGCGAGCGCTTTAACATCTCTGTTTGTTTTGCCCCGTTTAGCACGTCGGTTATTCGGTTTACAAATTTATTTTTTCCCACGAGATCAACTGATAAAAAATACGACATAGAAAAACATATAAGGAAAAAACATCTGAGGTATGGTACTAACACATCTGGGGTATGTTTCTAATACATTTGGTGTCTATTTAAAATACATCTGGGGTATAGTATTACTAATACATCCGGGGAGTGGTTCAAATCTCGTACATTTGGGTTAAGGCACTACTAACACATCTGAGTTATAGTTATAATACATCTGAGGTGTGGTTCTAATACATAGTACTATTTAATACTCTATTATGTATTATTCTATTATGATCAATTATTATGTATTATTATAGTGCATAGTATTAAAATATCAAAACAACCAAAGAAAATACTGTAGTGACATTTTCAGCATTAATATCTCTGAGTTAATGTACTCACGCTTCACATCGCAGATAATAATGATCGAGACCACTCACCTGAAAAAAACAAAACTTTTAGCGACATACATTAACAATACCCCTGTCGCAGCAGACCTGCGTACTCAGCGAATTTCAAATCAATAATAATAATATATACTGTATCAAGTTTTATCAATATCTGTCGATAAATATATGAGTTAGTTATTTGCCTATTCTCCATAATATTAACATGGGAAAGAGTACAGAGTACAAACATGCAGGTTTGCCGCAGGAACACTGGAAGTAGGCATTTCTAGCATATACAATTTTTATTTTGACAATTTATACAAAGTTTCGTCAATATCTGTCCATAAATAAAGGAGTTTTCCTTATTTTCTCCATATTATTAACATGGAAAAAGAGTATGCAGGTTAGCTGCCATGATAAACACATAAACTATGATTTTTAAGCATAAATTGATTGAGAACCATCCAAAATGGCAAAATTTCTTAATTGTGTTCATAAACATACACACACACAAATATAAACATATACATATACATAATTATATATATATGGATGTATACATAATAAACACTGTGACCATGGGGTAGTCTCCGAAACACGTGTCAGAATAAAGAAAATGTAAAAAGGATACTCTGGCATTATTTATTATGTAATTATATTAGTAGCCGTAATAAGTGAACCATCAATAAATAATATATATTAACGACTATTGTTTTAGGCCTGCGGGCACCTTAAGACGAAGAAATAACATGGTCCCAGGCTTAAGTCTTACCAAGAGACCTACGGTAATAGCTTCTTCCCTATAGAAAATTCGATAAAACACGTTTGTAACTCGTTACAAGTTAGGAGAGAAGAAATAATTAACGATGGTTAACCTAGTAAATATATTAATCCTAAATTAATTAATAATAATTTCACAAGACATCTATCACATTTTCCGTATTGTGTGATTCATGTTTAGGTTCCCTTTCTGGCCAAGATCTATTAAGGTCGCTATTTCCTATGTCACGTGGCTTCTGAAGTACAATGGCAGGCAGTCAGAGATACAAACACACATTCACATGTGTAACGTGGAATTTTGCACCATTCAAATATGACTGCTTATTTATAGTATTAAATTTTCATGAAAAACTGCAGAAAGTTATCTAGAAAGTGCCATGTAATAAATAGTTTTACTTGTCAAGAACATCATCCATAATATACAAGGAAGCAAACGAATATTAACAATCACCAAACTCTAGCTACAACCAACAATGAAAGTCTTGTGCAGGTGTTTGCAAACACTGTGCCGTCTTCCCAAAAATTGGACATGTCCCACGAAGCTATCGGCTTATGTTATCAAGATATTTGATATTTGATAACAGCAATAATAATTAAATAGGCACCGGATTTTCCGTAAAAGTCTCTCTTTCTTAATTTGTCTTATTATTGGGAATTTTTAAATAACCATACACGTGGATCAAGCATGACTCCAATCTTATAAAAACTGTTAAATAAATGCTACAAACATTTACAAACTCTATAATAGTTTAAATTCAATTTATACAGGGTGTTCATTTAAGTCGGGGACAAACTTCGAGGTGTGATATTACTCATCAAAATAACCAAAAAAATCGTATAAATATGAAAAATACTTCGTTTAGCCGTTAGCCGCCATTTTGTATTTTATAACAATTTTATCTCAAGAACTATTTAACATACAGAAACCAGAAAAGTATTAACAAAGTATCATTTAGTTTGCTTTTCAAAATGACGGTGTTTAAAAATATTTTATTAAAATTAAAAATTAATTTTTTACAAGAAATAAAAAAGATTGCAATTTTAATTTCAAACGATTTTTTGGTGACGGATTTCGTTTACCAAAAAATCGTTTGATTTGAAATTAAAAATGCAATCTTTTTTATGGCTTAAAAAATTTTATCAAATTGACGGGTTTTTTTAGTTCTAATTAAAAGATTTTTACCGCCGCCATTTTGAAAATGTAAAAGCAAACTGAACGATACTTAAAAACTATTTTTCTCTTTGGCCAATAAATATGTGTGCAAAGTTAGTTTCTGTATCTTAAATAGTTCTTGAGATATATAACGTTTTTTGTATAAAATACAAAATGGCGGCTAGCGGCTAAATAAAGGATTTTTCGACATATGTTTATGGGAAAGTTTTTGTTTATTTTGATAAGTACTATCACCCCTCAAATTTTGTCTCCGACCTTAATGAACACCCTTATACAGCAACGTTAATTTAAACCACTCTTATGACCATGGGTAAACATATAATTAAATCTTAAACTCATAACTTAATTTTACCCAAACTATACACATCAACTCCAATTTAATGAGGGTCTCCAACTACAACTTAAAAATGTATTTGGGTAAAGGTGGGCCTGATATGTGCCTAAGATCATTTGAAAATTTCAAATAACAATACAGTACTATGGACAACTTCTGTGGGACACTTGGTATAGACCTACAGGCAACACGTTCCTACTTAGAAACGCAGAATCCCTAAAGCAATAATAATACATAAAAAGAACATATCACTTTCTACTTTGACATAACTTTCACAGATTTGTTTTAAGAAAAGAAAAAACGAAGATTGTTTGATAATGACTATTGCATCCGATACGACCTTTGTGTGACTACCGCTCTCTATGAAGTACCGTGTGTACACTGTACACGACAGAGCAGTACAGTCTGACTCGGCCCCTGTGCGAACGGAGCCTTAATGGTGCGTAGTTTATTGTATTTGTTTACAATAAACCAAGAGAAGGTCGTTAGTGGCCCACAATAAAGTTATATGCCAATTATTGGGGCCTGCCTTACCTCGGTAATGAGCGTCCCCTCCCCTTCTTCTTCCCCCTTCCGCTTTAATTTTACGATCCTCCGCTAACTAGTCGTGATTTCATTTTCTTAATCGTCCGCCTTGTTTTGTAAGTGCTCTGTTGTTAAACGGCTGATTATTGGAGAGATAGTGTTGTGGGTGTGATGGAATTCGCTTTGTCTGGAAACCCACGGGAATTAAATGGGATTTTCTGTTAATAGACAAAGAAATTAATGGGGGTATAAAGACAGGTTTTTTTTAAATACTTGTGGGACTTAATAATGAAGGTTTAGTATTACAATTAATATGCAATTTATTCTCGATGTTAGTCAAGAAATCGTATTTTCAAAAAGTAAGGCGTTTAACAATATGTAGTCATGAAATAATAACGCGTGCATGTGCTGCATTATATTTCAAAATGGACCTTCCTGACAAGTTTTTGAAAAATTGGATGATGAATATTTAAGTTTTTTAAATAATACAGGCCTATTTTTATTTTAAAACAAGACAACGGTGTTTGTTCTTCCTGCTAACTCCATAGATCCTGAATCAATCCTCCATTAACATATTGTATGATTTTTAAATATTTTTAAAACTTAAAAAATTGAAAAATAGCAAACAAAAATAAATTCAATGCTCAAATTCATTGAAACGAGATCCGAACGTATTATGATCTTATAACAAATACTTCAAAAATATCAAATGCATTTAATAGAATAATTATATAGAATAATTAATAATAGTTGGAAAAAGGAAATAACTCCGCAACGCCTTACTTTTGTCAAACGACCAAAAACTTACTATAGCAATTAAGAATTTTTGTATATTTTTTTAATAAGAGAATTACTTTTTAACATCATTTTAGGAATTATATAACTATAAGTATGAAATGTTTTTGTTTTTTTAGTACTATTTAAAAATTGTTAAAGTTTTGGGAGTTATTCCCTTATTCAAACTTACCGTGATTTAGGATATAAAATTTTCGTAAATGCATAGTTTTACTCAACAATGAATGACTTTATTAATATTTATAGGGAAAATATTCATTCTAATGATGGGTTAATATATTAGAAATTGTAAAAATCATATTTTAAAAATTATTACTGTTGAATTACATATTGTCAATAAAATTACCCCACTTGCCGCTAAATATTGATTCTCTTGAAGTTAATGTAAAAAAGAATACGTCTTCATCATAAGAGTTATTATTATTGCTTAACACTAAAAAAATTACATGGATTACTAGCATGATATAAACAAGTCAAGTCCAGTCATTGTTCATGATTAGTCCTAATCATCTTCACCTTCACTGCCTTCATTTAGTGTTGTTGGCCATGTTGTTTTGGCATTGTAAAACTCCTGTTTGTTGTGTGGAATGTATTGTACTATTTTCCTGACATCATCAATTTTCTTCACTTTTATTGGTATTTTCCCATTCCTTTTTGTCAGGAATGTTGACAACGACACCGGGTTTCACAAGTCGGAAGGAGCGTTTAACAATATAGTTAAAAACAAAATTTTATTATAACCTACAAAGCAGCAAAAAGCAAACTGAAGCTTTATCAGTAGATGGGTAAACAACAAAACAGTAACAGAGCATTAACAAATAAAAACAGCTGTAGGGTCAGTGCTGCCAACGCAGATTCGGCGCTGTAGCCAGTGGAAGAAGGAAATAACTCCGGGATTTGTTCCCTTCTTCAAACTCATGAAATTTTTAACTGGCTGTAACCTAGTAACCAGGCATGGCAATTGTTTCTTTCTTCCACTGGATTATCCGTCAACCCAAACTCAATACTTTACCACGTAAAAGTTAAAATGGTAAAAAATGGTGATTATTCCCTTTTTCCAACTGGTGATTCATTTTATGCTGATATTCTGATTTCTTTAAGCCGAAAATGAATAGGAATTCAAGTGATGGAAATTGCATTGAGTTCTATTGCTGAAGAAGTATTTAATCATAAGATCGTTAATAAAACCTAATTATATTTTAAATACATATTTCTAGATACTTTACAAGTCCAGCCTTATATTTTTCATATTTTTAAAAGGAACGATGGCATTTTAATACCCCAACCCATCTAAAGATTTATTGGTACAATATTTTAAAATGTTTTTTTAGGAAATACAGTATCTCACATCAAGTGAATACACATTATAGCCGACGCGTTATAGAAGTTCGTAGCTCGTCTAGGAAGGAGCAAATTAACCGGAAACCTCACAAACGAATCGTTGATTTTATTGTAAGAACAAGTATGCGGAAGGAGGAGCGGCGCCCGATGTTGACGAAATCAAATTTCCTCTAGACAATCAAATCGCTGAGTGACGTTCAGCGATGACGACGTTAGTGTTAGTGTTAGCCGCAGCAGCAGCAGCAGCAGCAGACGGCGGCCGCAGCAGCAGCAGACGGCGGTGTGGAACCTGGTTATCCGGCGTTCTACTTTACTCTGCGATTGTTACGAGCCTTGGCAGAAACACATTTTTTGACATTACGAAAGTATAGCTAACACCGATTCAATGTTCACCCTGTTCATTTCAGTAACCACCTAATTTTTATTCACAATATCACGTAAAACGATTCCACGTTGTACTGAAAATAAGTCAGTAAAGAACGTAATTATGAAAACTATTACGAAGAATTTATAAAATGAATAACAATTTAAGCAGTATTACTGTATTGAAAAGTGTTCTTTACTAGACCTATTTGTTATCGACGGGTACGTGTGGCGTGTCGCGGCGGTGTTTGTGCTTCAAGCGTTGTTTTCTCGCCTCGCTCTATAGACCGCATGCGATACTCCCTACTTCCCGCCAACACTCTGTTATTTCAAATGCTAATAACTTCCCCTCACCTAGACCCACGGGTTTTTAACCACTTTCAAACATATTGACCACCGGACACCGACGTGGTGTTACATACTACGCACGAATGCGTAACTCGCGGCTCACGGCTCACGTTCACGGTCTTCACAGTAGACTACAATATCGGACTTTCATTCATACATTTCTTTGACATGCGATAAAATTTCTTAGCTCTGTGGGCGGGGGTTATTGGCATTGCGTCACACCAAAATTTGAAACGGTGACGTCATATCTAGTTATAAGAAACTGAAGACAATCCCATTTATCCATGATCTAAGCTATTTCACAAAGAGAAGTAAATACAGTATAATTTAATAAGGCAGTGTATGGTATGACATTCAAAACCTGTAATGTTTTCTTTTTTTACATAATTAAGTTTTTGAAAAACAATGACAGGCAACACTTCAGCACTCAAGCAGTCAACACTTTCAGGTCTGTCAATTTATGCAGTTATGAATATGAACATCATACACACACACCCTACAATTACGTTTCTTACGTAATTGATACCCCCAATATTTTAATAAGTCTACAAAAAACGTAGTCTTTCACAATAGCTGAACGTTAACAGCCACAAAACCTATCAATTCACGGAGAAAATGAAATATAATTTACATGAAATAAAATGAAGCTTTCTTTTAACTGGGGCCGAAGGCACGTTCGGTTAGAGGAATAACGACGGGCCGAGGGCGCTGATGGGGCGGCGGCGAGGCGGCGAGGCGCGTATTGGCCTCGTAGCGAGAGGCATTGCTCGTAACGACGCGCATAACGAGATGAGCCCAATCTGTCAGGTATTGGTAGGCGCTCGCTCTCACGTCGCCAAAACTGTTCCAATTTGTGTTGACTAACAACGTCGACGCCGCGGGCTGCGGTAACTCACTCCAACTGTTCACTGTTTTCTCAGAACATTGCTTACTCAACTAATTATCATTTTATACCAATTGATATTAGTATTTATGAGTTAATCTGCAACTACTTGGTTTGCTCCAGAATCCAAATTTAATCTAATTGATATATTCTCAGTAATACGGAGAATTAATAACAGAATATTAATCAGAATTAATCAGCATAAAATCATAATGATATTTATGTGTGTTATAATGAAACTTTGATATAGATTAAAATTAATTTTTGCTTAGATGAACGATACAAACTCTATACTAACGAATTAGTATTTTACTATACAGTACACCTGATAAATATAAAGTGTATGATATTAACCAAATATCTAACTAGAGGTTAGATTCTATCAACATCTAACCTGTTATTTTCAGGAAATTAATGAATTATACTTTTTATATAGTTATTATTATTAATGGCACCAGTGTACAATAATTATTTTTACAATAATTGAAATTTAAAATCAAATATTACAACGAATAATAGAATATCTGGATTTTGTTAAGAAACCGAGCAGAAAACCTTTATTTCAAGTGAACTATGTATACGACAATCATCTGTCTTTATCTATAATAGATATTTAAACTAATAATATATTTCGCTAATAGTTTTAAAAGCAAATAAAAGAGTGTTAGCCTGTAGTAGGAGATGTTACAAGTACTATACAGCAGTCACTACGGAGCAATGACAAAGTGGCCCCACTTCACTTGGCGGCTGTTATATTCATTACGGCACTTCACTCCTACTTCAGCCTACTTTGTCAACAACCACCTCCCCCTCTTCAACCCCTAACGCTAACATCCCTTAAATCTCTCCTTTTACATCACTCGTAAGAAAATCTGTGACAATATATGTTTAGGAGTGTTCACTGATGGCCATCATTTGTGTATAAGAATAGTTTTATAGTTTTAGAGGTGTTTTCAGAGGTCATCATCCCTGGCTAGCTGGCTAGGCTATGTGATTTGCCCTACCTAGGTCGATGATCGTGACCAGTTCAGGTTCCCACCTCCAAAAACGCTGCATATTAAAAAATACACTTAAGAAATTCTATGACCATTCTGTAAAAACCCAACATTAATATTTTTTCTGTAACAAATATTCTTGTCAGTTTACCATTTAATATGGTTTATTATGAGACGCGTTTAGAGGAAAAATAAAATAAAAATGGATAAATTAAACCTAGCAGCTAAATCTTTTCTAGAAACGTAAACCCTGTATAAGATAAAGCTAACAAGAAATGCAGAGAAGGTCTCCTCGGGATCTGGGTCATCCTAATAAATTCATCGAACCATGCGATGCCATGCGCCGACCAAATATAAATCAGTGGGCTAATCAATCTTGTTTTTCACTAGCGCATTTTATGTTTGTCAGTTTTGTCAATATCCTACTTTGCATACCAGTGAATCTTAAACATCTTGCAGTACGTGAATTTTACCTATTAAAAAAATGAAAAGTGAAAATTTATCTATATTATTTATCTTATTTTTTCATATTTGAATAAAATAAAGA
The DNA here is from genome assembly GCA_023375725.1 of Nephotettix cincticeps. NCBI lineage: Eukaryota > Metazoa > Arthropoda > Insecta > Hemiptera > Cicadellidae > Nephotettix > Nephotettix cincticeps. Next base: position 63,576,017 of record CM041786.1, read on the forward strand.
ATTACGAAATTTAAACATATTTTAATTTATTAGCTTTTCTATTAACAAAATTTATTGTGATAAAAATATAAAAACACTACACAATGAGTATTAAATCAAACATTTTTATTTACATGACTGAGGCAAACTAATAATACCTCCTTCGCAGCAGACCTGAGTATTCAGCGAATTTCCAAATCAATAATAAGGAATATATAACTGGTTTGATCAATATCGGTATTAAATAAGATAATTTGCATATTCTCTATATGATTAACATGGGAAAAAAGTATGCAGGTTAGCTGCCATGGTAAACACATAAACTATGAATTTAAGAGTAAATGGATGGATCTCAAATATATGAAGCTAATGTCAAGTTTCATCCAAAAACATAGATTGATAAGTGATATACTATTTATTTGTCCTTGTCCTCCATGAGATTAACATTGGAGCCACAAAATACAACGTACTGCGTTTAGATATTTTTTAAGTACCTGGAGACCGAGCTTTGCTCGGATAGAATAAAACAATTTTAAGGGAATAAATATATTACTAATGATACAAATAGTTAAATAATTATTGTTTTACTTATGTCGGCAACAGAACATGATTTTGTTTGTCGCCTTCTTGAGATGAAAAAAAACGATAGTTGTTTATTGAACAATTAACGGAAAAAATTTTAAAACTAACCTGCATAAACTCAAAATAAAAATTTATCGGCCCCGGTAGGGCAGAACTCGCAACCTTCTGAGTACGAGTCCGCCGCGTTGGCAATGAGCTAACGCGCGATAAACCTGTAACGTGATTCAGCATCTTTTACCCAGGCGTTATTGTTGGTACGACTATTAATAAACTGTTGTCAACTGATTGTGCTAGATACAGAATAAAGATTAAGAAGCAAAAGGGAAATTTAATTTAAGTTTTTACAGATTGATTACTAATTTGATAATTTTTAATTTATTACATACATACATAAAAATGTATGCAAAACCTCTATTCACATCTTAAGAAGAGCATATTATTAGCCATCTTCACTCAACAAATAGCCATCTTCACTCAGCAAATAGCCATCTTCACTCAACAACTGTCAAACGGTTATAAACACATGTTTTGATTTGTATTGTTTACATTTGATTCTCCATAAGCGTAATGTTAATTTTTTAGATTTTAAACTTAATATTACAAGAAGACCGTAATTGTCCTGGACATTAGACCTATCTAGAACTTATTTTCTACTCGGAAATTAGTTATTTCCAAAATTTAAAGAAATTCCTTAGAGCCTTTTTCGAGATCCATATACCTTGCTCGTATTATAAGTATTGGATGGATTGAATATCTCGGTAACCGTTGGAGATACGGAAAACTTTGAGGAACTAAATTGTGTAGTTTTTAAGGTGATTCTAATGATAAAAGTAAAAATTTAAAATTATTTATGAAAAACGCAACAAACACAATTTTTGAGTACAAACCCCACCCCCCAAACTACCCGTTCCGATTGACCGATATGTCTGGTTTACGAACTCGTCCGAGCAAATGTAGGAATACACGTCTCTACCAAATTTGATCTCGATCAGACCATTTTTACGAGAGTTATTTGTTCACAGGCACAGAAAAAGCTCCCCTTCTCTATGGGAAATTCGTTAAAATGTTTTAGTTACCAATTTAATGAGATTAAACTATTGAATTTGATAAAGTTTGAAAGAACCAGTTACCGGCTATACGGCACGAAGAGACTGTAGAATACCTAAAGCGTTTATTGACCATAAAGCTTAATTCAGCTCTAGTTGAACCAATTATGCAGCTTAGCTAGAATGGACCACGTGAACAAGCCATATGGCCGACCATGGCCGAGTCGTATTCAGACTGATCAATAGTGTCCATGTGATTGATACACTGAAACTCAATTAGTCTAATAAATTCTGACTCAATACTTTAGATTTAACTTACTATTTAAGGTACCAGCACTTCTCTTTTCTTTACAAGTCAACGTTCTGAGAATGAAGCATCGGGATCAAGTTCATTTACAATGCATCTCGTGTGTAAGATGTCACGTAATACGTGTATTATACAAGCAATACATTAAGTTCCATATTTGATAAGTCGCATCGCCGACGGAGAACGTACAGTAGTCGGAGGGTCGCGTGAAGATAATTGCAACCCTCTTGCCATCGTAACTCCGACCAACCCCACAATAATTTACACGAATAATGCTCCGGATACGTGGCCGTTTGTGAATAAGCGACACGAGGGGCTTAAAACAATAACTATGTTCCAGCTACAGCTTCAAATGCAGTATTACGGTTTTAGCGTCAAATTTAAAATTCTTTTCTAAAAAGACAGGTTTTTAACATCATGCAGATGTATTTTTATATACTCGTTAAATCAAACCACAATCATTCCACACACACACACACACACACACACACCCACACATGATTATAAATTGAAACCCATAATCTAATGTTAAAAATAATTTATATTTTGTCCTTAAGTTTTTTAATCTATAATATTATAAAGAAGAGGTGGTTTCTGTATGTTTGTTTGTAGGTTTGTGTGTTTGTGGGTTTGTGTGTTTGTTGTGGCAAGTGAACGCAAAAAATACTGAACCAAATAGTTTGAAATTTTACACAAAGACAGATCTTAAACTCATGCAACACATAGGCATACTGATTTCCTTAAAATCCTCTCGGGCTACGCCCTGTGAACGTCCTAAGTTTCAATGTTTACATTTTTAGAAAATGAAAACATAAAATTACTTGAATGTCAACAGCTGTGAACACTAAAATTTGACAGTTCGAGAAGCAGAAGACATGGTTGCTGTAAATACCCTGGGATTCAATGTTTACAGTTTTTAATGTAAACATCCGTTTACTTTACATTTTGACAGTTCGGTAAGAAAAAGAAATAAAGTTAATTTTTACACATAAACTGCTGGATCGAAATTAGTGAATTATTAGTTCGAAATAGTGGAATGGTAGATTTTTTTTAATTTTCTCCCGATGCCTGCCTCTATTACGTTAATGCTTATCCTCTCCCAATATTTGACATATGTTACTTTGTCATGTTTAGATATATACTTAGACACGTGTTTTGTCATTTTGTAAACAATTATGAATTAATTATCAATAACTTAAATGTATCTGTAGAGCCTACACCTCTCAGCCTTTTTTACCCGTGCGAAGAACGGGTACTTTGGCTAGTGTAATATAAAAGGAAATAATACTAAATTTTTAAAAACAAATGGCTTCAATTTTTTTGTCGTGTGTAAACATGCAAAAAACTCGATGCAACTTAGTTTACCTCCCGTCGGTTTAACTGTGTGAATGAAGCACCCTTTGCCGGCTTAACTGTGTTTCCGACTTACCCAACGGTGCGTGCAAAATCGAATAACACAACGGCCAAAGCCGCACCTTTGATGCCTGGGGATGCAGAGATAAAACACGGCAACAAGATTACCTGGCGCTGCAGCCACGGGCCGGACCTCAAAAAAATCATGTTGTCTAGTAAATTAAATGAAACATTAAACTGTTGAAAGTATAACCGATTCTGGTAATGAGATAATCCATCAGATAAAACATTTATCAACATTATTATTATCATTTTTAGCGAATTTCCCATAGGGAAGAAGCTATTACCGTAGGTCTCATGGCGAGACTTAAGCCCGGGACCATGTTATTTTTTCTTCTTTAGGTGCCCAGAGACCAAAAACAATAGTCGTTAAAATTTATATATATATGTGTGTATATATATATGTATATATGTGTCTGTTAGCACGATAACTCTCGTAAAAATGGTCCGATCGAGACCAAATTTGGTAGAGACATGTATTCCTACAAATGCTCGGACGAGTTCGTAAACCAGATATATCGGTCAATGGGAACGGGTAGTTTGAGGGGGTTTTGTACCCCAAAATGGGGTTTTTTGCGTTTCACATGTAATTTTTAAAAATTTCTAATTTTATATTTCACTATTGGAATCAGCTTAAAAAACTACACAATTAAGTTCCTTAAAGTTTTTCTCTATCTCCAACGGTTACCAAGATATTAAAAAATCTAAACACAGTACGTTGTATTGTGGGGCTCCAATGTTAATCTTATGGAGGATAGGGAAAAAGTAATATTTCCCATATTAATCAATATTTTTGGATAAAACTTGATATTTAGCTTCATGTGGTTGGGATCTATCCATTTATGCTTAAAAATCATAGTTTATGTGTTTATCATGGCAGCAAACCTGCATACTCTTTTCCCATATTAATCATATAGGAAATAGGCAAACTCCTTTATTTATGGACAGATGTTGATGAAAGTTGGTATAAATGTTAAGATAAAAATTATTCATGGTAGAAATGACTTCTTTCAGTGTTCCTCACAGCAGCTAACCTGAATACTCTTTCCTATGTTAATCTTATGGAGAATAGGCAAATAATTCTCATGTTTATGGACATATTTTTATAAAACTTGTCATATATTAAATTATTGATTTGGAAATTCGCTGAGTACGCAGGTCTGCTGCGACGGGGGTATTTTAATATATTTTCCTTGTCTCGATTTCTTAAGGTTAGTGGTAAAAGGCCTGATTGAAATTCTCTAACCAGTTTTGTCATTCTATTCTATTTTCTTGGTTATTTTATGATCACGGCAAAGTAAACGTGTTCTAATCTTGTTTATCATAGGCATCCTGTACTCCGATAAAATATAGTCATTTATTTAGTTTATATGCAAATGAGATTTCAACCTAAAACAGGAAATTATCGGAAATATCTGAATTATCATGAAATATTGCCGAATAATAACATTCGTGTTACATTTACGCGTACGCATACTTATACGCCTTATTTAGGTAATACGCATTAAATACGGGCACAATACGGGAGGGAAGCATATATGAGCATAATGAGTACGTGAAGAACGTTTCATGGGTAAAATATAACAAATACCGTATTTCTTGTTATGATAAGGGATAACACGTTTTACTACTGAATATTTTTGAATAAAACTCGAAGGTGTTGCAGAACCGCTGAAAATTAAATTACATTACAAGCTGTAACTCGGGTTGATTTCAATTAAGGCTTAAGTAAATGTTTTACTTCTTAGCTTTAAACAATTTTCTTTCATTAACTTACAACTGTTTTAAATTAACAACACTCCCAGTTTATGTTTCGTTGTTGAATGACCTCTACTAGGTTTCTCTTCAACTAATATTCAATTTCAATATACTGGATCAAACAATGTACTAGCGTCATTCGGTCGTTTAAGATGTGTTATTTATAAAACAATAAGGTCAAATCAAATATGAATTAACAACAGAGGCATGGTTTGCATTTTTATCCAGCAAATGATTTATAGACGGAACTATGTTGATGAAGCTAGTACTATTTATTTTTCAAGGATTGAAATAATATCTTCAATCGAAATATTACACTCTTTCACTTGGTGGAAGTGGTTGTCGCTAAAATATTAGTTTCATCTGCCATCTAGTGATGTGATGATACGCGGCACTTCCTGAATATTGTTAATCAGGATTTTATACAAAGCGTTAAAGGTAAACTGTTTGATTACGGTAGGAAATGGGAGAATTGTTTTTTTATCCGGTTGACAATAACTGTGAACAAACTGTGTAATGTACTCGTAACTACGTACAAAGGTGAGCTCGTGGGAGCCGAAAATGCTCGTGATGTCAAGTATTGATAGACGTCGCCAAAACTGTTCCAATTTGTGTTGACTAACAACGTCGACGCCGCGGGCTGCGGTAACTCACACCTCGCACCTCGCCACGACTACTGCATGTAGCCTACCAGCAACACTTGCTGGGAATGTGAGAAAATGTGTCATTGAGATCCAATCTGTCAGGTATTGGTAGACGTCGCCAAAACTGTTCCAATTTGTGTTGACTAACAACGTCGACGCCGCGGGCTGCGGTAACTCACACCTCGCCACGACTACTGCATGTAGCCTACCAGCAACACTTGCTGGGAATGTGAGAAAATGTGTCATTGAGATCCACCAATCCACCTATTTAAACCTCAATATTGATGCGATGATATTGTGAAGCGATGTAACTGACAAAGGCTAGCATTTCATCTATCAGTATTTCTGTACTAAATAATAGCACAACGATCCAGACCAGCTGGGCCCAGTTCAAATAATGGAACAGGCTCACTAACCACTCAGCCATCTGCCAATTATGATGATGGTTCAATCATTAAACTGATTTCGTACTTTGGATATGAACTTTTTAATGCTACGCCGAACTATAAGACGGCGAGAGGTCTTAATATCTGCAAAATCCGCCTAAACATACCAGAATTATATTGCCAGGGAAGACGAGCGTAGCGTAGCAGAAGTTTTGATGAATCTTGTTATAGAACGTACCGATTATGTTAGGAGTGCACCAATATACGGAATGTAATAGAGAATAGAAAAATGTAATTATGTTGGTGTGTGCAGTTTTAATCAAAAATTTGGGACATAATATATAAGTTTAAATAAAAAACACTTTTTGTTACTTTATAGCCAAATATTTTTTCCATGTTTGGATCGGGTGTAATAACTTCTATTAAATCATGTTTAATGTGCACTGTAAATAAATCAATGCATTCTCAAACAGAATTCTTCTAAACCTCGAGCTTAGATATAGGTTTTACTTTGTTAATTTAAAATTTAGAAATAATTTCAAACGATTAGGCTGTGTAGTTTACTATATATAATTGTATTGAGAATGTTTATTTTTATTAGAAAGATTTGAACAATACTGTTTCGTTCTTGTCTGCTGACATTTCAATTACGTATGACCGGTTGACAGCTTCATAAATGAAACATGCTCACGAAATTACACATGCATACAAACAGAACGCCTGATCGAACAGGCTGGCCGGCCACTTAGTTCCACGCATTTGGCTCTGCCCTTTCCGACTTGTTATTACTAAAAATATAATTTAATCTTTGGAAAATACAGTTTGTATATTTTCTGTTATGAAAATATCAAAACTATACTTTTGTTATTGCTTACAATATTACGGTATTTGAATCTTTAGAAAATACAATTTGTATACTTTCTCTTCAGAAAAATATCTAAAAAACTTAATAAATAAACATTTGCTCAGTTTGAAATTATCTTTCCCAGTTAATGCAGTTAGTGAGCGGGAATATACAATTAAAATACAGAAATAAAAATAAGATAAACAATTTTTACTATTGAGTTTGAGTTGGTTACTTTGCTTTGGTAATAACCCATAAAGTTTTCAATCTTCATAAAAATTAATTAGTACTTTGAGTTTTACCGTTTGCTTTTTTACACAATTTAATCGGCAGAGGCATTATACTTGTATAGAAATACATAGTCCGTTAACATCGAAATATTATTTACTAGCACATAACGTTTTATAGAGTTTTCTAAACAGTTAAATTTAGAAGTAATTCGTCCCGTCCATCTAGAACATTATTTTTCAAAAAATTATAATTATGAGTCGCTGGTAGATCTGATATTTTGTGGTCTAAAGCTTGATGAAACGATCGAAAACAATTTCAACTCTGTCCTGTTCAATATTCTACCTTCTAATCTCTTTAGCGCACCGAAGCTGAAGAACAGTTCATCAAAGTTAGTGGATGTCCAAGTCAGGCCATTTTCCGGTAATGAACCTCCCTTTGTCGATTTAATCACCGTGTTTCTAACTAACGGTGCGTGCAAAATCAAATAACAGAAGGGCCAAAGCATCTTTGATGCCTGAAGCTTCATAAAACACGGCTAACAGATGAACCGGTGCGGCGCGAAGCTCCGAGTCGTACTGCAGGCAGCGCACCACAAGTCAGTGTCGAAATAAACAACTGGCTGTGGCTTGACGCTGATATTACAGAATTGGTTGTTAACAGCATTTCTTACACCGAAGATCATTATCATACAGATTTAATTATTTTGTCGAGAAATAATATTTACATGGTTATATTTTAAGGATCATCGGGTTGCTTGATAATTTCAATACCCGATAGTTACAATAAAACATATTCAATAATGATATTTTTACATGGTTATATTTTAAGGATCATCGGGTAGCTTGATAATTTCAATACCCGATAGTTACATTAAAACATATTCAATAATGATATTTTTACATGGTTATATTTTAAGGATCATCGGGTAGCTTGATAATTTCAATACCCGATAGTTACAATAAAACATATTCAATAATGATATTTTTACATGGTTATATTTTAAGGATCATCGGGTAGCTTGATAATTTCAATACCCGATAGTTACATTAAAACATATTCAATAACTAGCTGATCCGGCGAACTTCGTACCGCCTAACAGTAAATACGTGTTAACTTTCAGATTAGCCATGTTCTGAAGTCGAATAGCATTACGTCTTCGTTGTGAAAAATTAGATATTCTGGGTCGCGGCTTAGTTAATAACAATACTGAAACGATAAAAAATATTAATAACATTCCCACAAAACAAATAAATCTGAGTGGATTGATTCACAATTTTTCAAATCCAACCAAAACCAAACAAAACCTAACTGTAGTATGGCTTTTATAGGAAAGATATACAACAGCTGATTATTAAACAAACGTAATAAGTATAAACATCGTATATATTTTTTATTTGGCCGACATAATTATAAACACGTGACTTTTAATCATACAGAAAATAAAAATATAAAATACATAATCCCAAAAATCGTAAACTATAAACGTGGTGAATAAACCTTATCATTTTGTACAGTACACATTTACTTCATAGTTTTACATTAATGAATGATTCAGATGGCATTGGATAGTAAAGCATATTGCTAATGGAAAGTAAAACTACAGCTGTAGCTTAAGAAATCAAATGTTTTTATTGTAGAACATTTGTAAACGAACTTAGTCCCCATAAGATTAACATTAGAAATTAAAAACGCTATAAAATGGAAACTAATTGAATTTATTGAAACTGAAGCATGACCGGAGCACAGACGAGTCCAAAAAATCTAAGATCATTAAAATCGGTCCAGCTGTTCTCGAGTTATAATTCGTGTAACTAACACGACTTTGTTTTATATTTTAGATCATATTTTACATGGTTATATTTTAAGGATCATCGTTTAGCTTAATAATTTCAATACCCGATAGTTACAATAAAACATATTCAATAATGATATTTTTCGGTACAAAAGGTATTTAAAGCAAACTCCTTTAAAAGAGTCAAGATAAGAAACAACCGATGGTTTTCATATAATAAGAGTTTAGTTTTTTGTACAAAGTAAAACGGTTATCTGGCGTTTCTTTCTTTCAAAGGACAGTGACAAGACGAGAAAAAGGTGAGCAGTAAAGGATTTGCCGTAGGCGCGGTACAATGAATGATTATTCAAAAATACTTCAGAATATTTTGTAATGGCATACTTCGAAATCATGTACCTAAATGTTGTCAATCATGGGTTATATTAGGCACATATTAGGATTTAATTAAGATGGATTGTAGTTTCGATAATGTCTATACTAAAATATAGTTCCGATTAATCAGTGATCTTTCAGAGCCGTTCCACCTATCGTTTGAACAATACACCTATTGTTAAAATCACATTTCTAACTACAGAATAGAGGCAGTTATTTATTCAATTTCTCCCTGCTCCTTCTGATTAGAATATGTTATAATTTATATGCTATGAAATGGTAGAACTGAAGTGGGAGAGTAGGAAGGGGGCGGCGGTTGACAAGTGTGGAGTGGAGCAGATCAGTGTTGCAGTAGCAGCCGTCCGGCATTGTGCCAATTACTTGTTTGTTGTAAAAATGTCACATTCGTGTGAAGATTAAACCATAAAATACAGTCAGTAAAAGGATTACGAGCAATTATGGAAGAGTTGGGAATTTTTTATACAGAAGTCTCATATTACAAAATAAAAATTAACAAGGAAGCATATCGTGTTCTCTCTCTTGACTGTTTACAGCTACTCAGCACGTGTGATTGTAATACTGTATATGTGTACAATCAAACATCTCACGTCCTTCTGCATACATATTTATGTCCGGACTATGTTGCAGTGTATTTGAATTTACTAAACTTTTGAAAAAACATAATGGATATATTTCGCTGTATAACCGTCATTTTATAACTAAAAATACTCCTATTTTGACGTAAACCATTAGATCCTGATAGAGATAGAACTTGGATGCTTATCACAGCAATTTTGTTGGAAATTGAATCGAGAAATCTGCGAATCTCGTAGCCAATGATAGGTCCAATCGGTCATTAAAAAGATGGTTTATTCAAGTAGACTGATGTAATGTTAAAGTGACCGCGGCGTCGACGTTGTTAGTCAACGCAAATTGGAACAGTTTAGGCGACGTCTACCAATACCTGACAGATTGGCCTCATCTCGTGATGATCAAATAGATAAAGTATCCTGTAGGAGTTGTTGAGCCTCTCCGTCACCGTGGGGTGTGTTGCATTGAGTAAGACTATTCTAAAGGTAATGCGTCCATTCTACTAACGATCGGCAAAATTCATAAATATTACAGGATTTTATTTTTATTCTTCACTTGCTATCCCGGCGAACTTCGTAACGCCTAACAGAAAATACATGTTAACCTTAAGATTGGCCATTTTTTGAAGTCAAATAGCATTGCGGCTTCGTTGTGAAAGCTTTAAATATTCAGCAGCTGATTATTATAATAAACCTAGTATGTATAAACATTGTAATTATTTTATTTGGCAAACATATAACCACGTTACTTTTAATCATACAGAAAATAAAAAATATATAAATACAGTACATAATTCCCAAAAACCGTAAACTATTAACGTGGCGAATATTGCCGTTCATTTTGTACAGCACATATTTACTTCATAGTTTTACATTAATGAATTACTCATATGGCATTGGATAGTAAAGCATATTGCTAACGGAGAGTAAACGAACAGCTGTTTTAAGAAATCAAATGTTTTGATTTAAGAAAATTTGTAAACAAACTTAGTCCCTATAAGGTTAACAAGGTTAAAACGCTATAAAATGGAAACTAATTGAATTTATGGAAAGTGAATATGCCTAAAGCATGACCGGAGCAAAGGCAAATCCAAAGAATTTAAGATCATTAAAATCGGTCCAGCTGTTCTCGAGTTATAATGTAACTAACACGACTTTTTTTATATATTTAGATTAAAATATATTTGGTTATCTTCCAGGTTGTGATAAATTTGAAGATCGATTTTAAAAATATTTGCTGAAATTACATCTATTATAATTATCTCATATACATAATTATCTGCTAACTGCATTTTGAGTTTAAGTATTAAATCAATACTTAAAAAAGTATATAAATTATTATTGATCCGTATGTTAAAACCCGTATATATAATCACAGCTAAGTTATTCCGTAAATAATATTTATTTTATGATTGTTAGCGGATTCTACAATTTTATTGAATTGGCAACATAATATCGACGTTTGTAGATACAGTTGAACTTTAACTCAAATCATTGATGGCAGGAAATTGCCTAAGAGCCGAGAAGTAAAATATTTACTTTCCCCTTAGTCGGAATCGACCCGAGTTACAGTTTCTAAATTCCGTAATTTAATTCTGGACTGAAACACCTTTGAGTTTCACGTCGAAGTTGTCGGAGATCCGTGTCCCCGCCGGGGGGCCGTAATCATCATAATGCCAATTTGCACACATTTGAATAGCTGAAAGTCCCCGTGAGCGTTTAAACGCCGACTGTCCTAATTCAATACCCACAATGCAATGGTGGCGCGACGCCTTGACCGCGACGCGACGCGACACGACGCGACAACACATACCACAATTAATTGGAATCTCATGGGATAAGGTCATCTGCTCATGGTATAAGGTAAAAAGTATCAAAAATAGTATAATTCATAACTAGGGCCAAAACGGGGGCGTTTTTGATACGAGCACAATTTTTAACAGCCGAGGCTGTTAAATGTGCGAGTAGGATATCAAAAAGCCAATTTTGGGCCGTGTGATGAACTATATTTTCCGTATATAATAATAAAATAAAATAAAATGAAACAAACTCGTAAAACATAAATTATTACCTGATTTAGAATCAATATTTGTCAATCATTTTTGTCGTTTTAGACTAATCAGGTGTTATGCTACTTACGTTGCAGTAGTCCTTTCTTGATTCCCGATTGGTTGTTTAGGTTTGTCAGTTATTATTATAAATAGCTTGATCTCGACCATTCGATAGTTCGAGTTAATAGTCGATTACCAGTTTCACAATTGATATTCTGAACGTCACAAAAAATCGATAGCGATTGTTGCAGTTACTATATCGATTGAAATGCTGACCTCGAATAAAAAGTATCATCAACAAATGATCTTTTGCGGCCTAAGACTCCTAGGAAGAAAAAGAACAGCCTTTCTCTTCAACAAATGTATCTGTTTTTGAAGCAGTATGACGAAAATGTCTTTTTCGTCCTGGGGTGAAAAAATCAGCTGATTTTTAGGTCCTAATGAATTCTAATTAAATAAACGGTATCAGAGGACTAACACATACTTTCTCCCTTAGTGCAGGATGATGAAAAATTAGTTCGTCAATAAAAAGTAGGCCTAATGAAGCACATTAAAAGAAATTCTTAAGTGATCTGAAAATAACATGTTGATTACATTTAATTTACTATATCACTCGAAGCTGCATAAGGCACTTTAAATGTTAAAATCAATCTCTTAGTATTTATTCATAATATTGTATCACCTCCACCTCCAACTCCACCTCCACCACGGGGTGAATCATCCCCACGCGAGCTGGTGCCGCGCTGTTCACTGTTCCTCCCCCGCCGGTGCTCATTCTCCACGACAGGCTCAATAAATTATTACAAAATTGTCCGTGTCTTCAGTTTACCCCCGGTCTGGCCTCTGGTTGACTAGCACTGTCAATAGTGGAATCATATAGTAGATTCTCTCTTTCTTGTGCATTGATATACCAACGAACATCTACATCTACATCTACAAGTACTTTGAAAACTTCACTGTCTAACTCATGGACTAATGGAAAGTGAAATGGACAAGAGAAGTATATGATTATGTGATTGCGTGTAAACCGATTTTTAAACACGTTTACAATAGGTCAGAACTTTTATAACAATAATAGGATCCATTGAAAAATGGCACAGTGTGATTTCTAACTGAAATGATGAATGTAGCCCACGAAGAAACCTTTTTATTCATTTTGTATCTCTTGAGAGCAGGGTATAGATTCATCCTATTTAGTTCCAAATAACCGTAAAAATACAAATAAGTAGGGATTTAATTTAAACGATCTGTTAGTTTATTGTGGCATTAATACATAAGCAAATTTGGTACAGCGTGTTCAATAATCATGAGTGTATAAAGGTGTATTAATAATTAGTGTGGTAAAATCTGCAAGAATGCGAGGTTTAATATTCTTTATTTCAATAATCTGACGACATTCTCCTGACACCGCGTCATTTTACCTCCAACAGCACCCACACTGAGTGTTACAACTTATAAAATCTCGACCTGACTCGGTCTTCAGCGACCAGAAATGTCGGCTCAAACCTGAGACCGTGATTGGCAAACAAGAGCAAATCAGATTCAGCCACCAATCAGTGTTAAACGTTTAAATGCGAGGTGAATCTTCCACGAGGTCTGCGTTGTTACGTCTGATTGTTATGTCTGATGCCCTGATGTGGTTGAAGAAATGCCACCATCTTATAACTCATCCCGTTTTCAAACGATTACCTACCTAATAATGGACATTAAAAAATTTAATGTTTAAGTAACAGAAACTATTATATCATGTTGCCAATAATACTATTTTTATATTTCATGCACAACACAAAACCTATATTGATAAAGCACCAAATAACCACAACACTCCGCCTCCAAGCTAGTGGGGCGGCACAAGATGGCGTGCGCTCAGGACGAGAGTCGGAGCACGACTGTAAATTAAAATTGAATGGCTGTTATATGAATCATTCAATAACTTATTGTATCGTCAAACTACTTATGGTGTTCTAACTTGGGGCTAATGTTTTATTTTAGATTTGGGGAAAGATACAAACACGAAGGAACTGCAATTAATTTAATATAAACCATGACTAATTTTCTGAAATTGACGCTCATATTGATTACACTAATTCGATGATTATAATTATGATGTTAAACTCAAGATTAGTATCAGCCACACAACGTGGTCTATTAAAACCAAAACCTATACTAGTTTTTACTCACATTGCATCACACGCAACAGGAACTGGTTAAGACGTTTGATCAATATCATTCGTCGCATGCAAATGCACAGAAATCCTCACCGCCTCAATAAGTTCCACATTTCATTAGCCGCATCGCTGATAAAGAACGTACAGTAGTCGGAGGGTCGCGTGGAGATAATTGCAACCCTCTTGCCATCGTAACTCCGACCAACCCCGCAATAATTTACACGAATAATGCTCCGGATATGTGGCCGTTTGTGAATAAGCGACACGAGACCAGAGTTGTGTCGATCAACGTTACGCGTTAACTACGCGAACCGATCTCATCCTCTCCTCCTTCACAACTGTCTACGTAATATACAACGGAAATTCTCTATAAGACCGAAAATATGGCTCAGATTACATGTTTTTTTCCATTTAATAGCCTACATATAATAAAAACTTTTTTTCTCATAATGTACGAGTATGCATTATGAAATTTAGTTCATCTTCTGAACTGAAAAGTGTTTCTGAATTTAATTATTAAAATAACACTTGCGAAAAACGTAATTTAATAGGTAAGGTAGGTAAGGTGTTATAAGGCTATGTTATTGTATACCTAAATAAGTCTGCTGGAATAAATGTAATACCCCCAATCAGCAGCAAACCTGTGTATTCACAGAATTTCCTTCGAATTATAAATTATTTGTATCATACAAACTAAGCTTGATTATAGGTTAAATCATATTACAGATTATATATATACAGGGTGTTCATTAAAGTTGGGGACAAACTTCGAGGGGTGATAGTACTCATCAAAATAGCTAGCCGCCATTTTGTATTTTATACAAAAAACTTTATATATAAAGAACTATTTAAGATACATTTACCAAACTTTGCACACATATTTATTGGCCAAAGAGAAAAATATTCTCAAAGTATCATTAAGTTTGCTTTCATATTTTCAAAATGGCGGCGGTTCTTAAAGTTTATGTTTTTTTTTGTTATTTAAATTAAAATATTTTTATTTACCGCCGTCATTTTGAAAATATAAAAGCAAACTTAATGATAATTTGAGAATATTTTTTCTGTAGCCATTAAATATGTGTGCGAAGTTTGGGTTCTGTACCTTAAATAATTATTTATTTATAATGTTTTTTGTATAAAATACAAAATGGCGGCTAGCGGCTAAACGAAGGATTTTTCGACATATGTTTATTAGAATTTTTTGTTTATTTTGATGAGTACTATCACCCCTCGAAGTTTGTCCCCGACTTTAATGAACACCCTGTATATAAAATATATATGTATATATAAATATATATATTTGAGTTGGTAAATGAGGGCTACTATTAATATCAAATAATTATGTTAATAATTATATTATAATTATTTAATTTAAATAAAATAATTTCTCACACAAAAAAAGGGTACTAAGTTATGCATAATTATTTAATGTATATATATATATATATATGTGTGTGTGTGTGTGTGTGTGTGTGTGTGTGTGTGTGTGTGTGTGTGTGTGGGCGCGCGGAAGTTATACCAATTTATGGCTGGGGCGGTAACGAGTCCTGTAATTTAGCTATTTGGAGGTCCGAATTGTGGTTAGTTGGTACAACCATGTAGATGTGATCAGCTAGCCGCCTAGCACCTACACCTAGCACAAAAAGTTTGGCGGCGAATACTGTAGCGCCGGGTGGTCAGTAGTGTCTCAGGTATCCTGTGATCAGCTGGCCGCCTAGCACCTAAACCTAGCACAAGTTTGGCGGCGCATACTGTAGCGCCGGGTGGTCAGTAGTGTCTCAGGTATCCTGTGATCAGCTGGCCGCCTAGCACCTAAACCTAGCACAAGTTTGGCGGCGCATACTGTAGCGCCGGGTGGTCAGTAGTGTCTCAGGTATCCTGTGATCAGCTGGCCGCCTAGCACCTAAACCTAGCACAAGTTTGGCGGCGCATACTGTAGCGCCGGGTGGTCAGTAGTGTCTCAGGTATCCTGTGATCAGCTGGCCGCCTAGCACCTAAACCTAGCACAAGTTTGGCGGCGCATACTGTAGCGCCGGGTGGTCAGTAGTGTCTCAGGTATCCTGTGATCAGCTGGCCGCCTAGCACCTAAACCTAGCACAAGATTGGCGGCGCATACTGTAGCGCCGGGTGGTCAGTAGTGTCTCAGGTATCCTGTGATCAGCTGGCCGCCTAGCACCTAAACCTAGCACAATATTGGCGGCGCATACTGTAGCGCCAGGTGGTCAGTAGTGTCTCAGGTATCCTGTGATCAGCTGGCCACCTAGCACGAAAACCTAGCACAATTTTGGCGGCGCATACTGTAGCGCCGGGTGGTCAGTAGTGTCTCAGGTATCCTGTGATCAGCTGGCCGCCTAGCACCTAAACCTAGCACAAGATTGGCGGCGCATACTGTAGCGCCGGGTGGTCAGTAGTGTCTCAGGTATCCTGTGATCAGCTGGCCGCCTAGCACCTAAACCTAGCACAAGATTGGCGGCGCATACTGTAGCGCCGGGTGGTCAGTAGTGTCTCAGGTATCCTGTGATCAGCTGGCCGCCTAGCACCTAAACCTAGCACAAGATTGGCGGCGCATACTGTAGCGCCGGGTGGTCAGTAGTGTCTCAGGTATCCTGTGATCAGCTGGCCGCCTAGCACCTAAACCTAACACAACGAGTTTAGCGGCGCATACTGTAGCGTCAGGTGGTCAGTAGTGTCTCAGGTATCCTGTGATCAGCTGGCCGCCTAGCACCTACACCTAGCACAAGTTTGGCGGCGCATACTGTAGCGCCGGGTGGTCAGTAGTGTCTCAGGTATCCTGTGATCAGCTGGCCGCCTAGCACCTAAACCTAGCACAAGATTGGCGGCGCATACTGTAGCGCCGGGTGGTCAGTAGTGTCTCAGGTATCCTGTGATCAGCTGGCCGCCTAGCACCTAAACCTAGCACAAGTTTGGCGGCGCATACTGTAGCGCCGGGTGGTCAGTAGTGTCTCAGGTATCCTGTGATCAGCTGGCCGCCTAGCACCTAAACCTAGCACAAGTTTGGCGGCGCATACTGAAGCGCCGGGTGGCCAGTAGTGTTTCTGGTATCGTGTGATCAGCTGGCCGCCTAGCACCTACACCTAACACAACGAGTTTAGCGGCGCATACTGTAGCGTCAGGTGGTCAGTAGTGTCTCAGGTATCCTGTGATCAGCTGGCCGCCTAGCACCTAAACCTAGCACAAGTTTGGCGGCGCATACTGAAGCGCCGGGTGGCCAGTAGTGTCTCTGGCATCGTGTGATCAGCTGGCCGCCGCCACCATTTTAATTATCATCTCCGTCATAACTGCACCTTGATGCTAATTTTATTGGCTGTTAACTCTCCCCTTATTCTTGTACCGCGCTCGGTTCTATCGTCTTATTTAGGGTATTATTTACGAGGTTCTCGCCTTAATTGTATGGGAATGAGTCGTAATGGAGTAAAGACTAATTATTTTCTAGCTATTCCAAGAGGTAATCCAGCAGCTACAGCTGAATAGCTAATGCTGTGATTCGCCCAAACGAAGTCCATTCGCCCGTATTTAAGTTACTCATACACGTCTGGACGGATGGGGAAGATGGGTTTAGTTTGGGTGTACACCGCCTAACGGAGGAGTTACCACATAACACTCGCAGGATCAGGGGTAGTCATAAAGAGCTACAACCTGAACCTCCCCAAAAGTCTGGAAAATATAATAAAATTACAATTTACATTGTTATTCAAACGTAATTTATTTACTTATCACTATTAACACAACACGTTGACAACGCTCATTCCCAGATACTAGGTATATTTGTTAACATTCCTAGAGAAACATATAATCTATAATATTATAAAGAAGAGGTGGTTTCTGTATGTTTGTGGGTTTGTGTGTTTGTGGGTTTGTGGGTTTGTTGTGGCAAGTGAACGCAAAAAATATTGAACCAAACAGTTTGAAATTTTACACAAAGACAGATCTTAAACTCATGCAACACATAGGCATACTCATTTCCTTAAAATCCTCTCGGGCTACGCCCTGTGAACGTCCCAAGTTTCAATGTTTACATTTTTAGAAAATGAAAACATAAAATTACTTGAATGTCAACAGCTGTGAACACTAAAATTTGACAGTTCGAGAAGCAGAAGACATGGTTGCTGTAAATACCCTGGGATTCAATGTTTACAGTTTTTAATGTCAACATCCGTTTACTTTACATTTTGACAGTTCGGGAAGAAAAAGAAATAAAGTTAATTTTTACACATAAACTGCTGGATCGAAATTAGTGAATTATTAGTTCGAAATAGTGGAATGGTAGATTTTTAATTTTCTCCCGATGCCTGCCTCTATTACGTTAATGCTTATCCTCTCCCAATATTTGACATATGTTACTTTGTCATGTTTAGATATATACTTAGACACGTGTTTTGTCATTTTGTAAACAATTATGAATTAATTATCAATAACTGAAATGTATCTGTAGAGCCTAAACCTCTCAGCCTTTTTTACCCGTGCGAAGAACGGGTACTTTGGCTAGTACATTATAAAGTGTTTCAGTGTGTCAAGTTAACTGCTTTATTATGACTGTTTTACGATTGTTACTCAACAACAATTGCTAATATGTATTGATGGGTCGGCATTTGGACAGGTTATATTAGAGGAATGACTTTGACCGCAAAGCGAAAGCAGTTAACTGAGGCCGGCTCCGAGGTTCGTCTACTAATAGACCTCAGAGTAACTCTATAACTTCCGGCCGGCATTCCGTGGTTTACGTTTGCTCCATGCTCCATGCTCTGTTCTCTCTCTCTGCCGTCTCGCATCGTTTGTCATTGCTGTTGCTCTGTGCTTCTGTTGTGCCGTTGCACCGTGTCCATGTAACAGCACAATTGACGCTGATGCGATAACTACACAGATATTTTTTCAATATGCAGGCCCATATCGGCGCGACACCTTTACACCTGTATTCTTAAGATCAGCAAATCAAAATAATCTAAAAATACTCATCATCGTTTGCCTAGATTACAATTTTGCGATCTTGGAAGTAAGTACTCGTATAATCTGACACTGTAAACGATCTTCAAAACCCTTCCAGTGCCGAGCGTCTCGATCCGATAAGGTCATGCCCGCTCGAGAAATGCCGGCGACTCGCTCCGAGACGCTCAGAAAATCACTGTTTATACAGTAGTATGTAGCAGTTATTCTAACTGGCCTAAATTACACTACAAACTTCAGAAAGAAATAAGCTTTATTTTTATGCATTTTACTCTATGGCGGAATGTTTTTTTAGATCGTGATCAATCATAAACAATCCCACGACAGCTGCGACGACCGATAACAATATACGGCTCTTTTGTATAACAAAATTTTAACATTTTACTATTAATTTATTGTAATTTCAACTATTGGATATATCTCCTCATTATCTTTGTGACTGCAATGTGACAAACGTATGATTTAATATCATTTGTAAATAATTATTTTGTTTACATTATTCCGGTTTAAAAATAATTGTCATTAAGATTAAACTAATGTTATTTATTTTAAATTATTTTACTAACAAATATATAATGAGTGAGAAAGTACTATTATTCCTATGTAAAATCAATCTCCAAAATAGGTTATGGGCCCAGAGGGCTCTGACTCATGAATAAAAATAACTTCCCAAGTAATAAAAGTGACTTAGTTTCAATTCAAATTTGCTAGTCTGTCTAGGTTGAATAGTAAAGTCTTGGTTGTGTAACATTTCATAACTTGCAACATATGTAATGGCAAGTACTGTGAATTATAGAATTGAACCCCTAAACAAAAATAAATATGATACTTGGAAACTACAGGCACAAGCCATATTAAGAAAGTCTGAGCTTTGGAAATATGTCAGTGGTGATTTAAATAATTGTCCTAATGATACACATACTGAAGAAAACAAAAATTGGATGCATCAAAATCTAAATGCAAAATCTGACTTAACATTAATAATTTCACCAGGTGAGCTTAGAAATATAGAGGCTTGTACATCTTCAAAAGATGTTTGGAAGACTTTAAGTAACATTTATGCATCTAAAGGTCCTGCCCGTAAGGCAACACTTCTAAAGTAACTAATTCCTCACAAATAATCATCAGAATATGGGGACAATGTAAATCAATTAGTAGATGCAGTTGATAAACTTGCAGAACTAGATATACAAATTAATTATGATCTTTTATCTATAATGATGTTGTACAGTTTAAGTCAATCGTTTTAAAATTTCAGAGTTGCAATTGAATCTCGCGACATACTCCCTAAACCCGATCAACTTAAAATCAAAATACTTAAAGAATCTGAGGCTAGGCAAAACGTTGTTGTAAATGTCGGTGCCTTGATTCGGGGAGCACTTCTCATATGTTTCAAAATAAAGAATTTTTCATTGAACTTTCAAAAACATTTCCAGATCACTCTCTCAAATTGCATCAAAGAATCAAACTACTTTGATAAGGCAAAAGGGAATGTAGAATTAAGTAAAAATGGTTCAGATGTTCCTGATCTAACTACTAATCTGTTATCTGTAAACTAAATAACTGAAAAAGGTTATACAGTAACATTTGATAAAAAACATGCTTTTGTAAAAACTCAAGAAATGAAATAACCCTGCAAGCAAATAAAATAAATGGTTTGTACTATGTACAGTTGGATGAATCTGAAAGATCTAACCTTGTGACAAATAGCAAAATAAATGACATTCTAAACTAGGACACTTAAATGAAAGTTACTTAAAACACGCTTTTAAAAATAAAACAATGAATGGTCTAGACTTAAACTGAGAAACTTCGTGATTGCGAAGTAAGCATTCAGTCAAAAATGAATAAAGCTCCTTTCCCAGTCCATAGCAGTCCAAAAGACTTAGATTTTTTGGAAATCATCCAATCAGATGTTTGTGGTCCGATAAAAGTCATGTCACCGGGTGGTTCGAAGTATTTTGTAACGTTTATCGATGAGGAATCTCGGTACAGTAAATTATATTTCCTAAAACATAAGAATGAAGTCTTAAGGTACTTCAAAATATTCAAAAACGAAATGGAAACCTTAAAAAATAAGAAAATTAAGTGTTTGCAAACAGACACTGGCAAAGGCGAGTGTTGCAATGATACATTTAACAATTATTTGCAAGTAAATGGTATTCAAAGACGGTGTTCTGCTCCTTACACGCCTGAACAAAATGGTCTCGCAGAAAGGCTTAATAGCACACTGCTTGCTACAGCAAGATGTCTGATTACAGAATCAAAGATTGCTCCAATGTTTTGGGCAGAAGCTGTTGTGTGTACCGCAAACTATTTGCGCAGTTGATGTCCAGCCTCTGATCACGACCTCTCAATCACACAACACCATTTGAAACGTGGGTTGGAAGAACACCATTTGTAAATCATCTTCTTGTGTTTGGAAGCAAAGCATAATATGTGTTGAACAAGAAAAACACAAAAGGAACATTTTCTCCACGTGCAGTTGAAGGAACCTTTGTTGGATATTCCGAAGTCTCTAAAGCACACAGAATATGGGTTTCCAAATATCGAAATGTCATAGTCAATCTAGATGTAAAAGTTCTCGAAAGTTTCCTGATTCAAATGACACAATTGATGAGTATAATTTACTTGAAGAGGAGGGAATTTTTGACACTGAAGAACAAACAGAAGCAAATCATAAACAAACTCGTGTTCACAATTTGAGGCATAAGTCACATTCCCTGTGAAGACTAAAACACCTGAAAATCATCATGTGGTCAATGAATCACAAGATCGCACTGCTACATCCAGTAATAAAAATTTATCCTCAAATGGTAATAAAAACAACAGTTCTAGTGGGTTTAAACATGAAACCTCTAAACGACCTCATCGTGAGAAGAATCCTCCGAAATGGCTTAATGATTTTTAATATTCTGGATTTGGATCTGAAATTGAAAATAATCCATCATATAGCTATCATGAAGCTATCAAAGAAGTGATAGTATCTCACTTAATGAATAAATCTTGAGACATTACTACGAAAATTAAACAATGATATGAATATTGTAGATTGTAAACTCGTGTTCAATTAAAAGAGTAAAGCTGATGGATCCCTAGAAAAATAATCTCAGAGGAAAAATTTGTGGCGGACAGGACACTGTTTAAAAAATATACACATTGCATTGATAAACCTTTGACTGAAAAACTCACAAGTTCACAAAAATCATTTAGGTCTCATGACAAGACTTAAGCCCGAGACCATGTTTTTCTGTCTTTACGTTCCCAAAGGCCAAAAACCATAGTCGTTAAAATTTATATAGATATATATGTATGTGTATATAGTGTATGTGTGTGTCTGTGAACACGATAACTCACGTAAAAATGGTCCAATCGAGACCAAATTTGTTAGAGACGTCTATTCCTACATTTGCTCGGACGAGTTTGTAAAAATGGGAACGGTCAATGGGAACAGTTAGTTTGGGGGGCTTTGTACTAAAAAATGAGGTTTTTGAGTTTTTCATATGTAATTTAAAAATTTTAAAATTTAATCTTTCACCATTAGAATCAGCTAAAAAACTACACAATTTAGTACCTTAAAGTTTTTCTCTATCTCCAACGGTTACTGAGATATTAAAAAATCTAAACACATTACGTTGTATTTTGGGGCTCCAATGTTAATCTTATGGAGAATAAGGAAAAATTAATACTTCCCATATCAATCAATATTTTTGGATTAAAATTGGTATTTACTTTCATGTGGTTGAGATCTATTCATTTATGCTTAGAAATCATAGTTTATGTGTTTTATCATGGCAGCAATCCCGCATACTCTTTTCCCACGTTAATCGTATAGGGAATAAACAACCCCCTTTATTTATGGACAGATGTTGATGAAAGTTGGTATAAATGTTAAAAATAAAAATTGTTCATGGTATAAATGCCTACTTTCAGTGTTCCTCGCAGCAGCAAACCTACGCCCTCTTTCCCATGTTAATCTAATGGAGAATAGGCAAATAATTCTTCTAAACAGCAAATAATTGTTATGTACAGATTTTAATAAAAATGGTTATATATTATTATTATATTATTGATTCGTTGAGTACGCAGGTCTGTTGCGACGGGGGTGTTTAAATGTTCATTAAAAATCATTAGTTGACCCTCTTTTCTTTTTTACTTCAAATTATTGTACTCATATCGTTACTAGATGCACAATTTTATCATGAGCAAAACAAAAAACAACACAATATACACAATTAATATACACAATTTTTATAATTGTTTTACTGAACGCTTGCGTTTTTTGGGAAAAAGGGCCGGCCGGCATTTTTAGCAGATCCACCGTACTTGGGGCTGGCAATTTTAGCAGATCCAATGTACCTGGGGCTGGCAATTTTAGCGCATCTCGCATCAAGACGCTCGGCACTCAATGGGTTAAAAGATTCCAAATTAGATATTTTATAAAATAAGTGGACTTTAATGGGGGGGAATTGTTACATTCACCCCTAAGGAAAGTGGTTGGAATGTTAATACTGCAACAACTGTTCAATAAAAGTGAGAAGAGTAATTCTATTAGGGGAGGCGGAGGATACATTACAGGGGTCGAAGTAGTTGCGGTCAACTCACTAATAGACCCGTCTGCAGCGCATGCCGCATGCCGCACGCCGCACTCACATTCCGCCGCTGGTGTTCAACTGTTCACACCCATAGACCACGCACGCTCTCGTCATTCGCCAGAGCCCGGTAGCCACGATACATAGTATAATTAATTTTAGTACATAATACTAGCATAGGTTTTTTTAAATACTGTATTGCCACGAAAATCAACTTTACCGCATGAATATAGTACTAAATAGATTGATTGGATTATTATTACAAAAAAATATTTGATGCATTTGATGCAAATAGAAGATTTATAATACTCAGTAAAATTAATTAATGGCGTAGAGCGTACATAGGAGTCACTGACATGTTTAATACGAAATTATCCGAAATGCATACTGTACTGTAACTTACGCTAATACGCTTTAGAAACGATTAAAATTTTTTACTAACAAAATTAAAGCAAAATGTTAAGTAAAGAACTTTACTTGGTAACTCAAAATTTGTTAACTAATTGTTATGATACAAGTTCTATGGTTGTACTGTAGTTTTAAATAACCACAAGCGTCACTTGCAATAGGCCTCTTGACCAGTGCCCCCCTCCGCTCAACCCCCCACTTCCCTCAACTCAATCCTCCACTTCCCTCCACTCAATCCCCCACTTCCCTCCGCTCAATCCCCCACTTCCCTCCGCTCAATCCCCCACTTCCCTCCGCTCAATCCCCAACTAACCTCCGCTCAATCCCCCACTTCCCTCCAATCAACCCTACACTTCCCTCCCCCAACATCGTCATGACGTGAAGCAAACTTAACAACGTAGACCTCGGCGAAGATTCGCCTCGCATTTAAACGTTTAACACTGATTGCTGGCTCAATCTGATTTACTATTGTTTGTCAATTACAGTCCTAATAATACTTACATGAAATTACTTGGTCGTTGAAGACATGTTTATTCAGGTTGAAAAACGTATGGTTACTGAGCTAACTTTTTACTGCTAAACGGTTATTTAGAAAGAAAAATATTTACTGTTGAGAATTGGACCATTGTTTATTATTTAAGATAAATGGACTGTACAGTGACATATATTCTGACTAACCCAATTAGTTTATGAAATTATTTAAATTTTAAAAGAAAATCCTAAAGAAAATAGATTCACAATTTGAATATCCTTGAACTTTGACAATTCTTTGTAGGGAGGTAAAATGCACATTTATACATTTTCTATACTCCCTGGTCTAAAATTTTATAAAAGCCCCAGCCCCCTTAAGGGGGAGTTTCAAGTTACAAACTCCCTTGGATCAAAAAAATTTGAGTACGGGCAAGCTTTCACTTTATACAAACGTCAATTCTATACTATCAAGCAATAAGCTGAAGTAGTGACCTGATGTAGTCCGCTTTGCAGAGGATCATGTTGGCTTTGGTGAAGCACGAGGTGCCCAGATCTGCCAACAGAGCGCCGCAGCACGAGCACTTGAGGCAGCTGTTGTGCCAGTACCGGTCGAGTGCGTGCAACAGGAACCTCTCCAGTATCTTGCCCCCGCAACCGGCGCACACCTTCACTCCGCCGCAGTTCTGGTTATTGTTGTTGTTGTTATTGTTGTTGTTCATGTGATGGTGGTGGTGGTGGTGCAGCGGATGGTGGGGCGGCTGGAAGGCGGGATGCGCGTGGTGGTGGTGCTCGTGATGTGGAGGGTGGGCCATCACGTGACCGTGGCCGTTACTCAGGGGGTTGTTGCCGCCTTGACCCCCGCCGTGGTAGCTGCTGTTGTCCGGCGGAGGTGAGTGAGGAGAACTCAACTCCGTGTAGGGGTGGTAGTGGGGGTTCATCGTCGTTGTGGCTGCCAGCTTGACTATCTGCAACAAAGACAAATTTGTTAGTAGTCTAGTAACAGCTTCTCAAGATTGTAGTTTTGAAGATGGTCTAATCTGTTGTTAGCACAATCGATTTATAGTTTGAAATATATGATTTTTTTTAATTAGTTTTAAGGTAAAAAAATGTGGCTACAGTACTTTAAAACACAATCGGACGCAAGTGTGATTAATTTGGCATATTTATGTATAGTAATAAAATGAATTTAATAGATTTATACGATATTATTTTCCAGTAAAGTTGTTATAAGTCAGAGTAAAATGTTATTATAAATAATTATAGTAACATTATAGGAGCACTACTTCTACCAATAACATATTATAATAATTATATGATGATATAAATAATTATTATCTTGCTATAATAATTATAGTTATTATATCACTAAATCGGAATCAACATAACAGTGGCCACTGGTTTGTTATCTCGACAAGCTGATACATCTCAGTATTAATCTCGAGTTTAGCCCGGTTTATCAGTTTTACGCAGTAGTACGGTATAATACATGGCATCAGCAGTACCTTTGTGTCAGTGTTAAGACTCCGATTACAGGTTAACATCGGGATGGCTTGCGAGCGACGTGGCGAGGAGACGGCGGCGGTGGGACAGTTTAGCGTAAATACCAATTTGCATCACAGATCCGATACGGACTTATGCACCTTGCCGCGCCCCACAAAGGGAACGCTTACACCACTATAAGTTCGAGGAATTTCAAAACACTTTGAATTATAAATGCTGCTCCTTTTGGGAGGAATTGTAGGTAAAGTCAAAGAAAGTCATAGAAGTCATAGAAAATCTAATAAGCAATGGGTAGTCATTGATAGGCTCCTGTAGCACGTATGCAGCACCTTGTTGGTTGTGTGCAAGGTAGTTATAAAACATCTAATGAGATGTAAGAAGTCTCATAGGTGCGCTCCTACAGCAGGTATCTGGCACCTTGTTGGTTGGGTGCAAGGTAGTCTTAGAACATCTAATGAGAAGTAAGTAGTCTCATAATCATAATATTTATTTCGTAAATAACAAAAAAGCAACATAAATTTTAATTTTCTCAAAAATAATATGGTGTTTGAAATTTTTTCAAATATAGAGGCAGCGCATTATACAACCGCTGGGCAGAGTAATGAATACCCTTTTCGAGAATTGCCAGCCTGTGAATAGGATGTACCAAATTACTCTTATGGCGAGTGTTATAGTGATGTCGGGCAATATTGCATTCAAAGAGATGAGGATTGTTTTTAAAGAAAGACATAACTTCAACAATATAAACACCTGGAGGAGTTAAGATATTTAGCTGTTGAAAGAATGGTTAGCAATGATCACGGACTCCTGCTTTACAGATGATCCGGACAATCCGTTTCTGGAGCCTGAAAACCCTTTGCATCTCACTTGACGATCCCCAAAAACCAATAGCATATTTCATCCTACTGTAAACATAAGCATAATAAATTTTATTTTCCATATTCACAACAGGCATCGGCACCTTAAATGCAAACGTAAGGGAGGATAGTTTGGAACAGAGAGTGTCAATGTGCTTTGACCAGCAGTGTCCCCTCTCTATGGTAACGCCAAGGAGGAAAGCAGAATCTGAAGGTATGACTCCATTTACATCGAAACCCTCCAAATCTCGATTTGCTAGGAGGAAAGCAGAATCTGAAGGTATGACTCCATTTACATCGAAACCCTCCAAATCTCGATTTGCTGGAGAGAAAACCATTACCTTGGTTTTCTTTTCATTTAGGTGGAAACCATTTGAAGAAAACCATTTATTGAGGCTGAAAAATTCCTGATTCATTGCAGACTTTAGCCCATCTAAATCTCTTGAGAAAGACAGAGCAGTTGTATCGTCAGCATAACACACAATATGAGATTTCATATTGTTCGGTAGATCATTCAGATAAACCAAAAATAAGAAGGGCCTAATATAGAGCCCTGAGGGACTCCCGAGGACACCACCATCCAATTGCCCTCAATGCGTCCACCATTTCTTAAAGAAACCACTTGCTTTCTATCAGTAAGGTATGACGACAAAAGAAACAAAGCTGTACTCTGAAGCCCTTATCTCTCCAACTTATTTAAGAGAACGGTATGGTTGATACAATCAAACGCCTTGGATAGATCGCAGTATATTGCACCACCACACAGCGATCCATCCAAAGCTCTCAAAACAGATTAGATGACCTCATGATTGCGCTAGAGTTTGAAAAGCCTTTCCTGAACCCGAATTGGGATGCAGTCAGTTTTTAACGTTTTTACATTAACTGCTTACGTATGTAATTGCGAAACAAGTGTTTTGATATAAGTTTTTGTATTTTGCAATAGTTAATTCGTTAGATTTCAATATCCCAAAGCTAAAAAGATAAAAGGAAATGGAGCTAAAGTAGAAAAGAAACTAAGGCTGTACATAATCAGCTTACCAAAAGATCAAATGAATAATATTTATATGATGAAATATATTTAAAACAATTAACAGGCATCGGCACCTTAAATGCAAACGTAAGGGAGGATAGTTTGGAACAGAGAGTGTCAATGTGCTTTGACCAGCAGTGTCCCCTCTCTATGGTAACGCCAAGGAGGAAAGCAGAATCTGAAGGTATGACTCCATTTACATCGAAACCCTCCAAATCTCGATTTGCTGGAGAGAAAACCATTACCTTGGTTTTCTTTTCATTTAGGTGGAAACCATTTGAAGAAAACCATTTATTGAGGCTGAAAAATTCCTGATTCATTGCAGACTTTAGCCCATCTAAATCTCTTGAGAAAGACAGAGCAGTTGTATCGTCAGCATAACACACAATATGAGATTTCATATTGTTCGGTAGATCATTCAGATAAACCAAAAATAAGAAGGGCCTAATATAGAGCCCTGAGGGACTCCCGAGGACACCACCATCCAATTGCCCTCAATGCGTCCACCATTTCTTAAAGAAACCACTTGCTTTCTATCAGTAAGGTATGACGACAAAAGAAACAAAGCTGTACTCTGAAGCCCTTATCTCTCCAGCTTATTTAAGAGAACGGTATGGTTGATACAATCAAACGCCTTGGATAGATCGCAGTATATTGCACCAACACACAGCGATCCATCCAAAGCTCTCAAAACAGATTAGATGACCTCATGATTGCGCTAGAGTTTGAAAAGCCTTTCCTGAACCCGAATTGGGATGCAGTCAGTTTTTAACGTTTTTACATTAACTGCTTACGTATGTAATTGCGAAACAAGTGTTTTGATATAAGTTTTTGTATTTTGCAATAGTTAATTCGTTAGATTTCAATATCCCAAAGCTAAAAAGATAAAAGGAAATGGAGCTAAAGTAGAAAAGAAACTAAGGCTGTACATAATCAGCTTACCAAGAGATCAAATGAATAATATTTATATGATGAAATATATTTAAAACAATTTTATTTCTTCTTAAAGTAAGTTTTATTGCTAAAAATATAAAAATCATTTTTATTAATTTACTATGTCGCATTGAAATCGACGATTAAAAAATCCCGTACTTCACTGGTATATGCGTGCGTTTGAAAGGAAATCAATAATTTACTGAAAGCTTTGCCCACATATTTACCCTTGGCGGTAAAGTTATTAAGAGTAAACAAGAAAGTAATTAGAACAAAGTTTGATAATAAAGGATTTAATTGCTCAGAGTTAATTAGGATAATGTTGGCAGTTGTTGCTCGCGTTGAGACAAACGGGGATAACGAATAGTGATACAAAGGCGTCTGTTACTGGTTGGTATTTCTCGCGGAGCTCTGTGTTGGAATATAGAAAATGTCGAATACGGCACAGGCAACCAAACCAAGCATGTTTCTTAACCTTGTACAATTAAAATTGGTTTTAGCGAATTTCCCATAGGGAAGAAGCTATTACCGTAGGTCTCATGGTGAGACTTAAGCCCGGGACCATGCTATTTTTTCTTCTTTAGGTGCCCAGAGTCCAAAAACAATAGTCGTTAATATATATATATATATATATATATATATATATATATATATTTGTGTGTGTGTGTGTGTGTGTGTGTGTGTGTGTGTGTGTGTCTGTGAACACGATAACTCTCGTAAAAATGGTCCAATCAAGACCAAATTTGGTAGAGACGTGAATTCCTACAAGTGCTCGGACGAGTTCGTAAACCAGACATATCGGTCAATGGGAACCGGTAGTTTGGGGGGGTTTTGTACCCCGAAATGGGGTTTATTGCGTTTTTCACGTGTATTTTTTTAATTTTCTAATTTCATATTTCACCATTAGAATCAGCTTAAAAAACAACACAATTAAGTTCCTTACAGTTTCTGTTGACTATTAAATTGTACATGACAACTATTTTCCCGCTACCAGAGCTCCCACAAATAATTGCACGAATATTATGAGGAAATAGTGTTTTGTTAACCTTTTTCTCTTGGTCATGTAATACAATTTTAAACTTGTTCTTTTGTTGAACGAATGACATTTTTTATATAAGAAAAATGAAAAAGAAATCTGGTGAATGATTGTATCTTAAGCCTTATAGAGGACGTGGACTGTTAAATACTTTAATTAATAATCTACCTTATCATTTATCCTTGCCTGGAGGCTACAGTGGTGTGGACCTGGGACCAACGTACGTCAAAACTTGGCCAACAATGTACTTTCAAAAAATAAACTAGACTCTTACTGTAAAGAACACGACATTTTCTATATGAATCATCCAGACATAGCTTCTAGAAACAAGGCTGACTTGCAATTGGCTGACCAAGCTTGGACTCGCGTTACTGCCAAAGATTTAGCTGAAAAGGCTGTCGCATATGGTGTAACTAACCTAATGAAAGTAAAAGCAAAGATGGGAATGGGTTTAAAATTTAATAAAAAATATGGACAACTACCAAATCCTATCGCAGTTAAAAGGCACGACCCACCTTCGAGGAGTGTTCCTAAAAAACGAACTAAAACCAATAAAACCAAGAATAAAAGAATGCGGAATAATTAATTTAGATAATGACAAAGGCACACATTGGACAGCATATCGTAAAAACAAAGACATTGTAAAAGACAATAATAAAAAAGACATAATATATATAACAAAAAGACATAATATATTCTGACCCGTTTGGTATAAAACCTCCTAATGAGGTAATTGAGTATTTTAGGGGCAGTAAAATATATTATACTACCGAACAGATACAAGATTTAGGTAGTACAATATGTGGTGATCTGTGTAGATTGTTTTTGAAAACTTTTAATTTATAATAAAAATGGAATCATTTACAATAACTTTTTCTGGTACTGAACCAGAGTTGAAATCAGTGTTCTTTCCACCAATCGAATTAAATAGTGACTATGTGATTGGGCTTGTCGATTTTCAGAGTTACAACTCTATATTTAACGTAAAGAAACCCCTAAACACACTACAAGGTAAAGCAGATTACAACTCCAAAGGGTCTAGTTAAAATAGAAGTGTTAAATCAAGCATTTAATGGTAAGATTATAATCATGTTTCATAAAGGTGAAATTTTAATTAATAGCAAAATTAAACTAATTCATCATAAGGGTTTGATACCTAAGCTAAGTAAACATAAAGATAAAAAATCTATCAGAATTGACGAAGGTGAAGATGTATTTTATAATGATAATAAAGAGCCTATCACAATTGAAAT
The DNA here is from genome assembly GCA_023375725.1 of Nephotettix cincticeps. NCBI lineage: Eukaryota > Metazoa > Arthropoda > Insecta > Hemiptera > Cicadellidae > Nephotettix > Nephotettix cincticeps. The sequence goes on from CM041786.1 coordinate 63,607,222, forward strand.
TCCAGAGGGAACGTATGAGGTGTCTGAATTAGCTAGAGGAATCCAAAAACATATCCCTGCTTTTTTGCTTTTTTGCACTTGACAACATAACAATGAAAGCAAATTTACATAGCAAACACGTATTTGATTTCACAAAACCTTGTCTAGGTTCTGTGTTATTGGGATTTCGGGGCTTATCTACTCCCGGTGTGACGTTTAAATCTACAAATAAAATCAATATTAATAATATAAATGTAATACGTGTAAAGTGTAATATTGCAAATGACTCGTATTTAAATGGTGACTCGACCCATAGCATACATTCTTTCTATCCCGTTGCACCTCCTGGTTATAAGATAATTGAAGTTCCCAGAAATATTATATATTTTCCTGTAAATAAGAGAACTTTAGATGTCGTCACTATAACTTTTGCAGACCAACACGACAGGTCAATAGACTTTAATAATGAAGAAACTACAATTACTTTACTTATAAAAAAGATATGAGAATATATAAGAATGGGTCTTTACATTAAGTTTGCAGAATGCACGTTTCTTGCAATCTATTGGACTAAAATTAAAAAAATATATATAAAAATGGAAACAGATTTTCTCGACGTTACAGGGAAATCCCAATTCGACGATAGTATAGCCAAGATTACAAAAACCATGCTTATACACCCCATAACACATTGTCTATAAATTACTCTGATGAAATTCGTATATGTATAAATAACCAAGACTTGCTAACACTCCCATGTAAAAGCTATCTGTATATTAAAGGTAAATTTGAAAATCATGGCTCGGGTCATTTCATAAATAACGCGTTTAGCTTCTTATTCGATGTAATTCAATATGAAGTGGCTGGTAAAGAAATTGACACTGTTAGGAATCCCGGAATTACAAGTTTAATGAAAATATTATGCTCCTATAAAAAGACATTGACCAATGTGGCTTTTGACACTGACGCTAACTTGAAAGAATTTCATTCAAATAAATATTCAAGTAAATTCAGTGTATGTATTCCATTAGAGTTGTTGATGGTTGTGGTTGAAGATTTTAATAAGGTTTTAGTGAATGTCAAACAAGAGCTGGTTTTGAAAAGATCTAAAAACGATAATAATTGTATTTATATGACCGATGCAACGACTGATCCTAAAACTCCAAAAATTGTTCTGGACACGATTCAGTGGGTAATGCCGATATGTCTGGATTACGAACTCGTCCGAGCTATTGCAGAAATAAACATTTCTACCAAATTTGGTCTCGATCGGACCACTTTTACGAGAGTTATCGTGTTCACAGACACACACACACACACACACACATATATATATATATATATATATACATATATGTATATATATACTTATATACATATATACATACATATATATATATATATATATATATTTTAACGACAATTGTTTTTGGACTCTGGGCACCTAAAGAAGAAAAAATAACATGGTCCCGGGCTTAAGTCTCGCCATGAGACCTACGGTAATAGCTTCTTCCCTATGGGAAATTCGCTAAAATGAATATTCAAAAAGAGTTAGTAAACTCTGCCAATCAAATAAGAGAGAAATATAGAGCATTGAAACGTGGGAAATACTTGGAAACTGAGGAGCGAAATAAACTGTCTTCAGATGTTCAATGTTCGTCAATTTTCTTAAATTTCGAATGACAAATTGACCCTTTGAAACTTTGCCTTTAATCTTCGTCAGTTGTTCATTCCAGTCGAGTGTACCGTTCAGCCTCACACCCAGAAAGTCAACCACCGATGCTGAATCCAATTGTTCATTGCCAATTACAAGATTTGGTTCAACAAAGAATTTTGAATATTTTCTTCGATTTGTTTGAAAACAGGTAATTTTGGTTCAAGATTTTCAGTCTCCCTATGCCTGGCAATAACCATTGTGTCATCAGCAAACAAAAAGAGACTGATCTCCGGTACTGCCAGCTTCATGTCGTTTATATAAATTAGGAAATAGGAAGAGCATAGGCCCCAAGATCGATCCCTGCGGTACTTCACAGGTCAGACGTGAAGCGTCATGACGTCATTTAATTTGTTACTGACTAATTTGGGATTTCCAATTTCTTTATTGTCTATTACGATAGTTAAATTCTTTTGTTTCTCTTTTAAATTTCCCCTCTATTTATCAATTATCTTCCAAGTTTCTTTAGCTTTATTGTCCGAATTTAATATCCTTCCATTATAATTTTCAGCTATGGCCTTATCGATGCATTTCCAATGAGAAACCTAATGCTGTATAGTCATTTTATAAAACCTGTATTACTTTACTATTTGTTTCCAGTAAGAATTATAACCAGAAATCATCATTTAAGGTATTATTAAAAGTCATAATGCTATCCACCTTTTCCTTATTAGTACATAAGAGCACGGAGAAAGTAACAACTAAGAAAGCGAGTGTGTAGGTATTGTGTAGCTTATTGTTTCTTCACAGAACTGCATAACACAACTGAACAAAAGAAACAAAACAAAAATAAAAGCGTCTAAAGGACTGAATAATTCCCAGTAATTATCTGTAAAAAGCGAAATAAACCCTGGACGTTGAGGGGCGGGAGGCGGAGCACGAGGTTCGAGCGCTGGTGCCCCAGGGTACAGGTGTGTCCGACAACAGGTGTCGCTCTACAGTCGAATACTTCATATATTGGGCTTCCACCTATCCAATAAGGCCACTAGACAGCAAAGAGTCGTCTATAGAGTCATGTAACGTCGCCATGAATCGTAGCGAATCCCGAACTAGCCCACGGTAACGCGGTGTCCACTTGATGACGTCCATTCAGCGGAACAAAGACACTTCGCGGTATAAACTCTAAACAGGGTAGTCATATTATTATTTGAGAACACCACGATTCCGAGGGGAAAGTAGAGAGCTAGAAATTGGTAAATACCGCTGCATTGTGCTATAACTGATTTATAAGGTAGATGTGACTTTTTTCTGACATTCTATTTTTATTATTTTGTTTTTTTCCCTTTAAATATTGCTATATTTTAAATCACGTATATAAGTCATGAAATTTATACGAATGCCGAATTAAAATTATAAATTTAAGTTAGTTCAATACACTGTGTTAAAAATCCATCTAATTAGTTGATAGGGTGTCTATCGTGGAATGTAAGAGATCCTCTTTGATGAACTGCACAGAGGAGGATCTTCTACTAATTAGCGACTGTTCACAATACTTGGAAACTGTGTATGTCGTACTAAGCTGACGCAACTTTAAAAAGGTGTTCAGGTATCAGTATAAGTCACCTGACTAATTAATACCATGATGATTTAAAATCACTCAAAAGGCCAAACATACTTAAATGTTTGTTACTTGTACATTAACCTTGTTTGATATAAGTTGTTATATCTGCACATTTAAATACATGGATAAAAGTGAAATCCTCATATCAAAACCACATCAAATATTTGAACATAAATGGTTAAAGTTTCTTTCAATGCGCATTTTACCAAACCGTGACACTCTATTCTTACTGTACGTCGAGTGAGGCACGAAGCACACACAGTCTACTGTGTAATCAACCGACGCGACTGTGGCGCTAGTAGCAGCAGGCATAGCTCGAATCTACTTCAAGCACAAATCTCTACATAGCACGCCACGTTCCTAGCATGTGGTTAGGGGGGGGGGAACTCGGTCCGTTTGGCCTCCGATGATCCGTGAACACCCGATTAAGTAAACGACCTTGTTGACCAAACGGCCGAAAACCGCAAGATTGCCACAGACCAGGTGGCCCACCGAATGAGAAATGGAAACCGCACGTTATAGAATTACAGTCCGTCAGTTTGACAAGACGACTGGACTGTTCCGACGATTGGTTTTGTGTTAGCGGTTTAAAAGTTTGATATTTCATCTTAGGGTTCTCGTCAAATATTTCAACTAACTAGACCGGAAAAAGCTTTGGCATAATTACAAGCGCATCAAATAACATCGGACTCCTGCAAGACATGTTGAATATAATTGATATTACTGTCATTTTAATATATTTTAGAGTAGGAAATTTATGTAATGTTTACTAAACACACGAATTAAAATTAAAATTTGAAAACTCGTAATAAAAAAGGTTTGCCGAAACATTTGCTTAAGCTTTGCATTTAAAAACCCTATGTAAAATGATTTCAATTAATAAACTTACATACTTTAACAGAACTTCATCTTTAAAAAAAACATGCAACAACGTGCAAAAACATATCCTAACGATGTGGATTGTGAAACTGTACATTCTAACCGATTAATTAAAGCATATTGTCGTGAAGCGGATATTTCTTATATTTGCTTTATTTAGTAAGTAAATAAAAAAGCAAGTACGACATCAGATTTGAATTGTATGGAACTTAACGCTAAACACGGATAGCCATGTAAGAACCAGAAAAACATAAAATTATTCAATAGAAAAATAAGGCTATATACTGTAACATCCCCTAATTAACGTTCATGCAAATTTAGCGTACCATTAGAAAAATACGTTAAACGATTTTAAATACATTTCACTAAACCTTTTATTACAATTATTTGATAGGATAAAGTAAAAAAAACTCACGTCTTCCAACACTACTTAATATATTTACACTTATATTGTAATTATATACAACGGTAAATATATACAAAAGTTGTTAAATTGGCGATCGATTTCGTCCCGTTACACCGAACATTATCAGGCCCATATGGAGACTCATTGGTCTATATTTGTACGTGAAGGTTTTAATAAATAAGATTTCGAAAACTTCATAAGTCTCTATTTTATGGCGTTTTAAATTTCTAATTCTTTATGGGGGAATAAATTTATTCACAAATTTTCTACAATGAAAACATTTGATTTATAAGCTACAGCTGTTGGTTTACTTTCCATTAGCAATTTGGTTTGCTATTCAATACCTTCTGTATCAATCGTCAATTTAAAACTATAAAGTAAATAAATACTGTGTAAAATGAACAGTTTTACTTGCCACGTTGATACTTAACAGTTTTGGGGGTTTATGTACCTATTTTTTATCTGTGTCTAATTAAATGTCATACGTTAATAAATGTCATAGTTTCTAAATATATGAAACAAATACGTGTTAGATACACCATTTTAATAACTTGAGAACTCCTGGACTGATTTTAATGATCTTTGATTTTTTTGAATTCGTCTCTGCTCCGAGTAGGCTATAGGAATATTTTGTATTGTATTTAACCTAAGGACTAAGCCTCGCTGGCATGTAAAGCTTGTATAAAATGTTAAGATAATGAGGAAAAGACGTGATACAATTTGATAACATGCGTACATCAATAATGTGAATATTTTATTATCAGCTGATTTTGTGTTGCTTTATTTTCACCAGTCAACAGCTAACGTCATTGTTCGTCATTTTCAGCGAATGTTTGTGATGTGTTGCTTTAAAAATATTTACTGGTTAGTTTGATTGTTCCAGTGTAATTATTAGCTGTTTTTTTATTTGTTTTGTGCGCCTGAAATAATTAATGAATGTTAGATTACTATTATTATAAAAAATACCGCGATTCAGAAAATTTAATCTTTCCTATAAAAGCTGTATAACAGTTTGTTTTTTGGGTTAAGGTTGAATTAGATTGGGTAATTGTGAATCAATCCACCTTGATTTATTTGTTTTGTGTGAATGTTCTTAATACGTCTTATCGTTTCAGCATTGTTATTAACTGTGGCGTGACCCAGAATATCTAATCTTTCACAATGAAGCCACAATACTATTAAATTTCAGAACACGGCCAAATATTAAAGTCAACTCGTATTTACTGTTGGGCGTAACGAAGTTTGCCGGGTCAGCTAGTTTAAAAAAAACAGGTTGACATATATAACATAATACAAGATTTTGAGTATGAGGCTGTATAGATACCACTCAATTTTTCAGTTAATATTATTATTGTTCCCTTTCAGGTCCTTTATGTTAGCACGTACCTTTTTTGCACCTCTAATACAAGGATTCTTTGAACTTGAATTAGCTTTTTTTTATATCTAACCTAGGCCTGTTGGAATGATCATGAATTCGTCCATTACGTACAATGAAGCGATTGTCATTGGCTTAAAGAAATATGGTTTTTTTAAATCCATTGCAAGAATCGCCATTAAAACTAATGATTATAAAAATATATGGCTGTCTTGGATCGTTACATTTGACTGCAATAGGAATGACCTTTTTTGGAAGCTAAAACGACTCTTCTTGTGTTATGTAAGCGCTATGCCATAAGATACACTATAAGGAAGATATACATACATGAATATATATATGTATGTATGTATATATATACTGTATATATACAAAATCCCAAAATAAATTGATCATAACAAATCAATCGGACAACAATATGATACTGAGCAAGTAAAAAAGAATGGTTAGTACCAATCTACAAACGTGATTAAAGTAAATCGTCCGACTTAAGTTTTTGTCCATGAAAATACAAAACTGCGAGATCATTATCAATAGAGATAATACAAATAAATTCAGTCTAATCAAAAGCTTGTCTCAACTTATTACAAGCACAAAATATGTCAATCTCTCTCTATAAAATTAATCAAATTCTTAGGTACTAAGGTAAAAAGACAAAATAACCGAAGTATAACCTCATACATGGTTTTATCATGGCAATCCATCCCGAAGGACCAATATCAATGACTGCCTCGGAAACACCAATACCACGTCGGACCACGTGGTGGGAATCACCCAACGAAGTATCACCTCATACATAGTTGTATCATGGCAATCCGTCCCGAAGGACCAATATCAATGACTGCCTCGGAAACACCAATACCACGTCGGACCACGTGGTGGGAATCGCCCAACGAAGTATCACCTCATACATAGTTGTATCATGGCAATCCGTCCCGAAGGACCAATATCAATGACTGCCTCGGAAACACCAATACCACGTCGGACCACGTGGTGGGAATCGCCCAACGAAGTATCACCTCATACATAGTTGTATCATGGCAATCCGTCCCGAAGGACCAATATCAATGACTGCCTCGGAAACACCAATACCACGTCGGACCACGTGGTGGGAATCGCCCAACGAAGTATCACCTCATACATAGTTGTATCATGGCAATCCGTCCCGAAGGACCAATATCAATGACTGCCTCGGAAACACCAATACCACGTCGGACCACGTGGTGGGAATCACCCAACGAAGTATCACCTCATACATAGTTGTATCATGGCAATCCGTCCCGAAGGACCAATATCAATGACTGCCTCGGAAACACCAATACCACGTCGGACCACGTGGTGGGAATCGCACCCAACGAAGTATCACCTCATACATAGTTGTATCATGGCAATCCGTCCCGAAGGACCAATATCAATGACTGCCTCGGAAACACCAATACCACGTCGGACCACGTGGTGGGAATCACCCAACGAAGTATCACCTCATACATAGTTGTATCATGGCAATCCGTCCCGAAGGACCAATATCAATGACTGCCTCGGAAACACCAATACCACGTCGGACCACGTGGTGGGAATCACCCAACGAAGTATCACCTCATACATAGTTGTATCATGGCAATCCGTCCCGAAGGACCAATATCAATGACTGCCTCGGAAACACCAATACCACGTCGGACCACGTGGTGGGAATCACCCAACGAAGTATCACCTCATACATAGTTGTATCATGGCAATCCGTCCCGAAGGACCAATATCAATGACTGCCTCGGAAACACCAATACCACGTCGGACCACGTGGTGGGAATCACCCAACGAAGTATCACCTCATACATAGTTGTATCATGGCAATCCGTCCCGAAGGACCAATATCAATGACTGCCTCGGAAACACCAATACCACGTCGGACCACGTGGTGGGAATCACCCAACGAAGTATCACCTCATACATAGTTGTATCATGGCAATCCGTCCCGAAGGACCAATATCAATGACTGCCTCGGAAACACCAATACCACGTCGGACCACGTGGTGGGAATCACCCAACGAAGTATCACCTCATACATAGTTGTATCATGGCAATCCGTCCCGAAGGACCAATATCAATGACTGCCTCGGAAACACCAATACCACGTCGGACCACGTGGTGGGAATCACCCAACGAAGTATCACCTCATACATAGTTGTATCATGGCAATCCGTCCCGAAGGACCAATATCAATGACTGCCTCGGAAACACCAATACCACGTCGGACCACGTGGTGGGAATCGCCCAACGAAGTATCACCTCATACATAGTTGTATCATGGCAATCCGTCCCGAAGGACCAATATCAATGACTGCCTCGGAAACACCAATACCACGTCGGACCACGTGGTGGGAATCGCCCAACGAAGTATCACCTCATACATAGTTGTATCATGGCAATCCGTCCCGAAGGACCAATATCAATGACTGCCTCGGAAACACCAATACCACGTCGGACCACGTGGTGGGAATCACCCAACGAAGTATCACCTCATACATAGTTGTATCATGGCAATCCGTCCCGAAGGACCAATATCAATGACTGCCTCGGAAACACCAATACCACGTCGGACCACGTGGTGGGAATCACCCAACGAAGTATCACCTCATACATAGTTGTATCATGGCAATCCGTCCCGAAGGACCAATATCAATGACTGCCTCGGAAACACCAATACCACGTCGGACCACGTGGTGGGAATCACCCAACGAAGTATCACCTCATACATAGTTGTATCATGGCAATCCGTCCCGAAGGACCAATATCAATGACTGCCTCGGAAACACCAATACCACGTCGGACCACGTGGTGGGAATCACCCAACGAAGTATCACCTCATACATAGTTGTATCATGGCAATCCGTCCCGAAGGACCAATATCAATGACTGCCTCGGAAACACCAATACCACGTCGGACCACGTGGTGGGAATCACCCAACGAAGTATCACCTCATACATAGTTGTATCATGGCAATCCGTCCCGAAGGACCAATATCAATGACTGCCTCGGAAACACCAATACCACGTCGGACCACGTGGTGGGAATCGCCCAACGAAGTATCACCTCATACATAGTTGTATCATGGCAATCCGTCCCGAAGGACCAATATCAATGACTGCCTCGGAAACACCAATACCACGTCGGACCACGTGGTGGGAATCACCCAACGAAGTATCACCTCATACATAGTTGTATCATGGCAATCCGTCCCGAAGGACCAATATCAATGACTGCCTCGGAAACACCAATACCACGTCGGACCACGTGGTGGGAATCACCCAACGAAGTATCACCTCATACATAGTTGTATCATGGCAATCCGTCCCGAAGGACCAATATCAATGACTGCCTCGGAAACACCAATACCACGTCGGACCACGTGGTGGGAATCACCCAACGAAGTATCACCTCATACATAGTTGTATCATGGCAATCCGTCCCGAAGGACCAATATCAATGACTGCCTCGGAAACACCAATACCACGTCGGACCACGTGGTGGGAATCGCCCAACGAAGTATCACCTCATACATAGTTGTATCATGGCAATCCGTCCCGAAGGACCAATATCAATGACTGCCTCGGAAACACCAATACCACGTCGGACCACGTGGTGGGAATCACCCAACGAAGTATCACCTCATACATAGTTGTATCATGGCAATCCGTCCCGAAGGACCAATATCAATGACTGCCTCGGAAACACCAATACCACGTCGGACCACGTGGTGGGAATCGCCCAACGAAGTATCACCTCATACATAGTTGTATCATGGCAATCCGTCCCGAAGGACCAATATCAATGACTGCCTCGGAAACACCAATACCACGTCGGACCACGTGGTGGGAATCACCCAACGAAGTATCACCTCATACATAGTTGTATCATGGCAATCCGTCCCGAAGGACCAATATCAATGACTGCCTCGGAAACACCAATACCACGTCGGACCACGTGGTGGGAATCGCCCAACGAAGTATCACCTCATACATAGTTGTATCATGGCAATCCGTCCCGAAGGACCAATATCAATGACTGCCTCGGAAACACCAATACCACGTCGGACCACGTGGTGGGAATCACCCAACGAAGTATCACCTCATACATAGTTGTATCATGGCAATCCGTCCCGAAGGACCAATATCAATGACTGCCTCGGAAACACCAATACCACGTCGGACCACGTGGTGGGAATCACCCAACGAAGTATCACCTCATACATAGTTGTATCATGGCAATCCGTCCCGAAGGACCAATATCAATGACTGCCTCGGAAACACCAATACCACGTCGGACCACGTGGTGGGAATCACCCAACGAAGTATCACCTCATACATAGTTGTATCATGGCAATCCGTCCCGAAGGACCAATATCAATGACTGCCTCGGAAACACCAATACCACGTCGGACCACGTGGTGGGAATCGCCCAACGAAGTATCACCTCATACATAGTTGTATCATGGCAATCCGTCCCGAAGGACCAATATCAATGACTGCCTCGGAAACACCAATACCACGTCGGACCACGTGGTGGGAATCACCCAACGAAGTATCACCTCATACATAGTTGTATCATGGCAATCCGTCCCGAAGGACCAATATCAATGACTGCCTCGGAAACACCAATACCACGTCGGACCACGTGGTGGGAATCACCCAACGAAGTATCACCTCATACATAGTTGTATCATGGCAATCCGTCCCGAAGGACCAATATCAATGACTGCCTCGGAAACACCAATACCACGTCGGACCACGTGGTGGGAATCACCCAACGAAGTATCACCTCATACATAGTTGTATCATGGCAATCCGTCCCGAAGGACCAATATCAATGACTGCCTCGGAAACACCAATACCACGTCGGACCACGTGGTGGGAATCACCCAACGAAGTATCACCTCATACATAGTTGTATCATGGCAATCCGTCCCGAAGGACCAATATCAATGACTGCCTCGGAAACACCAATACCACGTCGGACCACGTGGTGGGAATCACCCAACGAAGTATCACCTCATACATAGTTGTATCATGGCAATCCGTCCCGAAGGACCAATATCAATGACTGCCTCGGAAACACCAATACCACGTCGGACCACGTGGTGGGAATCGCCCAACGAAGTATCACCTCATACATAGCTGTATCATGGCAATCCGTCCCGAAGGACCAATATCAATGACTGCCTCGGAAACACCAATACCACGTCGGACCACGTGGTGGGAATCGCCCAACGAAGTATCACCTCATACATAGTTGTATCATGGCAATCCGTCCCGAAAGACCAATATCAATGACTGCCTCGGAAACACCAATACCACGTCGGACCACGTGGTGGGAATCACCCAACGAAGTATCACCTCATACATAGTTGTATCATGGCAATCCGTCCCGAAGGACCAATATCAATGACTGCCTCGGAAACACCAATACCACGTCGGACCACGTGGTGGGAATCGCCCAACGAAGTATCACCTCATACATAGTTGTATCATGGCAATCCGTCCCGTAAGACCAATATCAATGACTGCCTCGGAAACACCAATACCACGTCGGACCACTATCGCCCAACGAAGTATCACCTCATACATAGTTGTATCATGGCAATGTAAGGAAATCAATGATAAACACCAATACACACACGTTATCACGAAGTATCATCCTATGTTTATCATCAATCCGTAAAGACCAATATCAATGACTGCCTCGGAAACAATACCATTGATCTACTCAACTGAGTTGCGAGAATGGTGACACTATATTTTATAATGACTGACAATTATCTTAGTCTATTAGAACACTTCCTCAAGAATTGTAAATATTTGTAATGTCGTCGAATAAATCAAGATAAAGCAAACATACAAACACACTTATCACGAAGGTATCCTATTGTTTAAATATCATGATTTAGTCATAATGATACACTGAAAAACAATACATCATGTTATTACCATTGAGACAACTGATATACGGAGTCACTTCATTTTCTTCAATTACGTGAAAGTGATATTTTATAAACTATTAATTAGAATGCGCGGTAATTAGCATTACCGTCCTGATAAAATATTCTTATAACTTCCAGCTATAAACCTTGGAATATAAACCTTGTAGAGCTATAGAACGGCAATCCATCGTGAAAAAGATGATTATAGAAGAAACTGTTCTAGCTTCATTATTTAATTTCATTTATGTACTGTATTTAAAATTACTGGGCCGAGTTACTATTATGAAATAAAGTACGATAGAACATTTAATAATAATAAATAATACTAAAAATAATAATCCGAGTTATGATTTTTTATGTTTCTTGAAGTATATATATATATGCAATAATGAAAATTTAAGAATAGGTTTAAAATAGTACCTGATAATACAATTTAGTACAATAAAGATTGATCAGTGTGCATGGCGACGGCCTGACGACCTAACAAAATGCCACTCAGGTGGTGATTATCTGTTCGGGAACTAAACATTATTATTTGTAGGGTATAATTTACTTAGACCTCCTTTCAAGAGCTCCGCTTTTTTGGCTCTTCGCTAGTAATTGGGGGATACCAACCCCACCTCCCTTCATGGGAGGGGGTTTTCAGGACCATGAGAACTAAAATTGATTGAAAAATGGACGTAGTAATTATTTGTATAGGCCGTAACAATTATAGATTTTTTTATCTAGAAAACCAACATGCGGTCATCTATCTTCATTTCGAAAAACATTTCTATGATAGAAATATTTCCGTTCATGAAGTTCATAGGATTGATGCGTTTGAGCACATTTGAAAAACACCTAAAGGACATATAATTATTTATTTATCTAAATTTATAATAGTAGGGCTATTAAAGCCCTCTCTTACCTTATGTAACTATGTAAATGCATTTTCTTTTTAACAATCAAATTTAAGAAATATAAAGATAAAATTCAATTGCAACAAATCTTGAAGGCTAATTTAAGTTAAGGCCTTTTTACATAAATTCAGTTTACATCTTAATCTAAAATGATTCAATTGATTAGTAATAATTCTTTAATAATTTACAAAAATTGTGGTAATTTTTCTATTCTGATCGGTTCTGGAAAGGCATTCTATTCTCGACAACCAATGACACAATAAGATTTATTGTACATAACTGCCCTGTGCAGTGGGGTCGAAAGTTTCATCTCTCGTTCTCTAGTACCTCTTCCACTAATGTCTTTTAGAAAAATTAAATCTTGTGCCAGGTACGTTGGAAGTTTAGTATAAATTACTTTGTACACAAAGTTGTCATTTTAAATGCCCTAGCTTCATGTAGTTTCAGCCTCTTTAAATTATGATAAGTAGCCGTAATATCGTCATCAGGTCTCAAATTCATAATGAATCTAACGCAATAATTTTGAGCTCTTTCTTTGTAGGTGTACACCAAGTTCAACAGACAGCATTATAAACATTAGAGCATTAATCGAAAATCGGGAATATTAACGATTTTACCAAAACTGCTTTTGTTGGTTGAAGAATAACTAATGAAGACCTTTCAAGTGAACGCTTTACCGAAACAATGCTGTTGCAAGTCAAAATCGTTCGGTCAGTCCATGTCAGTGTATCATTAATACGTTTAATGATACACTGTAAGAGATTTTTAACATACGGGCAATAAGGTACAATCGTCCCGTCGACATTGAGGGCAGGAACATAGTCAATACTAAAATACTAAAATTTAGTTTCAAGTTTAGTGTTACCAATAATAATGGACTGTGTTTTGTTTTTGTTCAGTGTCAGTCCATTTTCATTAGACCAGTTTACTGTAGAAGCTATATCAACGTTCATGTTATTAATAGCGTTTACAATACTTGCGAATTGAAAATGTAAACATAATAGAGGGGGAATAGATACGAAAGCTTTTTTCCAGATTTTAAATAAAGACTTGCACTGATAATCGCCCCTTCGGATCCCGATTCCCAAGCAATTTTCCCCGTGCCGAGTTATAAACTCCGCTGGCAACGTGAACGTACAACGTACGTGATTTATGTACACTGCAACGGCCGGTAATGACCGGGTATTTGGCCGCAGAGATAGTAAACCGGACAAAGGCTCGTGTATAATAATAAAATAACTGCATGGACGATAACCGGCCAGACGGACGGTGAAGGTTACAAATTACACGGGAATCTTCACAGAGACCAGCGGCTGCCTTCGTGCTGCCCTCGTCAGACACTGAACATCATACAGTAACTGTAGTGCACATACTAAACACGGTACAGTGTTAACAATATACACGGGAATCTTCACAGAGACCAGCGGCTGCCTTCGTGCTGCCCTCGTCAGACACTGAACATCATACAGTAACTGTAGTGCACATACTAAACACGGTACAGTGTTAACAATATACACGGGAATCTTCACAGAGACCAGCGGCTGCCTTCGTGCTGCCCTCGTCAGATACTGAACATCATACAGTAACTGTAGTGCACATACTAAACACGGTACAGTGTTAACAATATACACGGGAATCTTCACAGAGACCAGCGGCTGCCTTCGTGCTGCCCTCGTCAGATACTGAACATCATACAGTAACTGTAGTGCACATACTAAACACGGTACAGTGTTAACAATATACACGGGAATCTTCACAGAGACCAGCGGCTGCCTTCGTGCTGCCCTCGTCAGACACTGAACATCATACAGTAACTGTAGTGCACATACTAAACACGGTACAGTGTTAACAATATACACGGGAATCTTCACAGAGACCAGCGGCTGCCTTCGTGCTGCCCTCGTCAGATACTGAACATCATACAGTAACTGTAGTGCACATACTAAACACGGTACAGTGTTAACAATATACACGGGAATCTTCACCGAGACCAGCGGCTGCCTTCGTGCTGCCCTCGTCAGATACTGAACATCATACAGTAACTGTAGTGCACATACTAAACACGGTATAGTATTTACCTTCGTTGCCTTCGTACTGCCCTCGTCAG